>JANBPO010002302.1:2184874-2766997 GCA_024336825.1 Amorphophallus titanum | reverse complement strand
CGAACCCAGAGGAAGCAAGGGCCGCCTGGTCCTCCTCACCCATTGATCCTCCTCCCGAGCCACATGCCTCGGAGCTCGCCCATCTTCGTCAAATCATGCCATAGCTGAAAATAAATTGCACAAGAATGTTTAGTATACTAGAAAATCGACATATACAAGACAGCAAAAGAAGGGTGGATGAAGTGTCAAAATACAACTACAACCCAGAATGAGGAGCTCACGGGCCGTACGCCCTCGTCTCCGCCTCCGACGGACGCCCCGCGGGGGGCATTTACTGTACCCATATAATTTCCCAGTGAAATATTAATAAATAAGGGTTTGGGAATTTCCCCGAACACCTTTAAGGCATGGGCTACCCAGCCCCTCCCATGGCTCACCGGGCCCAACCAATGGCCCCAACCAGCAAGCCATAACTTACGGAGGCAACAGCAATTGATTGGGGTTAGCCCTGATCACTCAGTTTGCTGGTTCTCCCACATTTTACACGGCCACTCCAGCCAACCTAGGGGCGCCCCGATGATGGGCCACGACGCATGTCACCCAACAATGAGGTCGGGATTTGCCCCCAACATGCCTCCACCCAGCCTTCTAAGTTCAAAGGGAGACCAATCTAGGTCAACCACAGGCTTTACAATCCCGCAACACCCCTATGCGGCCTATACACGTTTGTCGGGAATTTTCTCGAACACCTTGTGGGCGCGCATATCCCAGCCATTATAGACCCCTGAAGTCCAAACCCGAAATTAGGGTTTTCCACTAAAAAATAGGGCATGATAACAAAAGAAAATTCATAGATAATACTTTCATCTCCCACCAGGATCAAACGGCACCCCATTTGGTGGAGAAACCATGGAGAAAATGATGGAAGAAGGTGGAGGTTTAGCCACTGATGGAAAGCGAAAATCTAAATAATCCACAGATCTTGAGCATGTACGCGGTCGTTCGATAGACCGCCCAGTCCTATACACGGTCTATTTTTAGACCGCCTATAGCTGTCGGTGGAAAATAGATAAAATATTAAAATTTCTAATTATCCCATCGAACTGATCGACCATCACGGCACTGGACTCTTTAGGATAAAACGGTATACGGATAGACCACTCAATAAATGGAACGGTCCAATTGTGGCCGTGTGAACCGTGTCAGTGATAATCCCAATAAAATAGGATAAATAGATAATTATCTGAAAATCAACCGGCTTAGGACTCTAGGAATTGGACTGTCTAAAGATAGGCCGTTCAATAGGAGTAAATGACTGAACTCAGACCGTGCAAAGGCTTGTCGGTGAAAATTTAAAAATTTAAATAAATATCTAATAAATCACTCTGAACCTGTAAACGGTTCCCACCAGACTGCTCAGTAACAGAACGGCCCATCGATAGACCGTGTACAGCCTGGACACTTGAAATTAAGTAAACTGGGATAAATGAACCCATTTACCCCAAAATAAAGCGAAATCAAGGCCCATTAATGCCCAAACTCGAGAGTAAACTTGGCTAGGGAGGGAGATACCCATAGAATAAGCCTAAAGGCATGTTTGAAAATAGCCTAATGAGTAATGGACAACTCGAGACATCAGTAAATGGTGATAAGGGGAATGACTCAACTCATAGGCAAAAAATGGGTGTCAACACCAAGGTGGTCAGAAGAAAGTAGAACGGTCCTAAGAGGGCCGTTCATCATGCAGAGCGGTCCATGGGTGGCCGTGGTCTTCTAAGAGGTGTTATAGGAAACAGTTTGAGGGCAACCATTGAAGGCTACAAACGGCCCAGAAGTGGCCATTTATTTTATTGAACTACATTTTCCTTACTTTTGCCCTTCATTTATTTTTTTAATGAAATGCATGATTCTATTGTGAAATGCAATCGCCCTAAATGTATGTAGGGAAAGCATAGGACTCAAATCTCCTGGCTATAGGTCCGAGTAGTGTACCTCGCACTGTCAGACTTTCAGCGGGAGAGGCTCACGACGATGGGATTTGTCGAGTTCCTGAGTATAGAGGTCAGCTGGCTGGACACGCCGCTACTCTATGCTTTGCATGATCGTTGGGACCTGGTGATTCGGACGTTCCTCTTCCCATGCGACCACATGGTCCCCACGCTAGAGGACGTTGCACGCATCACTGGGCTGTGTATGCATGGGACTCCGGTCAGCAGGAGGACACCCCCTGACTACCGGGAGCTAGCCCAGGAGCTACTCGGGCTGGAGCTACTGCGACCGGAACGGCAGTCCATGACTTTGACATGGGCAAGGCTGCAAGAGAGCCTCGGATTGCAGGGAGCAGGGATAGCGACCGGGGAGCTGCCCGAGTAGCACCTGCAGAGGTTGGTAGACCGAGCCCAACCCCAACCCCGAGTAGCAGCTGCAGCAGGGCCAGAGGCGGACGTAGTGCTGTGGAGGTTTCTGATGCTCTTCTTCAGGTGCCTCCTATTCACGATGAGGGCCGACATCATCAGCTGTCGGTTCCTCCCCCTTCTGGAGGATGTGGAGCACGTGGGAGACTACGCCTGGCGAGCGACGGTCCTCGCATTTCTTTTCGACACACTCAGCTCCACCAGTCGGCGGACCATGCTCGGTGGATTCTTACCCCTACTCTAGGTCAAATTCAAATAAATGCCTAACTAAGGCCTAAAAATCTACAAAAATAGTCAAAATGATCCTAGCGAAGAGTACAATGCGATTGTAGTGACCACGAGTCGAGAAACTAAAGAGTAAGTGGGTCAAAGTGTTCTTAACTCGGGAGCTACAAATGTAGTCCCAAACTCTTCTAAAATGATCCAAAAACCCAATAAAGATCTAGCAGGACCCAATAAAGATCCGCCAAAGATCCAGGGTGTTATAGGTGGTCTTGCCATCTTCTGACTTTAGGGCTGCCCAGAAGACTTGTCCTCACCCGACTGCACAGTTACTCCCAGGCAGACAACCAGAAGCGGCTTGCAGAAGCTCCCACGGCCTGAGTTCTAATATTCTTGGGGAGCCATTTGGCTGAGGGCTTCTCCTGTCCCCTGCCATCTCCAAGAAGCAGAGTAATATTTGGAGCTTGGAGTCAAGCATTCCAGATTTTCTCCCCGAGGTGCGCAAGGTTAGTTCCTCCAGAGTCTGGTCCGACACCCTTCCACTTTTCTTGTCTTCACGGTCCGCTCCGACCTTCGACGACATCCCCATTGGTCCCGGCTCGAAGAGGACTTGTCCACAATTGCATAGGTTCTGGTTCCGCATTTTTTGGACCCCGGGAGTGTTCGTGGCGCCTTTGTCTTCCAACAGTAGTAGTCTGAGAACAACCAGAACCAGCGCAGAGAAGTCCTTTTCTAGACCCTGCTCCCGCCACTGACGTCATCAGGAAATTTCCTAAAAATTCTAGCGACCTCCTGGGACAACCCATGAAGTTTGGGCACTGGATTCGGCCTCATTTGAGCTCAGCAGAGCCTGTGGCAGTGCCATCTTTGACCCCCTATCAGACTGTTCCTGAAGCAGATAGAACCTACGGAGCTCGTCACTTCGGCTTCTAATTCATCTTCCCGCACCCTGCCTAGCCGGCTCACTGCCCCTCCCTGCATGGAGGTACCTTTGGTTGTAATTGGACTTCCCCACCCCTAGTCTAACCCTTTTGCGAGGGAGTAGTGCATGTACTAGCGGGTCTTCGGCCGAAGCGTCATCGGCGTGGCATGCGGGTAGCCCACACTTCCCCGCTTGCCCTCGTCCCCGGTCAGGGTCAGCGTCTTCATGCCGACTAGGTGATCTGCAGACCCCACCCTTTACTATATTTACATTGCTTAGCTTAGTATTATTTCTGGTTGCTCCATCGACGGTGAGAGAGTGCTCGCTCCAATTATTTGATTAATTGAGTGCCACCACGGGTGAGTTGTGAGAGCTACCCTTCATCCCATGCCCTCGGCGTGTTGGCCGCCCGTGAATTGGGCATCCCTGGTCCATTGGGGTCCTTCCCAAGCTAGCCATACCTTATAACCACAAGGTCCAACCTCGGACCCTCATCATCATCGTCGATCCACCTACAGACCCGGGTGTGCACTACACGGGTGAACCTGCTAGAGTGTGTCTGCCGTTTGGTTTGGTTGCTTATGAATCTAGGTCCAAGGGGTCATGTCACATCAAGTGGTATCATAACAAGTTCTCAACTTGTCTCTACAAGTTGGTCCTAGGGCGTGCATATGCATTAAGATTCTCCCAGTGCATCACTCTTGTCAACTAGCATGGCCGCCTTATAACGACCATACCCATCGGCACTCTCCATGAGTCTAAACCCCCAAGGGAAACCCACCACCAACACACATGGCCTCCATGGCCATGTCGACTACCTAATGGGAGCCATGACCGATGCCTATGAGAGGCTTGATAACATAGAGGTCCGACTCACCCAATTAGGGGACAATGGGCCAGCTCCAAGGGAGGACGATAGAAGGACACCTCCCCCACCTCCCACCTTTGATGGAACTCATCCTCATGACTATTTAGATTGGGAGGCTTAGTTGCGGGGACATTCGATAGTCCGAAAGGCATAACAGTAAATTCGTAATGCCCATACCTGCTTCGGAATGTAGTTTTATGAATGTCTTCATCTTTGATCCTTAGTTGGTGGTAACCAGATCGAAGATCAATCTTGGAGAAGTAATTAGCTCTAGATAATTGATCGAACAGCTCATCAATTCTTGACAGCGGGTACTTGTTCTTGATTGTAAGGTGATTTAACTGTCGATAATCAATGCGTAGTCTCATTGATCCATCCTTCTTTCTGACGAATAGCACAGGCACTCCCCATGGGGAAGTACTCGGCCGGATGAAACCCTTTTTTAATAACTCCATTAGTTGTTCTTTTAGCTCCTTCAGCTCAACAGGGGACATTCTGTACGGTGCCTTGGAAACAGGACCAGCATCAGGGACAAGGTCGATTGTGAATAACACTTCCCTTTCCAGGGGTAAGCCAGGTAATTCTTCTGGAAAAACATCAAGAAAATCCTAAATTACATGAATGTCTTCAAGTTTAGTCTCCTCGACTTCCGCGGCAGTCACGAATGCTATGAAAGCCACACATCCTTTGCTTACAAGTTTACTAGCTTGGAGAGTTGAGAAAAGAGGGGATCTATTCCAAGGGCTAATGTAAACCAGCTCGGGATAATCCACAAAAGTTATCTTGCCATTTTGGCAATCTACGGTTGCTTGGTATGTGGATAACCAGTCAGCACCTAGTAAGACATCATACCCTTTCATATCTAGGCATATCAGGTTGACATGTTGATTATTTCCTTTAACCATAACCTTACAATTTGGGTAGTGATGTGTGATATCGGATTTGTTCCCAAGAGGTGTAGATATAACTAGGTCTAACCACTCAGGTTCTTGAGAAAATGATGCAACAAAAGTCTTGGAAATAAATGAATGAGTTACTCCGGTATCAAATAAAACTTTAGCAGTTTTAGAGCAAACAGTTAGTGTACCTTCCGTAATTCCTCCTTCAGTTGGTTCTATCTCTTGGAGAGCTTGCAGGCGGCCTTGTTTCCTCACTGGACGCTTCTCATCCTTAGTGGCTTGCTTCTTCATCAATGGGCAGTCTGGGATTTGATGCTCTCGGCTCCCACATTGGAGACAAGCTCCTAGCTTCCTCCAGCATTCTTCAGTCTTGCGGTCGGCTTTATCACAGTACTTGCAAACTTCCTTAGAAGGTGTTTTGGTGGAGAATGGCTTGTTATTCTTTTGAAATTTCTTTCCTTTAGAGGACTCCCCTCCATTGAAGGACCACTTCTTGTTGAATGATGATTTAAAATTTCCTGGGCTTGTGACAGGTTCCTTCTTGTAACTTCCTCGAATCTTGTTGGACAGTTCAGTGGCATCCTCGAGCAACTGGGCACGCCTAACCATCTCCGAATAGACTTGAATGCCCATTGGTGCGAGTTGTGAAATATAGTGGGGCCGAAGCCCGTTGAGGAACCTTTTAGCCTTCATCCTTTCGGTACACACCAAGTGACGTGCATACTTGGACAATCTTGAGAATTGGGCCTCATACTCGGCTAGAGTAAGGGTCCGTTATTTCTGTGCGGTAAATTTTGCGACCTTCTTTTCCTAAATACGGTTGGAGAAGTACTTGTCGTTGAAATGTTCGACAAACTCATCCCATGTGACATGGTCACTGGGTAATGTTGCTTCTACAGATTCCCACCAGCATCGAGCATCCTGCTAGAGTTAGAATATAGCCAGTAAGACCCTTTCTTCGTCCGTGCATTGCATTACGTGAAAAATTTTGTCAATCTCCTTCAACCAATTTTTAGCCTATTCGGGGTCAGACGAACCCGTGAATCTTGGTGGGTTCATGTTCTGGAAACCCCTATGAAGGTCACCAGCTCCACGGTTAGCTCCCCATCTTTATTAATATATTTTCAAACATAATATTTTTACAATTAAACGTTTAGCAATAATTTGTATGTAAAAAAAACCCTTTCAATAATAAAGAAAGGAAAGATGTTACAATCAAATCAATGGAGGGGCAAGCAAATGTGTGTGTGAGAGAGAGAGAGAGAGAGACCCTGGTGATGCTAGGTGCATGTTACAGGGTGGCTACTCGGGGGAGAGCAGCCGAGATGCTGACTGCGAGTGCGAAGAGGAGGATGAACAGGCCAGTGAAGTTGACCAGCCGGGACTCCATGCCGGGCTCCGCCGACTTCTCGACGAGTCCCGTCTCTGCTGTGCAGACCGTCAAGAGGAAGATCGCCAGCCCAGCGTACGCGTGCAGCGGCGCCATCGTACGCCTCGTCGGCTCTGGCGCTCCGGGGAACCAGAAGAAAAAGAACCCAAACAACCACTGCAAAAGTGCAGAGTTGATCCATTAACAGTACGTACTGGGAAGAAGAAGAAGAAGAATAAGAGGAAGAAGAAGAAGAAGAAGAGGAAGGGGCCTGTTGAGCTAACCTGAAGGCCGAACAGGCAGATGGTCACGATTCCCAGCCATGAATGCAGGCTGGTCATGTCCAGTATCTGGCTCTCCCTGTGGTACTTGAAGGCCACGGAGACGCCGAAGATGCCGAAGGAGAGCGCGACCAGTTGCAGCAGCATGTGCACCAGCTTCCGCACCTTCTTCGGCGCCGGGACGATCTTGAACGCCATGACCGCTGCCACCATCACCACCCACAGTCCACGTATATACGCCAGGTGTCAGAAACACCACACCAGCTCAAACAAGAAGAATTCGCGCCTGCATTAATCAAAAACCCAGCTCCAGAGGGTTCGAAATGCGTATACCTTCCCCAGCTACGAAGATGAAACCCATGAACATCACCACGGGGTGCACCTGCGACAAAGCCCGCCCAAAGAGCACATCGTCAGAGCCATGGCTGGAACTTGGAAGAGGAGGGAAAGGAAGGTGAGAGGACGAGAGCGTCGGTTACGTTAAAGACGCGGTCTTTGTTGGCGGAGTGGAGGCCCAGCCCTCCCCCGAAGCGTATCGTCCACACCAGGAGGAGGATGGCGGCGATCAGCGCAAAGAGGTGCGCCGCCGCCGCGACGTGGGTCGCCATGACAGGGAACCCCGCCCGCCCTACCACGTCCATGAGGGCAGCAGACAGATAGAGAGAGAGAGGAACAGCTGCAACCTTCGTGGCTGAAATCTCCCCCATCTGTGGGGAGGGGTATATATATATATCTATGGCTCGCTGTCGCCGCCGGTGCTTGGAACAGCGGAATATGGGCAAGGGATAATTAAGCCATGGGTCTCTTGGCTGGGTTTGGTATCCGGAGCTTCCTCCATGATTGGGGAAGCTACGTACAACTTTTAACAGGATTAATGGAGAAAGCGAGCAACTCCAACGCATGCCACCAAACCCTGGAGTTAATGGTCTCGCGTTAAAGTCCTGATCGAGACGTACGAAATTGGCCAGGAATTCTGATCCTCTAGGTTAATTACTGGGTCGATCTCTCAGCGCTGCAGATTCTGGATGCCAAGACGACAGGATCTAATCACCTGAGTCCGCTGAAGGCCCGTTTTGTGTTTGCCTAGTCAACCTTGTGCATCCATGGTTGTCCCAGGCAGCACCTTCCATTGCAGGTGATGCGTGGAATGAGTACCGCATACACATGATTGCCTCCTATCTAAAAGCATGATCCTGTACGTACATCTGTAGATGTAAATCCTGTTGAAACATGGGGCTCGCTTTTAACTAGGCATCTGTTCCTACATAGACCTCAGTACGTACGTACCTGATCACAAGCATGAAGTGGAGAACGCCAAAGATTTTAAAGCTCAAATCCCCGCACTCGTCCTCGAGCCGCAAGCTCGCCACTGAGCCTTCACATCTCGAACCAGATCCAGGGCAACCACAGCCCAATCTAAGAAGATCCTCTGCTCATCCGAGCACATCTCGACCAGAGCGCTCGCTCTGCCACCTCGAATCACGATCTCAACACCTCAGGGGCTGAATAGATCCTCAATTGGAGTGGCCAACACCAATAACAGCTCCTTTAGAGCACTCACGGCCACTTAACCATGAACAATCCGCACCAGCCACCTGACCCTACTGCGGATCCCTCGAACACAGTACCGCAGCAACGCACCTGCTGACAACCTCTGCCCAACGCAATACAACCGGGACCACCATCGATGAGGGCAGGAGAGCTCAAGAATGTTCCCCAATCATTGGGGTCTTCGATCCACGTGCCCTATACAACCTCCACGCACCTTCTAGAGGCTAGCATCGACGTATGGATGGGAGATCATGTGTCGTGACCGAGTTCACACCAGTACGATGTTTTCTACGTTTTAAGGGTGCGTCGACACGGTTGGGGTCCTGTGTCGACGTAACCCATTGCTAGGGGTGGCTTTTCATTTTTTTATCTTCGATGGTGTCGACGCAGCTACTACAGTGCATCGACGCATCCCTTTGCCAGGAGTGTTTCTTCTCCATCTGTCTTCAAGTGCGTCGACGTAGGCTGAGGGTCGTGTTGACGCAGTTGCTATAGTGCGTCGATGCATCCCTTTGCCAGGAGCGTTTCTTCTTCGTCTGTCCTTAGGTGCATCGACGTAGCCTTTGTTCAGAGTATTCTGTTAGCTCGAGTAGTGCTGTGGAGTCGACGTGGCTGATGGGTGCGTCGACCCTCCTTTCTTCTATTTTGTGGCTATCTTTGCTCGACCTCTTGCCACCATATTTTAAGTGTCCACAAATGGAACAGCAGATGGGGCCTACCTTTGCCTCGGCACCCATATTTGTTTAAGGTTGTTTGGCTTCGGGGCCAGACCTCCCCTTGATCTGGACTTGACATGGTCCGGCTTGTCTTGAGATAGTGCTTGGAATGAGTTCTGCAGCAGTACATTGGCAATCACCCGATCAGGTGAATTCCTGGCCTGCCGATAGTTCAAACAGATGTGGACTCCTCCGATTAGGACAGATTTTCCTGATGTTGACAGCCAGCATTACAATCCGCTAGTATTACTCCTGGTAGCCAACGAGCGCTTCCTGTTGCTGGTAGCGTGGGTGTAGATGTGGTGGACGTAGCAGCCCACCGTAGCAGCATTGGTTAAGGTCATCTTTGCAGCAGTGACCGGCTCCATCTCCTAGACATCCAGGAGCTCGATGAAGACTACCCCCAAAAAGTTTGGGAAGCCAACCACTGACAGGAAGTTGCCAAACCTTGTCGGGATGGCTAGGTAGCCGTACCTGGCATGATCAACAACAACGAGTGGTCCGAAGGAAACAACCATTGCTCTTTCGACGATGCAACCTGCAATTTTAGATTAAGCGAGTTAGTATTTTAGGAGGAGGCCGTTAGGCCCCTTCTCCTGACAAGAAGATGAAAGGAGGCTTAAGTCCCACTAGGCGTGCCAAACCTGTTGGATGCACTCTATGGTTCTAATCATCTTTTGGATCGTTTGATCAGATCTTTTCATTGCATGGGTGGTTTATTCGATTTTTTTATTAAGTGCATAGGCGTGCCCGCCACCGAAGTGACAATTTATTCGGTCCTCAAGACTAGAAGGGTCTGAGAGCACAGGTGCACTCCGTCTGACTCACCAGGTGCGCTCTGTCAGACTCTCCGGTCGGGGAGGCTAAGGGGATTGCTATCGTCACCTTTTCTCCCGGTGTATGTGAAAAAAAAAGTGATGAACCGTTTTCTTTTTCGGTCATAGGTTAAGCTGAGCCTATGTAAAAGTACAAATAAAAATACAATACACTCAAAATAAATACAAGAAAATATCAAAGCTCTGATGGGAGCTCCATACTATCACCCAGCCACAAGGATGTCATCGTGCTGCGGGTCCGATATCGGCGGCTGGCTCTGGTGCCCCCACCATTGTGCCACCAGATGCCTCCACTCCCCTCCACCAAATCACACACCTTTTCCCCTCCACCGGATCACGCGCCTTCACCTCCCACCGTATCACACCACCTTCACCTCCCACCAGATCACGCACCTTCACCATCCCAACCTCCCACCGGATGCCTCATCGCCCTCACTGGATCACATACGAAAGGCCCTCCACTAGATAATAAACCAAAGCACCCCACCAGTTATACCCCCATTTACCTCTCACACGTATCTCCCCTCCTGTACACACACTACGCGGGTACTCCATGAAGCTACCAGTCGTGGACTTTTTTTTTCAGAAACCCTGGCTAGGGATCAATAGGAGAGTGCACACCTTACCAGAGGTAAAGGGAATAGCCACTCCACCATCGACCACTAGGAGGTAAATTTTATTACTATTGAAAAAGAATAGCAATTACATCAAACGAATGCTAGACATGCCAAGCGTATCTAACCGAGCAGCACCTTTTATAATTGAAGGGAGCTCATTAAAGGAATAAAAAGAATTACATTTACAGGTGCAAGCTAAAGAAGCAAGTAAATCCTCTACAGTATTGCCTTCCCTGTAGATATGAGAAATAGAATGATGTTATGAAGTAAGGCTCTAGATCTCCCTGACATAGCTGAGAATGGACCAAGGACATTGAATTTCTTTCTTGATAATCTGGACAAGAGTGAGCGAATCACATTCAAGATGGGTAGGCTTTGTATCCACAGTGTGCAAGTATTTGATGCCATCTAGAAGAGCACGGGCTTCAGCAATTAAGCTGTTAGAATGTCCATAAAAGTGAGAAAATGCAAGGAGTATCTTGCCACTGGAATCCCTAATAATGCCACCTCCTCCGGAGTCTCCAGATTGCTTGAAAGCACCATCAGTGTTAAGTTTTAGGGAAGGCCAAGGAGGACAAAACCACTTAACAAGTTTCAGATGGTGACGGCTAGGGGACTGTGTTTTGATAGCAAAAAAATCCATGATTTTCCTTTTACTGCAATTAGATTCCTTGAGATCAGCAACCCCACACACCTTCTTCACCTGAGAGGTGATTTGGTGGATAATGCTGTGTTTAGATATTGAGTTGCCATCATATTTGGCAGAGTTTCGAGCTCTCCATATTTCCCACATTCCAAAACCAATGACTGCAAGACAAAAAAACCCATATGCAGAACCTAGCTATGTTTGACAAGTAGAACTGAATATAAAGTCTCTTGCAAAACGGCCTTCAAGCTGCATGCCAGCAGATTTGAATTTAGACCATACAAGAGTTGCATATTCACTGTATAGAAATAAGTGGTTTGTGTCTTCCACCTGAGGCACCTTGCAGCAAAGGCATTTCGAGCAGAGAACAACACCCACCCGTTGTATATTAGCATCAGTAGGTAGACAGTTATTCATAATCTTCCACAGGTGAATAGAGATTTTGATTGGGAGCCAATTGGACCACAGTCGAGACCAAGGAACAACAGACATGAATTGAGTGTTGGCAGAGAAAATTTTATAGGTAGAGGCCACTGAACACTTCCCAGATGAAGATAGACTCCAAATTCCCATATCCATTTCCTGGTTCAGTTTCACATGTCTAAGTGCTTGCTTTATACCAGTAGGGAGCATGGTTTCTTACACATCAGTTTCTTCATTAGTTGGATGCAAGAGAACATCTCTAATAGAAGCCTTGAAGTTTGGAATGAGATCAGCAGAAACATAATCAATCAAACAATGGTTAAGAAGACCTAGCTGATCCGGCTCAAGCAGGTCCCTCTGGCAAAAACAACGCGGAGGAAGATTCCTTGGCTCCGTTATTCTAGGAAGAGCCAAACGATCAGGGGAAGGCTGAGCCAAGTAAGAAGCCCAGCTATCAGCCCAAACCTCTGTCTGAAATGATTCCTCCACTGGATCAATCCCGGGCGAGGGCTGATCGTAAGATCGTCCAGCACATGAAACAAATCTAATGTATGTCACCATATGGGAGGCCATTGCTTGGAGCAAAGAGCTCAGGGAAGCCCTGGTAAAAGTGCTTCAAGAGCCAGAAGGGTATGAAGCTCACGTAGCTGAGCTTCAAGCTCAAGCACATGCAGCCCTTGCAGCAACCGTCACCTTCGCAGATAAAGATATGTTGCTGTCCTTCCCTTGCCATAATCCTCCTCTATACATACATGCAAGTTAAGATAAATGACTAGGAATTGAACCGGATTCTGGTAGATCCTGGGGCGTCTATCAACACAATGCCACTTAAGACTTTCAAGTCTTTATTTCTCGTGCCCTACTTGCAAAGGGTTAATGACGTCAAGATCTCAAGATGCATCGGGCAAGGTAGAGGTAGAAGTAACCATGGACAATTTTTTTTACTAAATCTACGTTCTACATTATTAACGCGAATACATCTTACAATGCCTTGCTTGGGAGGCCCTGGTTGTATGAAATTTGGGTGGTCTCTTCAACCCTCTACCAATGCATTAAATACGCAAAGGGTGGAGAGCAATACACAATCTTTGCTGATCGGGCTCCGTTTCGTCCTAATGAATGCAATTTGACGGATGCTCAATTGTATTTTGGGGAACCTACCATTAACCCTCCTGCGGGAGTAAAAGACAAAGGGAAACAAAATGTGACTGTAGAAGAAGATGAAGAAGAAGAGTTCTTCACAATAAATGAAGATCTTGCCAAGATACACTCACTGCATATACAAGCTAACGCCGCCAATGCCAAGCCAACTCGGCTAGAGACGTGAAAGCTTAATTTTGAAGCCAACCTCATCAGTCGAGCAATCGACAAGAGCAACTCCTTGCCTTCAGCATGCATGCAACTCCCCTTTTTCAAGAAAGAACACAAGGTTGAACGATTAAAGACATTCATCGTCGCATATCAAAGGAAAAGAAAAAAGAAAGGCAGTAAGGCCGCCAAGCCAATCATATTTTATAAGGGAGATTTAGTGTCCCAAGGCCCCTTTGAGGATGACTTCGGTTGAGGTGAGGTGACCAAGAACGCCCCCAAATTCATCCAAGAAATGGACAACATGCACGAACATATCAAAGAAATGTGTCGGAAGCAAATATCCCACAAATTCAAGAAGCTTCTCGACAGGACTATTTTCGGCAGCTGTGGTATCCCTCACAAGTTAGAGGACAGCCTCCCTTCTCCAAGAAAGATAGAAGAGGATTGGGCTATGACCCTGAGGCTGACTTCAAGGTTTATTGCACTGTCAACACTATAGGGTTGTCACCCTCTGCCAGCGACTCCAGCCCCAGCGAAAAGGTTGGTGTCTGCACAACTGAGCATCAAAGGGAACTGACATCTGAAAATCATAATGGCCAACTCCAGTTGCCTGATATCAACAACGGGGATACCCGCGTTATCGGTCCTAACGTGAAGAGGAGTTTATCATACTGCGGCCCGTCCCGTGATAACTAGAACATGCTGAGCAAGCGGCTCAACGCCAATTGACTGGTCTTGACCTTGCAGAATTCAAGCACCCCGCACCAATAGTTGCAAATGTCCCCCCAAATAGGCAGCAGGAAGAACTAACCACCATGTTAGAAGGTTTGAAGCAAGAAAATCAAGCATTGAAATCCCTTGTGCAAGAATTACTCCGAGAACGGGATGTCCTCCCGCAGGAAGATTGTGGCTTTCTATGGTTACCTCACTATTAGGGTAGTGATCTTAGAGTACAGTTCTTGAACCTAAGGGTGTGGTAATTGCTAACTATGAGGGCAAAGGAACTGATGAAATAGGTAATATTTTTTACAAAAGTAGTGGAAATGAAAGAATGTGATGCTCCAGTATCAAATAAGACAAAAGCTGGATGTGAATAGATTAGGATTATACCTTCAATCATTTCTCCTTCCTTTGTTGGCTCATCATCCATGACAGCATTTAGACGACCTTGCCGCCTGCATCCACCCTCATTCTTCAAAGGTTGATCCTTGATAAGTGGGCAATCGGGCATTTAGTGCTCTCGACTGTCACAATGTAAATAAGCACTGAGGCGCTTCCAGCACTCTTCGACAGAGTGACCAAACTTCTCAGAGCATATAGTCCCAATCGTGAGAATTACAATTCATATTTAGCCACAGACATCATTCCTTACCTTAGGGAGGCAAATTTCATCGCCTTCCTCTCACAGACATGCTCCAAGAAATATTTCTCAAGGAAGAGCTTGAGGAACTCTTCCCAATTAACCTGTTGGTTCGGTAGATGAGCCGATGTGGCCTTCCACCATGTGCGAGCATCTTTGTTTAATTGAAAGGTCGCGAGCAGTACCTTCTCCTGGTCTGTGCATTACATAACATGAAAGATCAAATCCATCTCATCAATCTAATTCTTTGCCTCATCCAGATTGGACAATCTAGAGAACCGAGGAGGGTTCATGCTCTAAAAATTTAGGTGGAGATCTCCCGCACCAGCTCACGTGCTTGCCAGTGCCATCGTTTAGAGAGCCTAAGTAAGACCCGCAATTGTTTGTTACATGACTTCCTGGTTAGCTCGGTTTCAAGCCATTGGGAAAGTAAGGTGCCTGAGAAAATAAACAACTTGTCATTTTCCTTAAAGTTCATGAGGGCTTTAATCTAGAGGTTAATCCTTACTAGAGAACTATCTTATCCCATTCTCTACCCAATCTCACATAGGTTGGGAATATCTCATGAGCTAGTTCATAGGTTGGGAATCCTTAGAACCTTGGACTTAAATCTTAAGACATGACATTTTCCTAGGACTTAATAAGCCTAGGCTCTGATATCACCTTGACTATCACGCCCCAAGATATATACAGGGGAAACAAGTCGGGAGCATGAATAGTCGATAAAGTAGGCCTCGAGCTATCAAGACAATCAGAGCACCACATACAACATCATAAACATTGTATGCATATGCCATATGACAAAAACCTTAAACTTTATTAATCAAATGAATGAAAGTTACAACTTTACAATTGACTCTCTTGACATATGACCCACTAGACTCAAGAAAATAGAAAATTATATAACATGATCAACTTCACTGTCTATTACAGTCAAGGACTCTAAATTACAATAAGACTCATAACTTTCTAGGCTTCACACAATCTTCATTTGCTCTCGGAATCACCACTTGCGTAATCTGACTCTGAGCCACTAGAACTTCTTGAAAAGATCGGAGAAAGTAGCGAATGAGTGCACTCGCCCCATAGGTAACTTCGTGTCAACAGGAGGATAAGTTTACATGATTAATATTTTAGCTCTAGAAGGTAAGATAATGAAAAAGAATGTGATAAAATATGTGATAAAATCATAATAACAATAAATAGCAAGATATGAACGCAAGGACATAATATTGCAAGAATTTATGATCATGATCTAGCAAGAATATAACTTTGACCTTTCAATCACAAGAATGTACTATCATGTAACGAGAATATACTTTTTCATAATCTTAGAAGGCTATGCACAAGAATGTAATGAGAATGTACTTCAAGCAAGCATATATAATTTCATGAGATTGCCTCGTGATTTTTGCCAGTTATATGTACACAAAAATTTTTCGAAAAATCAATTCAGACTCCAAAAAATTTCAGGAAAAAATCAGGCCGCTCAACGCATCGCCACAGACCTAAAGCAACTCATATAAACACCATCTAAGGGTCGAAAATCTAAAATTAAAGTCTGAAATCCACTCGGGCATGATCTGTGACCCACAAAAAATGATCTTTAAAACCCAAGGCGTGACATCTGGTCACCTTGGCCTCCTGAGGGAAAGTTTCGAGTACCCCTCAATTTGCCACCCATTTCACACCGCAGAGGGTCCAAATTCCATTCCCAGGGTCTTCTAGCAAGCCCATTCATGATATCCCACCCCAATTTAGCAACCCTATTACTCTGCAAGGAATCACTCACTCTTCAATCCCCCCAGTCACAACTGATCCCCCAAGAGGGATTGATCCAATCTCCAAATAGAAGATTCAAAGCTACATTTAGTAAGTGATTGCCGAGAGTATGCTAGCTACTCGTCCCCACTTGTTAGCTCAATACTGCAAACTCCCTAATGCGCACTTTCTGCCAGGCTTCAAAGCTCTAAAATGCTGGAGTACGATGGCTCTACCGAACAGCATCATCATCTCTCAGGTTTTCTCATGGATTCCTACCAATGGTTGTACGATCAGGTTCTGTTGGTCCATTTGTTCCAAAAATCCCTTGAGAGTGAGGCCGTTCGCTAGTTCTCCTCTCTCCCTGCAGTCAATATCATCAACTTTGACATCGTCTCTGAGCTGTTCATCGCTCACTTTGGACACATGTCCAACATAGCTCCTACCCTTTTTGATTTAGTGATAGAGAAGATGAAGTCTGGCGAGGACTCCATCCAATGTGTGAACCGTTGGAGAATCATGGCCTCTCGGATACAGGTGGTCATCCCTGAAGCTCAAGCGGACACCATGTTGATGAACAACATTATGACTTAGCTTAGGGCTATCCTTATGCTCAGCGAGCTCCACACGTTCCCACAGCTATACAATCGAGCTCGGATCGTCCAAGCTCAAATGAAGGATGCCACCTTACCTCTTATCTTTGAGACCCACACTAGGGGTTGAAAAACTCCAGCCATTTCTACCACAGAAGGGGTCATCATAAATGAGCAAGTGAATGCTCTCAACCCACCTTTCACGCCTAACAATCGCCAAGCTTCCACCATTCAATCAAGTTGGTCCCAATTAGGTCCATGATGGTCCAAAGTCATACTCAAACGTTCCTCCACCGCAAAGCTATGCTTGGGCTAGTCCCAGACGAGCATCGTACCCTCCATTGCCCCAATCCCTGGGTAATATCATCTTCGCTCTTATGTCTTCTCAGGCTATCCAGCTCCCTCCTCAGAAAGTCTGGGTTCATCCCAATGTCAACACTTCCAAGTACTGCCCGTACCACTACACTCCCAGGCATGACATCTACAATTACTTCCAATTCCAAGATTGGGTGTACAACATGAATGACGAGGGTAGGATCAATTGGGCCAATGCCAAGCTCGCCATTGCTAATCTCAAGAAGCCCACTAGAGATCTAGGTATCGTTCAAAATCCGTTACCCACTCATCAACCCAACAAAGATCCATCAAGCTCAAAACAACATGAGAGAGTGAACACTGTCATAGGCTTGGAACCACGCGTTGTCAAGAGAACCCAGATGTGGGGCATAGAAGGATCTCCTGAGTTGCATGGGCACTTTGAGCTAGAGGTCGAGGAGCCTTGGTCCAATGTCAATACCTTCTCCTAGGGATCTCAGACATAGACATTGATCATACCTATATCTCACTTATTATTGTTTAACTTGAGGACTAGTCAGGGTCCTCTCACCTTCATAACACCTCCGCAACCTTCACCTCAGGAGCTAGCCTTCCCCAAAAGCACTATGATGGAACATGCTAGTAGGTCTCTCCTAATTCTTTATGGTCTTAACCTTTGAAGGATCGACCGTAATACCTTTCTAGGAAATTATGTGACCTAGAAAAGAAACTTCTTCTAACCAGAAATCACACTTACTAAGCTTAGCATAAAGTTTGTGATCTCGTAATATTTGTAGAGCTTTCTTGAGATGTTCTTCATGCTCCAATTTAGACTTTGAGTAGATCAAAATATCGTCAATAAAAATCACTACAAATTGATCAAGATATTGCCTGAACACATTATTCATTAACTACATAAATACTCCAGGTATATTAGTCAGTTCAAAAGTCATGACAACAAACTTATATTGTCCGTACCTGCTCCAAAATGCTGTCTTATATATCTTCCTCCTTAATCCTTAACTGATGATAGTTTGACTTGAGGTCAATTTTAGAGAAATACTGAACTCAAAGATCTGATCAAATAGTTCATTTCTCGGCAAAAGATACTTGTTTTTGATTGTCAGCTAGTTCAATCGTCTCTAATCAATGCATAGTCTCATGGATTCATTCTTCTTTCTTACAAATAGAATATGTGCTCCTGAGGGTGAAGTATTGGGCTTGATAAATCCCTTCTCCAATGACTCCAATTGTTCTTTCAACTCTTTCATTTCGACATGTGATATTCTATAAGGAGTTTTAGACACTGTGGCAGCTCCTGGAATTAAATCAATAGAGAAAGTGACTTCTATTTCAGGTGATATACCAAGTAACTCATCTCGAAACACATCAGAGTATTCTCTCACAATAGGGATATCTTCCAGGATAGGTCCCTTGTGTTCAACCAAAACAATAGAAGCTGAGAATGCAACACAACCTCTCTTCATCAATCTATGAGCTTGAAGGGCATAGAGAAATGGGTGTTTAGGATGCTTAACACTAAAGAAAGAAAATGTAGGGTACTCGCCAAAGGTTATCATTCCTTGCTTGCAATCCACACTAGCACCATGCTTGGCTAACCAATCAACTCTTAAGATTATATCATACCCTTTCATGTCCGTGCACACTAAATCAACAGATGAGTTGCGATCACCAACTAACACCTCACCAGAAGGGTAATAGTATCTAAGTTCAATTTTAACTCGTATAGTGTGATGATGACAAGATCAGATTTCAAAAGAATGGGTTTCACAGGAAAGGTAGCAACAGAATTTTGAGATATGAAAGAATGAGTGGCTCTAATATCGAACAGAACAAAGGCAAGGTTAAAATTAAGAAAAATGGTATCTTCCACCACTCTTTCTTTGATAGGTTCAGTTTAGATCAACGCTTGCAACCTTCCTTGACGTATCGGTCCACCTTAATGTTTGTCTTGCGGGACTTGATCCTTCAAAAGAGGACAATCAGGAATCTTGTGGTCTCTGCTCCCACAGTGTAGACTTGCTCTCAGCCTTCTCCAACATTCTTCGGATTTGTGACTAGTTTTATCACAGTACTTGCAAATCTCTTTGGATGATGTGGCAGGAATAATATGTTTATCACTTTTATTGAACTTCTTATCCTTTTGAAATCCTCGACCTTCACTTGGCCTTTTCCTCCCAAGCGTCGACTTAAAATTTCTGGAGCTAGTAGCTTGTTCCTTCTTCGCAATCTTACCCTTAATCTTGTTAGTCAAATCAGTGACATCCTCTAGCAATTGGGTCTTTCTAACCATATTAGCATAGGTTTAAATATCCATGGGTGTCAGTTGAGTAATGTATTGAGGTTTTAACCCATTTAAGAAACTTTTTGCTTTCATCCTCTCTGTGCCAATCAGATATGGGGCATAACGTGTCAATCTAGAAAACTGGGCCTCATATTCAGTTATGGTTAAATTCCTTTGCTTAAGAGAGGGAAACTCTGCTACTTTTTTCTCTTGAACAAAAAGAGAAGGCGCCGTCTTTATTTCATTAAAACTTAAAATGAGCTACATCATGGTTTGGACATTTCAGGCCTCAATTTCTCCAACTCTGTCACATAAGTTTTCCATAGCTCTCGGTCCTCCTCTACATGCACTATCACCTTCTGTGGAACGCTTGTCTTCCACAATGCTTTGATCACTTTCATGTTCTTTACATCATCTTTCGAGCCCAGTTCCCTCTCCTCGGTGAGAGAAAGGCCAGAGAGAGCATGAAAAGAATGGCGAGGGAGGCCGATTTGAGAATGACATCGGTACGCATTATAAAGAAAACGTTCAGTCACACTGATGAGCTGAAGTTCCGCATTGGGGGAGGATCTCGTGAAAAGTTCATGCAAAAGTAAACATCCTGGTGCATAAGTAAACATGACCTACGCTGTGGCGGCAATGTGGGCTCGCCAGTCTCCACGTGTCTTCAGCCGAGGCATGCAGTTAACCACGTTCCCACCAAAGCCCAACACGTCGGCCATATGATAAAGTGGGCTTTGTTGGAAGATCCTGGAGGAGGTCTGTTCTCCCTCACGATAGTCGAATTTGAAATGGAGATCAATCCAGCAGTTGAAGAGAAACATGCACCCGTAAGGAGCTCTGCCCATGCTGAAAGTCATGAGGCCACTATAAAGGTAGGCGTGGACGACTGGCCCCACTCTTTTGCCCTCCCAAAGTCCACAAATCACGCTCAGTTGATCCTCCTCCACGATGTTGTCAGTATAAGGAAATAAGAGGGTCCCACTAAGCAAATTGTAAACCCCTTCATTAGTCCATCTAGATATGCATCATCTGCCGATTTTGCTAGGGCACTCATAGTCCATTCCACAAGCTTTTGCAAGTTGATTCCCCTTTGGGTCTGGATGCTCTTGATAGCTCCGAAAGGCATAAAACTTTCGAGAATTTCTTCAAAGGTTATCTTTTTTAACCTGGGCAGGATCTTTATCTTGTTGTCCTTCTAAATCTTTTGAGACCAAGTAGGAGTTTCGCCTCCTCGAGAAGGATGGTTGATTCAAAAGTGAGAAAAATGAATGTATGGGTTTGGGGACGCCAAATCTCTACCAATGCACCCATAGCCTCCCAATCCATATAGATCTTGTCGTAATGCTTGGCATGAATCATGAGCCCTTGAAGGTGTCATTTTGTGATGATAGCCCTCATATCGATAGTGATGTTAGAAGTGAGCTTTGAAAGTAAGCGCAGTTTGGAGAATTTTTGCGGACCCGGAAAGAGGGGGTATGGCTGAAAGAAAGAGCCAAGTGAATTAATGAAGAAAAGAGGTGAAAAGAAAGAAAAAGGTGCCAACTCACCATCCGCGAATAAATCCTCTTGCTCAAGTGACCCTCGATATCACTGAGCCTCTTAAAGCTATTATCAGGCCTGCTTCTCTTAACGGGACGGGAAGATTCACCTTCCATCTAAAAAGGGCTAGAACTTCTCTTCTCCCTCAAAGGATTCAACACCCTAAACCACACATTATGTCCTTCCCTAGGCCAAAGGGGAGATACTTATAGGAAGGAAAGGAATAAAAGAAGTAATAAAAAAAATGTTGATGCGGGGTTACCATTATGGACTCTGTTTTGTCCTTTTGTGATGTTCTTGTGTGCTGAGACTACAAGAAAATGTGGAGTTTGCGACGGCCAGATGTCGTCGTAAATCTGTCGTAAATTTCGTCAGAAACCCCTTTTGAGACGGATTACAGACGGATTTGGGACGAAATATGGTCGTCTTATATTCCTTGTCACAAATTTCAGACAGATGAAATTCTGTCTGAAATTCCATCTAAAAGGTCAGACGAAAACATTTCTGTCTGAAATGTCGTGGCAAATATTTCGTCTGAAATAGCGTCCCAAAGTCCGTCGATCCTGCCACCCAGATCCGTCATCAACCCCTTGGTCAAATTGTGTTCTCATGAAACTCCCTTTTCTGCCTAATCAGATCTAGATTTGGGAATCAGCGCATCTTAAATTCTACCGCGGCCAGCACAGAAGGTTTTAAATTCCTAGCCTAGCTAGGGTTGAATATCTTTGAGAGACTTTCCAATGCCACCAGTCTTGCATCGATCTGACATCGGGGTTGGTCGCAGTGGCCGTTCTTGTCGGACTGCACAGGCCATTTCCAGAAATGAGGTAGCACAAGGGAGGCACCGTTAATTCTACCAAAGGTTCACCAGTGTCGATTCAGCTGTCGCCGTTCCAGGAGGTCAACTAGGAACTTGCCACCTTCATCCCGGTGGATCGCTGCCTCCAGAAGCCTTCAGGAGGACGTGGCCCCTTTGTACGTCTGTGGCCACTGTCCTACTGACCATGAAGCTGTCGAGCCGGACCGCCGCACGGGACCCGTCAAGATGCTACCCGCCAACCCAAGTTTGGTGCCCCCCGAAGTCGATGTGTAGCCTATTACCTCCCTGCGTGGAGTGGGCTTGTAGTTCATTACTGTAATTAAGTTTAACCCTTGTACCAGGAGTCACCGTCTTGGCCAGGAAATCTTCCCCACGCCCCGAGCGTAGAGGTACACTCGCCACCCCCGCCTTAGTTACTTGCTTTCCTTGTATAGGCTCTTATGCTGCTGCTCATGAGCGTGTTAGGATTCTAGCCCGATCATCTTAGTCACCGCTGTGAGTTGTGAGAGTGAGACCCGTCCCGCGACTCGTTCCGAGCACGAGAGTAAGCTGACCACCCAAGACTCATCGCCGGTTTCTCAACCGTGTAGATCGACTCGTTTCCCTCGCCAGGGATGACTGTGAGCAGTTTCTTCTTGTTTGGGGCACATTGGACTCTTTAGGAGTCACGTTAGGTGCTGAGTTGTGAGTGTCATTGCTGGTCGTGTCACCCAATGAGTCACGTCGTCTACTAGAAGTCTAGGATTGCATCCAACGTGTCGAGTCGCTCACTTGTCCCGCATCATAGCCCATCATCTGTAATGCATCTGTTAGCTTCTCCACAATGGCCTTCAGTCCTCAATATGTGAGTCGTGGGTCGACGAGTACCATAGACCGCAACACGGTCAAGTTCTGCATAACCGAAAAGTCTGAAGTGACGAGGCCTACCGGGGATATTGCAGGAAGGCTGAACTCCACATTGCTATGTACCGCCACCCAAAGCTTAGTGTCAACCATGGCCTAGGAGGATGGGAGTGTCAGAATTGAGCTGCTCGACGCCTCGACTACAACAGTGAGCTCCTGTGTCACCCCTGCCAAAGGTGGAGGTGGAACTTTAATGAGGCTACCTGACGTCTCATCAACAAGGGGAAATTCTAGCTTTACTGTTTCTGCGGGGCTCGAGTCGGAGGCCATCTCATGAGCCAGCAAGGCCAAGGTCGTGGTTTTTGCTAAATAAGAAGCGAGCACGAGAGCCAATCTCAAAGCTGCATCAGGCGGGGCCGCCTCCACAATTGCTAGGGCCTCAAGCAGGAATGAGGAAAAGTGTCGCAAAACATCCATTAGTGTTTGCATATCCACGGGAGTGCCCAGGCATCAAGGCGACAAGGGCGACATTGGAGGTACTCTGCCCGCCAAGAATCCCAAGGCAGACGGGGGAATGGTTGCACTCATCCTCAAAGCTGACACTAATCTCAGCTTGGCTATTTGGCTAAAAGATATTCGGGACTTGCTTATCGCTCGCCAGTGAACTCAAGGAATTACTGCCCTCCCTGACACTTCAGGTGCTGTGTGATGTGAAACGAACCTCGGACCTACACAAGCAAGCACAAGCGCGAACCGATTGGGCCGAAGTCGGCGGCTAACTCAATCGTTGCTGGCCCTGCTGAGCACAGGTACCTGGCGGTGCCCACCATCTTCGGGACTTTCCCGGCTGCTGTCGACTTCCCCAACTTCTTGGGGTTGGCCTTCGTTGATGTGCTGAAGGTGGAATCCTCAGAGCCTACCAAGGAAGCTATGAAGAAGATCGAGTCTCTGAAGGCTCGATGCTGCCCGAACTTGCCCAAGAGTCCAACCCTGGTCGCCAACTGCTAGGTGCACCATACTGTCCCCGGGGCCCGCCCCGCTTCCATCAACAAGAACCCCAGAGGTCGCCTGCGTAAGGAACTCTAGAAGAGCACTACTGTGGTTACCGGATCTCTCTCCCAGTCTGGTAAATCGATCTGGTCGGAGGAGTCCGCGTCTTCCTCGACAGACGCGACGCCCAGGTGGTCCCTGACCGGGTGGTTCCCGCCATTCCCATCCACAACTCCTACCAGGCCCTTGCTAAAAGGAGAGCTGAAAGAGAAGAAACTGGCCGCTGTGACCAAGAGAAGCTGGCCCCTAGACCGAAGAAGTTTAAGCAAGTGTGGGTCCCCAAGAGGGTCCAGCCCGCACAGCAAGCTGCACCAATCCGCTGCCGCCCTACACGCGACGGAGCAGAAGTAAGGAAGGAAAGGGGCCTAGCCCCGAAGAGAGAAGAAGCGGTCGTGGATCCTCCACGTCGCGGAAGCCTCAGGGCCTGCGCCCGCCAAGCCAATGTCCCTACTATGGGACGAAGATTCCAACAACCTGTCGGTCGAGCCCGGCTTGCTTACATCCCTCCCGTGGGGGGTCGGCAACTATCCCCCATCCAACATCAAGAACGAGGGAAAGAGGAGATGACCACTATGGTCAAGAACAATTCTCGAGGGCTAGGCAACCCCTCGCTTGGACAACATCGGCTGATGTAAGCAGCCGCAGCTAATGAAGACTACTGCCCACCAATGGCAGTTGAAGAGGTTGAAGAAGAAAGAAAGATGACGTCGTCGATCAACGATAATGGTTATGAAGATGGCTTCTATGCTAAAGTCGATGAGACCGCCCCTCGACGGGAAGAAAGAAAAAGAATTTCCATAGTTGAAAGGTTGACCTTTCCGGAGCATGCAAAAAGGAAGGTCCGCCGACAGAGAAGAAGGATGCGGGTCTTCACCTGCAATACGACTGACACATTCAGCCAATATAGAGGGCTTCCCGAAGACCCTCGCGAGCTGGCTCAGTTGGCCACGAGGCCAGGGCCGAATACTCAGAGAACAGAGGCTGCAAGGGAGCTCCTGGCGGCAGCTAAGGGAAAGCAACCCTTGATCTACCACCGGCCAAATGATGAGGCCGCTGTTCTGACTACCAATGTAGTGACGGCGGAAGAAGAAGATGACGTCCTCCTCGACATCCTACCCGAGCAACAGAGGCCATCCCCAGCACTGCAACCATGGACCCGTCGGTCCTAATGCTACTCCAAAGATACTGGCAAGAGATAGACTTACTGAAGAAGAAGTTGATGGAGAAGACAGAGCATTCGTCAGCTTCCAAGCTGCCCGAAGTCCAGGGCGAATCATCCCGGAGAGTTGTCCACAATGTCGACCCTTCGCCACTCTACACCATGCCTTAGCCGTCGGAGCCGAGCTTGGCGATGACTTAGCAACGGCCACCACAGTCGCTGATGCCACCAGTACTCTCTCAGGTGCACTAGGCGCCTCCACTGCTGAGCCCTCCGCAGGCGACCACACTAGTCACCCCCTACCTCTAGCCGGCACATTTCTACCCAGACCCGGTCGATCCCATGATTGTTAACAAGATGATGGTGGAGAGAATGATTGAGCTGAAGCTTGCTGAGAGAAGTGAAGGCGACTACGTCGCGTTCGATGCATATCGGGTGCCATACCCACCACACCATGTAGGGATATTATCCCTCCATTATTCTACAAATTTATCAATCTAAATCCTATTTTTGGGTGTTTATTCTTAAATTCTGAGCTAAGGTTTCTAAAGGCCTATAAATAGTCTTCTAGGGCTGTGGGCTCGGGGGCAGGCATTCTGTCACGTGGGATGAAGCCATGCCGCATTGTTGACTCCTCTTCTTCGACCCCCAATCACCAGGGAAGTCTTATGCCTTCGCCTTTCTTCCTCTAGAGTTCCTTTTCTTCATTTTCTTTCTCCTTTCAACATTGTTTTTCTGCACTATGTTTTCTGCACGTTTTATGCATGCACATGCATGTTTGCATCATGTTTCCCACTTCAGTTCTCTACTTTTTATATCCCCCTTACACTCTTTATTCATCACTACACACACACCTATTATTTTGTCCCTTCTACAGGGGTTAAAAATCCACCCCTTGTGCATTCTTCCCTCTTGTTTTCATGCTTATTTCTGCACACAGGATTGACGCTACACTTGCATGTCTAATGGGTTTTATCCTCTTTGATGCTTTGTTTCATAGGAAAGGCAAGAGTTTGACATGAGGCCCTTGTCTTCTAGCCAATTGGAATTCAAGGAGGTGCTTATCCATGGAGTTCCCGTACCCCTTTTGTCAAGCACGATCATGTTGTAGCGGTCATCCTTTGGCCACGTTCTCCTTCTTTTTCCAAGGTACACAACACTGTTATATCCTCTTCTTAGTTTTTTTATGCTGTAATCCTTGGTGGCAATCATGGTCCTTCATTGTCTTTTCATTGCCCCTTCCCCCTTTTACATATTATATGATTGCTTATGCTTATTCATATTTTGTTTGGGGGCGAGATTAATCTTCAACACCTCTGGTTTTTGGTGATCATGGTGTGATGCCTAGTGCCCATCATGTTACTTTTCCCTCCCTGCAATCCCGATGTGTGTGTGCTGCTGATTAGATAGCATCCCCTTAGTTTTTCCCATTTTCTGTCAGTTTTCGATTCTGTCGGCAAGAAGTAGTCTCCACAGGGACTGCCACCTACAGGTAGCAGTCTTCAGGAGACTGTGACCTGCAGATAGTGGTCCTTACTGGACAACTATCACCCTTTGCAGAGCCAGGGGCAGACCCCCAAGTACATTGTTTTGTGGTTTGTTTGAGTTGCTTTGTGGTTCCTATTCGTGATCTTCCATATTCCTGCATTTCTATTCATCATATTCTTCATGTTGGTCATGTGATTTGCATCCATATTGTTGTGTTTTCATATATTTATCTCATCTTGATTGCTAGTTTTAGGCTAGATTTACATGCACTCTGGTGCACATAGGATCATTCATTGCATATTCGTAGTTGCATTCCTACCTTGATAAGTGATCCTCTCGGCTTCGCATTCCTTGGAGTCGACTAGGTGATCTTGTCTGGGACCTCCGTAAGTCTCTGTGAGCTGTGGATTCCCACATGGACGTCGAGCCGGTTGTACCTTTCCACCACCTAAGTGTTGCATTTACATCCGTGTGAAGGAGATTAACCCTAGGTCAACCCATAATTTTGGCCTCTTTCCCTTTAGGATTCCTATCTGTTGAGGGAATTATGCTTAATTAAAATATTAAAAGGTCCAACTGAACTTCTAAAAGAAACCATGCATCATCTTAACTTGGTTGACTTGGGTGAAACACTCCTATGTTTTCTGCATTTCGTTGATCTTCCTTGCGTGATTGGCGCCATTCATGTCATTCCATTTTAGGTCTTTGTCATGTTTTTAGCTTGGTTTTATTGTTGTTTAGTTGTTTTTTGCATTAGTTTTTAAGTCTCGAGTCTGTCTGTCAGGACGGCTCTCAGAGGCTAGGTCGCGGTCACCATTGGACTGCTATCTCCTAGTAGTGGTCATCTCAAGACTGTGACCTACCCTGTAGGTCCTACCCTCCTTAGCCTTCACACCCTCTTCTCTGGTTTTATTTCACACTAATTTTCCTATATTTTGGGTAAGTCTCCGCCTATCTCATGGAGTATCACCTCAATTCTATGTACCCTCCTTCTCAATATTCCTACTCTCGTGTGGAATCTTCTTTCCACGAAGGCCATTCTTCCCGTGGTCCCTCTGATCCTTCAGATGAACAAGCGAACCTCATGGCCCATATATCATGCCTTGTTTGTCAAATGGACCTTGTTCAGGCCCATAAATTGCTTGCTGACCATCTTAATGGGCCCTCTTCTCCTTATGTTGTTGGTGCAATTGGTCCATATGCTAACATCCAATTTAGGTCCATGTATCCTTCCACTCCCGAAATCAACCTTTCTTCTTCTCAGTCTGGATCCTCTTATCCGGCCCATTATCCTAATCCTGGTCTGAATTCACAACCCTTTGCTCAAGCTGGCCCGCATTATTCTCAATCTCTCTCCACCCAAGAGGTGATTTCTCAAGCCTAATGCTAACTTGATGAGCTTCAATGGTGGATCGATCCCAAACCTACCTTGAGTGTTCCATTTGCATTTCAAAATCTCCGACTTCTGCCACCTTCGCAAATCCCCGCATATCACCATTATGGTGGAGTCGGTAACTCCTATGTACACTTGAAGGGGTTTCTTTATGAGTTGGCCTAGTTTTGACATGACTGGTATTTGATGACCTATTTGTTCAGTCTATCCTTAGAAGGCCTGGCTCGAGATTGGTTTTTCTCTTTGTCACAAAACTAAGTTGTGAATTTTCATATTCTTCAAGAGAAATTCATCCAGCAATATTAGGACCAGGTTAGGCCTAAATATTCTATTGTGGATCTGGCCCAAGAGAAGATGAAGCCTGATGAGGAATTCTCCGCCTTTGCTAACCGCTGGCATCACATGGCCACGTAAGTCTTAGGGTATATTCCTGAGATGGAGCAAATCAAGATACTTATTTCCAATGCAACGCCCGAGTATCATCTTATCTTGGCCCTGAATGACATCACCTCTTGGCAACAATTATATAGTCGAGCCCGCTTCATTCGCCAACAACTCCAGAGTTCACATTCTACATCCACATACACCTCGCCATCCACATCTACCTCCTATAAACCCCCCATGAGTCAGCCACCCATGTATACCTCTCACCAATTCCCCATGAGTTAGCCCTCTGCATCCTACCAACCTTCTATGAGTCAACCCTTCGCCATCCATGGTCAGCCTTCCATATATCCAGCTCTGTCTCTGCCTCCGGTCAAGGGAATGCCAAACCCAGAGCAAGTGGAGGTCATTCATTACATACCTCCCCATCCCGCTCATCATGCACCTTTGTCTAGTCCCTCCGCTAGTCGCCATGCACCTTTGCCTTTGCAACTGCAACTTCCTTCTCCACAACCCTCTCCATCTCAGGTTCCTCAGCATCCACCTTGCCCAAAGAGGGCTCATTATCCTCCATTGTTGAAGTCTTTTTCAGATATCTTCTGGCCATTGATGGCCACTCACGCATTGCAACTTCCTCCAGTTGTGTCTTGTTAACTCGCGGTCGAAGATCCGCTCCAATTTTGTGAATACCATCATCAGCAGGGGTAGTTGGTTGAGGATTGCCCCGAATTCTGGGATTATGTTTATGACTTGGAAGCTAAGAAGAAGATCGATTGGACCGCAAGTCATAAGGTGGTTTATATCTTCATAGCCAGTAGTAACAACGAGCGCCACCTAGGCAACCATCGTCTCCTCAATTACAAGACCAGGGGCACCCCTGTTATCCTTCATCTAGTGCTACACTTACTTCGTCACCTGCTCCATCACCTATTCCATCTCCTATCCCATCACCTACCCCATCATTGCCTATCCCACCATCACCTATCCCATCTTCATCACCAATTCCCTTACCACCTACCTCATCTCTGCCACCTCTGCAAGCCCAAGCCTTTGCTCAGGTTAGTAACTCCTCTTCTTCTTCTGCTCCCATCACGACTGTTTGAGCTACCGATGCTGCTCGATGTGTCGTGTCGATATGTCGACGGTGGGCGCCAAAACCCTCCTCTTCATCCTCTCCGTCACTGACCCCATCTCCATCACCAATTTTCTCACCGCTTTCACCATCTCCATTGCCTTTGCCATCTTCACCGCCTTTGTCACCATCCTTATCACTTGTATTGTCATCACCTTCATCACTATCATCATTACCATCATCTCCTTCGCCTTCACCCCCACCTTCACCCTTGCCTACGCCAGAGCCTATCATTGCCTCTACTCTTTTGCCGCCACCTAAAGAGGCCATACCCATTTAAGCCTCCATGCCTTCTGAACCTTCTACCTCCAATATATCTCCATCCATTTCCACCACACAGAGTGGGTGTACGCTGTCTTTGGTGCCCCTTGGGTTTGGTCCCTGTTGACACCCATTTTAGCCCACAAGTTGAGTCATTTCTCTTATTCATCATTTTGATGTCCCGAATTACCCATTATTTTGGAGCCTTTCTTGGATGGATTTCGAGTGATGCCTGTTATAAAGGGCGTTATTTAATTAAATGGTGACTTTATGTAGGTCATATTTATAATTTTTATTTAAATTTTATTTCTTCAAAAAATTAGGGTTGCTACAGGCTCATGCGCCGCGAGGGTAACTCGGAGGAGTAGAGAGTTGTGGCGGCCTTCACAGAGCTTGCAGAGGTTACGACGGTGACGATTCACCAACTTTCGCTTCCCCCTGAGTCATCCAGCACATTGTCCTCTTCTTCCTCTTCTAGGTCTCCTGATTGCTTCATGGCGGACCAACATTTCGAGGCCGAGGTGAAAGAAGTTGAGCGGGCTCCTTGGGCTTTTACGACGTCGGCGAAACCTCTACGCAGTGAGCTGACTGAGGATGAGGTGAAGCAGTTGGAGGGTCGATATGGGCTACCTTGGAAGTATCATTTTTCTCCTATAGAGCCCCATGAGTTCAGTCTGGACACTCACTCCGGCCTCTTCTGTTCCTTCCTCTTGGCCTAGAAATGTGGGTTCTGCCATCCTCTTCATTACTCTATTGCTGAATTGCTTTAGTTCTACCAACTAGCTCTAGTCCAGTTGGTCTCTAATTCCTATACTTTCATATTCTCCTTCATCTTCCTATGCCATTTGTATGGGGTCGAGCCTTCGCTGGATCTCTACCACGTCTTCTTTGAGTTGAAGGAGCATGCTCACGCGGGCAAAGGCTTTTTCTTCCTCCAGGCGAAGAGGCGAAGGAGCTGTGTGACCCTCTCTCACAGGGATTCTTCCAACAAGGGCTGGAAGACCTAGTATTTCTTGGTGGATGCAGCCTTGGACAGTGGGTCCTAGAACTTCTTGTTGGTGCCCAATTTTCACCCAAACATTCCTCCAAAGGCAGCTGTGATTTCCCTGGAGGTGAAGAAGAAGGCTGCCATTCTTTAGGAGAATCGCTGATCCACTACCGAGTTGATGACTGAGGCCAACATTGAGGAGTATCCCTCTCGAACGGTGATGCCTCCAGGTAAGGGTTGCAAGGCCTTGTGTTGATGTTGGGTCGAATCAGCAAGTTTCTTTCTGATGGTACTCTTTTGTTTCCTCAGATTCGAGGCTAGTGGTCGATGAAGGGGCGTCGCCGGCCGAGGTGGTGATCCTCGACGAGGAGGAGGCGCCTGCCCCCGGTAGACTTCAAGCGTCTGGAAGTTCTTCCCGTGACCGGGACAAGGGTAAGCGGCTTGCTCGGGATGGAGCTTCCGAGTGTCACGGGGACAAGCATAAGGATCCCGTGGAGAAGATGCTCTGATCCTCGATGAAGGTCGTGACTGCTGAGAGAAAAAGGGCAAGGAGGGCAGAGGCTGCTCGCTCGGTCGATGGGGGCGCGCGGCTGTCTCTCCCATCCAGCGAGTCAAAGGGGGCCGCTGCCTTCGGTGGAGCGGTGGCTGAGGCAGATGTGTCCCGAGCAGAGGTGGCTGGTGCTGGGCCGCCTATTGGGGTCGAGGGGGCACAGGGCGATAGGACCCGATCCAAGCCGGTAGAGGTCGAGGGGTCACAAGGTGAAGCGACCCAATCCCAGTCGACCGAGGCTGCGAAGACCTGTGGGGAAGCGGCCCAGCTCGAGCCAGCCGGTGGGCCACCAGGAACGGGAGTACCCAGGGGGGATTCACCGATCCCAGTTGTTCTAGAGAGGGCCACCTCTCCCGCGGCAGGTACCTTTGTCGTCCGAACCTCCTTGTACCGCAGGTGCCGCACTGTGACCTCGGAGGCAATCCAGGGAGGTCTTAGGCGTAGTCCTCCTTCTGTGCTCCTCGAGTGTGTCATGGAGGGCGGCTTGATCGTGGCCTAACTAGGGGCCAAAATGTAACGACCCAGAGCTCAGGGTACCGCCATATGCAACTCAAGCCCGAATTGTTGATTGAGTTGGGACCCGCGAAGAAGGATCCGAAGGGTTCAGGATATTACAGCCCTCCCCCCTTAAACAAATTTCATCCTCGAAATTAAAAATAAAGCATGAGGGGAAAGGAAGAGAGGAACTCACTCGAATAGGTAAGGGAATTACTGACGCATCTCATCCTCACGCTCCCAAGACGTCTCACCGCCAGAGTGCCGCTACCATACCACATTAACCAGAGGAATAACTGTGTTCCGCAGGTGTTGCTCTCGCCGATCCTCAACACAGATGGGGAACTCCGGAAGAGAGATCGGGAGTCACCTCGGGTCAAATAGAATCCTCCAAAATATGAGAGTCATCGGGCATGTACTTTCGCAACATCGAGACATGAAACACGTAATGCACCGACGCCAACTCCGGGGGTAACTGCAACTGATACGCAACCTCTCCAATGCGCTCTACAATGGGAAAAGGGCCAATATAGTAGGGACTCAACTTCCCACGCCTGCCAAAGCTCATCACCCCCTTCATCGGAGAAACTCTCAAGAATACCTAATTGCCAACAGCAAAACAGAGGGGCTGCCTTCTCCGATCGGCATAGCTCTTCTGTCGACTCTGAGCTGCCAACATGTTTTGACCAACCAAATGCACCACGTTCACACACTGCTGCACCAGCTCTGGTCCCATCATAACACGCTCACCAACCTCAAACTAATCGAGTGGAGTCTGACACGGTCGCCTATACAACACCTCATAGGGAGTCATCCCAATACTCGAATGATAGCTGTTGTTGTAGGCAAATTCCACTAATGGTAGATGGTGAATCCAACTCCCTTGCCACTCCAGACAACACGACCTCAGCATGTCTTCTAGCGTCTGGATGGTCCTCTCTGACTGACCGTCCGACTGAGGATGATAAGCTGAGCTAAAAGCTAACTCGGTGCTGAGAGCTCTCTGAAAACTCCTCTACAATTTGAAAGTAAAATGCGGATCTCGATCTGACACAATGGAAATGGGGATTCTATGCAAAGGTACGATTCGCTCCACATGTGCCAACTTGGTCACACTCCAGCTGACTTTGATCGGTAACAACCGAGCCATCTTCGTCAGCCTATCCACAAGCAACCAAATGCTATCATGCCCACTCGGAGTCCTCGGTAATCCCACCATAAAATTTGTGGTCACGTGGTCCTATTTCCACGTGGGAACCTCCAAAGGCTAAAATGTACCACCTGGTCACTGGTGCTCTGCCTTCACCTACTGATAGATCAGGCACTTGGCCATGCACTCAGCAACATCTCTCTTCATCTCAGGCCACCAGAACTGTCTCCGCAAGTTCTGATACACCTTCATCGCATCTGGGTGTATAATGTACCAGCTCCCATGAGCCTCTCGTAACATTGCACGCCGCACCTGCTCCTTGGCTGGGACGTACAGCCTACCATGAAATCTGACAGCACCGTCCTCACCGAGCTCGACATCAGCCGAAGCCAAAATTCGGGGCAACTCAGGGTCTGCATGCTGAGCCTCTGTCACCTGATGACATATAGCTGGGGTGACAGTCAAACTCGCAAGCACTGCTAACCCTGGCTCTCGACGAACCTTGAGCCTGAATGTCACTTCTGGCACTTGTTCCCAGAGCCGCCACTTCCTCAACATCATTGCACTGACCACGACCTTCCTGCTCAGACCATCGGCAATGGCATTCATCCTGCCCGACTGATAAGACAGGGTGAAGTCATAATCCTTCATATACTCCATCCATCGCCTCTGCCTGAGGTTAAGGTCTTTCTGGGTAAACACATACCTCAAAATCTGATGGTCAGTGAACGCCTCAAACTTCTCACCGTACAGATAATGCCTCCAGATCTTCAACGCGAAGATCACAGCCGCCAACTCCAGGTCATGGGTAGGGGACTAGAGACTAGTATGCCGACCAGGAAGCCTAAAGGGGGGGCTAGAGAAGTGTGCAGGGCTGAGGGGCTAGCTGAAGGGCTATGCCGCTGAGGGACCGTGCCGATGAAGGGGTGAGCTGAAGGGCTATACCGCTGAGGGATCGTGCCGGTGAAGGGAGAGGAGGAAAGTGTGTCAGGATAAGGTGTATGGAGGGTGTGCCGATGAAGAGTATAACGGCGTATCGACGGAGACCTGGCCAAAGGGCTGTACCGCGGAGGGCAAGGGGGTTAAGGGTGCGTCGGCCAGGGGCTGTGCCGGTGAAGGGGGTTCAAGGGGTGCCACTGAGGAAGGGGCTAAGGGCATACTGCTGAAGAAGGGGGCTAACTCAGAAGCAAGAAGACTAAAGGTGTGCCGTTGAGGGTGAGGCTGAAAGGGGGAAGAAGGCCATGGGGTGTCTGGGCTTGGCCTGGCTAATAGGAAAGCTTCAGTTAGGAAAGGACAGATGGGGACTGGGTGCTCGAGGAGGCTAGGGAGGCACTACCCTGGCCACGAAGAGGATAGGAGGGGGGGTAGGAGGCCCACCACCCACGATCAAGAGACCACTGACGGGGAGAGGAGGAGACACAGGGAAGAGAGAGAGAAGCCACTAAAAGCATGTAAGAACCCAGACAGGCGGAAGCAATGGAGGAAACCCAAATGCAAGAACTTTCATTCATGAAAAGAAGGCGGCCAATATGGGCCACATACATTGCAAACACCAGGGTAAAGTTACAGTAGTGGGAGGGGGAAGAAAAGAAAAGGGGAGGAGAAAAGAGAGGAGCTGGGGTTGAGCAGGGGCGATGGCTCTCTGCTCTTCCCCACTCGCCCTACTACAGCTCTCTCTTTCTCTCTCTCTCTCTCTCTCTCTCTCTCTCTCTTCCTCTTACTCTCTCTTCTTCGTGGCCATCGGAGGGAGGGCCTCCTTCTCCTCCTCATCTTCTTCTTCTTCTCTTCTTCTGCTGTTGTCTCCCGTGGGCTGCCTCCTCTCTAAGTGTCTGTCTCTCTCTTTCTGAGTCTCTGTCTCTCTGTTTGTTCGTCAGAGGATACGACCATTTATACTCCCGATGGCGGGAGCCTTCGAACGTGAACGACAGATGCGGGAGCATGAAGGCATTAACGAGGATTTGACTTGGCCATCCTTGGTGGCAGGAGGTAGGCAATGTGCCTTCATCCCCAGTCGACACCTCAGCTAACCCGTTGCGCACCAAGAATCCATAGGGGATGACCTGAGATCTCTTCTATCGGATGCAGCGTTGAGGAAGTGGGCCATTGAAAGGGCTTGCAAGCGTGTCGCTGAAGACAACACTTGGGGGCGTGCCGCTGACGGCACTTGGCGTGTCAAAGAAGGAGGCAGGTGGGGCATGCCGCTGAAGATGCTCAGAGGGCGTGTCGGCAAAGAGGCATAAGGGGGCGTGCCGCATAAGGTCATGGGGTGTGCCATTGAAGGCACTTGGCCAGGGCGTGCCATTGAAGGGGTGTGCCACTGAAGGCCATGGGGTGTGCCGTTGAAAGCACTTGGCCGGGGCGCGCCGTTGAAGGGGCGTGCCGCTGAAGGCCATGGGGTGTGCCGTTGAAGGCACTTATGCATGTGTGTGCCGGCGAAGAACCACCAGGGGGTGTGCTGGTGATGAATCTATGGGAGTGTGCCGTAGAAGAACCCACAGATGGGTGTGCCGGGGAAGGGTTACTAAGACCGTGTTAGCGAAGCTGCACTGAGCATGCCGTTGAAGAGGCATGGGTGTGCCGTTGAGGTAGACTTGGGCCCATTTCGAGTCCGATCAATGGTCCACTTAGTTCTCTTCGGGACCCACAGGTTGTGAGCTTCTTGGGAGTTAGTTTCTCTTCGCTGACGTGACTCTGCTCAATCAAATCCTAAAGAAATAGTAACACAACTGTAACATGAACACACCTTTTTTTATTTTTTTAGACCCCTAAAGAAGGGCAACGGGAGGGAGAAAATATGAATATGCAAGAGAATAATGCAGACAATGATGCAGACAAACCAAACTGATGACTAAAAGAAGGGGCTTCCTGCTGCTCCTGTTAGCAGTAAAGGAAGAGGAAGAGGGAGGCAGGACGGCGCACTGGTTCTACAGGGAAGAGCTTCAACAACATGCACCTTTATGCACTGTATTGACCATTAGCCTCCAGAAAATTAGCCTTCAATCGGAGGACAAGGCCTCCTATTTATAGACCCCAGAAGCCTTACTCCAATGGGATTAGAACAACAAGAGTCCTTACTCCACAAAACCTCCCTTCCCTAATCAAACTGTAGAATCAAAACCAGGAAGGACTCTTCCGGGGAAGGACGCGGTCGAAACGGACACGGAACTGAAATAACGACATTCTCAGGGTCGCTATTCAAAATGACGCCATTCACAGAGCCGTCATTCTTGATTTTCCAACAACTTTTCATGTTTTTAAAATAGAAAATAACGACTTTCAAATAGGCGCTATTATGAAACAACGCCTCCATGAAAGGCGTTAATTCAAAGCATTATCCAAACGAATTTATAAAATCAGGGATATCTGAAAATGACGCCACTTCTAAAAGGCGTTAATTAATTAAAAGACGACCTTGAGAGTGTTGTTATTTAACAAAATGACGCCCTTGACTAAGATGTTAATTATAAAAATACATAAAAACTCCATATTAAACAAATATTGAAATCCAATCTGATTATCGCAAGGTAATATGAGATTTATGCATCATAGCGTCAAATTTGGCGTGTCTACACCTTCGTTCTATGCTGAAGAGAAGTTTGTTTATATCTGGAGCCATGGGTCGAGAGCAAGGGCCACTTCACAGTTATGGGTTCGCGTTTAACTGGGAGGTGTTTGTTGGGGTCGGAGGTTCTGGACACCTACACCAAGTGGTGTGCGAGAAGGCTTGGACCTGAACATGGATGCAAGAACATTCATTCAAGTGATGATATAATTTATGAGAGCCACGTGGGCTTTACAGGTGGGCCGTGATGGTCAAGGTACAACTGGCACAAGCCGCGGGACATTTTCGACAAGGAGGCCAGTCCCTAGGTCAATGCGTGATAAGGCAGACATCCGCAGGTTTTATAGGGGCTCTCTTCGAGGTGTGGACTATGCCCGATTCACCGAGGGAGGACTAGACTGGGCGATTGGGAAGGACATTGGCTGGCGACTGGGAGAGGATCGAACATGGTCCTGGTCAAGCGGTTAGGTACAACCTCGTGATGGTAGGATGTGCATCATCATGGCGTGCATGTGGCCATCGTGGACAGGCATACGTGGACAATCCCAATATAAGGGAGTATTTGCTGTTATGATAACGCCTCACATGTAGCGGGGTGGACTTGCATGTCGTGGCTAAGCATCGCATGAGGAGAGTACGAGCGACATACCCTCGGTACGTGTAAGCTGATTCACAAGTCACCCGCACACAAATCTCCTTGCTTGTTGCGCCTGTTGCCTTGTGCTGATGCCTTGGACGATTCTGGATTGCATGCCCTACCCCTTGAACTTCTAAGGGACTTTTATAGGGAAAGTTGAAGGGCCATGGAAGGGTTTAGGCGGACCAGGTTAAGGGGTTGGACTTGGTCTGCATAAACCTTAAGAAAAAATGTATATTTTTTTCATTTACGAAGTGGGGGAGGGAGGGTTTAGGCAGACCAGCCCAAGGGGCTAGTTTGGTCCACCTAAACCCCTCCCCCAAGTGGGGTTTGGGCGGACCAGGCCAAGGGGCTGGTCTGGTCAGCCTACACCCCTCACGGAGGGTTGGTCCTCTGGTCACTACCTGTGGTGGTGGGTCAGGTCTTACAGGTTTTAAGGTCAAGGTGAACAGATTTGCTTCCCTTGTCTCAAGCTATTAGACAATGTCTGTTGTAGACTAAGTCTGCATTCTTGCAGTTGCAAGGGGAAGCCTCACTCGGGTAAAGTGAATGGTTTATGTAGGTCTGTGGGTAGCAGATCGAACCACCTAAAAAATCCAGTGTGCCATGGTTTGCATTTATGTGATTGGTCCTTCTCATCTACTTCCATTCCCAGGTCCGCTCATGAACTGATTTTCCTTTATATGATAAGTGTTCGATCTAGTTCCTATTAGATCTGGGACTTTTGAACTCTCCAAGTCTTTTGGCTATCGTTCACATAGTATTTCTCAGATCTCATCTGAGCTCGGGTTTTAACTGCTATGTATTAATTGGTTTAGCATTTCAAATTGAGTTTAACTTTTATATAGGATTGTTTGCGTGGGTTGAGTCGCGACGTCTGGGACCCTCGGGGGGATGCCCTCGGGACCAGCCACCCCGGGCGCGGGGGTGTGTTCGATAACTGGGCTGAGGTACAAGATAAGGCAATAGGGGAGGCATCAGAGTTTGATGCATCTCGGGTGTCCCCTCCCATGACCGTATCCTTCTCAAGGCGGCACCGGGCACTCACCTTTTACTGAAAGTCGAGGGAAGTTTGAGTGGCACGAGTGATTTCTAGGTTTTAGGGAAACGTGGCTGCGGTACGGGCGTGCCAGTCGATTTCTCGACAATCACCCATGGGACCGAGGTTTGACTGGGAAGCGCTGCCAGGGCACAGCATGTGGACTCGAGAGACGGGCGACACGTGGAGAGAAGGGAGGTTCCACAGGTGTGAGTGGGTAGGCGATTATGGGAAGTCGTGTACTGGACGTCTTTCCCCACTGACCACAAACAGTCAGTGTTTATTTACATCAGATTGAATATGAATACCTTAATTCTATGCTAAAGAGAAGCCTCTATGTATCTGAAGCCATGGGTGAAGGGTCGAGAGCATTCCGTAGCTATGGTCTCGCGTTCGACTGGGATACGTTTACTACGGCCAGAGGTGCTGGACACACACACTGAGTGGTGTAGGGGGAGCCTGGGACCTGAACATGGATGCAAAGACATTCATTCAGGCGGTAATATAATTTAAGAGAGTCACGTAGGCTTTACATATGGGTCATAGCGACTGAGGTACAACAGGCACAAGGCACAGGACAATTCCGACAAAGAGGTTAGTCCCTGAGTCAATGCGTGATAAGGCAGACATCCACATGTTTTATAGGGGCTCTCCTCGAGGCAAGGGCCATGCCCAATTCGCCGAGGGAGGGCTAGACTAGATGACCAGAGGAGGTATTGGCTGGTGACTGGGCGAGGGCTAGGCGCGGCTCAGGTCGAGTAGTCGGGCGCGGCCTCATGACGATAGGAGGTAAAATGTCACGGCATTTGTGTGATCGTCGTAGACTGGCACACGCGGGCAATCCCAATGGTGACTCTTTTGTGTAGTGGGAATTGACTTGTGTGACATGGCTAAACGCCGTGTGAGGGGAGTACGAGAGACATACCCTCGGTGTGTGTAGGCTGATTCCCAAGCCAACCTCACGCACACAACTCCTTGCTTGCCGCGTCTATTGTTCACTGTGTTGCTTGTCTATTTTCCTCTGTTGCTTGCCCTACCCTTTGAGCTTCTAAGGGGCTTTTATAGGGGAAGTTGAAGGGTCATGGAAGGGGTTTAGCCGGAGCAAGTTAAGGGTTGGACTTGGTCTGGGTAAACCGTTGAGAATATGTTTTTTTTTTGTGCTGGCGATCACACTCCTTCTAGCATCTCATGCTTAATTTTCTTTTAGTTAATGTTCTTCCATACGTTTTTACAAAATGTGCACGGACTTCGTTTGAAAGATGTACACGGACTTGGATTGAAGAATGTGCACAGACTTGGATTGAAGAATGTGCACAAAGTTCGTTCAAGGAATGTGCACGGACTTAGTTCAAAGAAAGTGCACAGACTTGGTATGCAATAGACCAATCATGCACAGACTTAGTTCTATTCTAAAGAAAAAGATGCATGAACTTTGGTTCATTCAGTAGCATTAAAACATGCACGGACTTTGGTTCGTTCCTAAGGAAAAAGATGCACGGGCTTCAAAATTGCAAGGGGCAAAGCGTGCAAGCCCTTATGTGACCAACACATGCACGGACTTAACTTGCAGCATGCAGCTAGCACAGACTTCACTTGCAGCGTGTAACTAGCACGGACTTTGTTTGCCACAAGTCAACAATGCATCGAGCAGAATTTGCCTAAGGTAAAAACCTACACAGACTTGAGACGTGCTCGAACCTGGTATATGCAAAGACACAAAAGAACTTGCACAAACTTTAAGTGAGTAGAGTGAAATGTGCACGGACTTGTTATTTAAGCAAGACTAAAAACATGCACAGAGTCAAGTTTTCAACAATACTAAAAACATGCACGGACTTGACTTTCTGGCCTTAACAAATAATATTCATGGACTGGAAATATGCACGAAGTCAAGTTTTCAACCAGACTAAGCTAAGTGTAAACATGCAAACAACATTCATATACGAACATCTGATATATACAATGCATCATCAAAATATGTTCACCATCATATCAAGGTAAGATTGACAAAGTCAACTATACAGTCGACAAAGTCAAACAGCATTGTTCCCAATCATCAAAACATTCACAAACCTTTTGCCAATCATCAAAACCTATCAGCACAAAGCAGTACACATATAGCTAATCAAACTAGAGGAGTCCCAACAAAAGATGGAGGGGTGTGGACTTTAAACATCAACAAGACATGACCTGCTAGAGCTGGCTCCTCCAGTTCTGACCCTTCGGACTGGAGCTCTGTTGGAATTACCCCGCAAAGGTACTGCTGTTGCAAAGGAGGTGGGTATTCTGTCAACCTTAGTGCCAAGAGCTGCGAATTTAGTCATAACTTTGCTGTCATTTTGCTGAACCTCAGCTCGTAGTTCCTTGACATTAGCAGTCTGATCCACAAACCATTGTTGTAGGATGGTGCACATATTTTCCAACTGAGAAGTTTGCTGGTGGTGGATTTCAGCCATTGAGGTTGATGCACTTGTGGCTTGACTGGTGACCACATCTCTGAAACTGCCAGCTAGGTTTTGAACGTGTTCTTGGACATCATTCAATTTACCATAAATATTTCCAAGTTGAATTATGCTACCCTAGACTTCATCAGAGATTGTATTAATCCTTTATGAAATGGCTGCTTGTTATTGTTGAATTGTAGCTAGCTGTGCACTGATGGCTTGTTGTTCCCTTCGAATGTCAAAGGCATGGACCAGCAGTTGTGTAGATTTGGCATAGTGATCTGCTTGGGTCCGTCTCATATCCCTCATAATGCCTCCAGCTTGCTCACACACATGTAGAAGGGAATCCAAGAAGCCATGGAGTCTTTCATCTGATCTTAATTTATCTCTAATAAATTTCTCCCACTGGCTATTAACAGTCTGCTCCACATGCATTATCCTGGTGTCTAGTCTTTCTACAGTAGTGTGTAAATGCATAAATTGTGCATTCATTATCCTAAATTGATCCAATAATAAGTGTACCAGTGATGGATGTACCTCTGCAGCATATTGTCTTGAAGTAGGTCTGCTGAAGTAGAATCCTAAAACTCTGGCAGGATGAAGGGTTCTTCAGGTGACATAGGTGGCTGAATGCCAAATCCCATCATTGACCCTTGATAGGGTCCATGGTATTGTCATCATCAAAAAGGGAGAGAATATTGTGCATGTGTAGCACACGCATGATTCTCTGGTTTTGATGATGGCTAAGTATGATTCATTATAATTCTATTGAATTGATTCAACTATGTTCTTATGAGCATAATAATGATTCAATTATGTTCTTATGTGCATAATAATGGTTTTGATGCCTCCATGTCATGCTCATCATGAAATGACTCTCTTCTATATAGATTTAAAGGAGGATTAAAGAATGATATTGACAGTTCATGACACTCATTCAAGTTGACTTGGGAAGCAACAACAAGCAATACTAGTGAAGCCAGCAAGCTCAAGCCTTCAACAGCAGCATAAATGGCAGTGCAAATAAGGAAGCCTTGATGTGCTCGCAAAGGAGCAAAGGGTTGTCCTCATATTGACATGAAGTTGAAAATGAATGAGGAGAACATCTAAGGGCAAGGAGCTATGGTCCGAGAGTCGATCGTCGAGAACCGAGCCACAAAAGCTCAAGTCGAGCCAGAGACTTCGAGAGTCAAGTTATCAAGCAGCAAATTTGAGAGTCAAGGTTTTGAGTAGAATCAAGAGTCGAGCAAGTCTGAGAGTCGACCACCAAGGGTCGACCATCCCAGACTTGAAGAGAAACAAGCCAACAGGTCGACAGTCCGAGAGTCGACCCCAAAGCCTAAGCTTGACCCTGTGGCAACTACTGGGACAAAATGGTTCACAAAGGTGACATATAGCCCACAAGAATGGCAGATACAATCATAAGGGTGACAAATAGACCCTTAAGGCTGACAAATAGCCGGGCAACGGTGACAAATAGATCTCAGCCATGACCACTAGACCTGCAAGGCTGAAAAAGAGCAAAGGCGACAGCTCAAGGGTCGCAAGGGTGACAAATGGGCTATAATGGTGACAAATAGACCCGCAAGAGTGACAAATGCCTAATAAGGCTGATAAATAGATAGTCAAAGCTCTGCCCGAGAGATCGCAGCTATGTCTGAGGTCAAGCCTATCTAAGCGTGGACCGCACAAGTTCAGACGAGCACTCTGAGCACATGAAGATGCACTCCGAGCACTCCAACTATGGCCAGCACTCCACCAAATGTAGCGAGCACTGTAAGCACTCAAGAGGACCTCAGAGCACTCCCTTCCGAGCACTTCCAAGCACTCTCAAGCACCCTTGGAAAACAAGCTCGGCCCTATGGCAGCCAAGCTCGGTCTTCATTACCATGCTCGGTCATCCGATAGCTCGATCTTCATATCTAAGTCTCGGACTCTTGTGGAACTAAGCTTGGATAAAGTAATGCAGATCCAGCAAGCTCTTTGAGCACTCCAACGCAACTATGGCCAGCACTCCGAGCACAGGTACTGAGCACTCCGATCACCTGTAGCTGCATCCCAAGCTCAAATGCATTAAGGCCAAGGCAGAGAAGAAAATCTCCGAGGGCGATGGCTATTGATGAATAAGGGTGACAAATAGATGGTTAAGATAGACAAATGAGAGATAAGGGTGAAAAATGTCTCATAAGGCTGACAAATAGCTCGTAGAAGGAATACTTGATGAAAATAGTTCCCCAACCTTCTACAACTCTTGAAGGACTTCCAGAGGATTAAAATAAGGACAGTCAACCTCCAAAACACATCTTTTTGAGGTCGGGAATAGGTTCTTAAGACTGGCCAGTGTCCTTCTCATCATGACCGATCTGCACAAATCTTTTTGGAGAAGACTATGTTAGCCACCAAATCTAGAAAAGATCTTAAGTGTACATATTGCAGTATACACCTCTAAGGAAGAAGGTCTTGGAGGGAAAACTACCTTGGCTCTACTCTGCTACCTTGGGCCAAACAAAAAGTGGTCAGCTTTCAAACCAGCATTTTTATATTCCAACCAATCAGAATCATCTGGAAAAATATATGGGAACTCTCACACTACAGAAATGTCCTCCACTCTCTGCTGCTGCTGATCAGTCAATACCACAGAAGCAAAAAACCCTTGACACCCAGGATCAAGCAATATGTGGGCTTTAATAGCTAAAATAAGGAAGCGGGAAGAGGAAGACCGAATACCTTAGAAGTAGGATGCAAGTCTCCGGGGATGCTGGAAATAAACCCTCTTCTAACTACAATCCACGACTGCACTATAGGCCTTGAGCCAATCCATTCCTAATATCACATCAAAATCCCTCAACTGTAAGGCATAAAGTTTGGCTGGCAGATTCTGCCCTCTAATCCACAACAACACCTTCTCAAGGCAATAAGGGGTAAGCACAAAATCACCGGTAGGCAACTCCACTGTCAAATCACAAGACATCTCTATGGTTGACTTCTCAGTACAAGCAACAAAATCCTTGGATATAAAGGAATGGGAAGCACCAAAATCAAATAAAACTTGGGAGGCACAACCAAGGATCGAAATTGTACCTTCCACCAACTGAGATGCCTCTGCCTCTGCTCTAGTCATGTGAATTACGCGCCCTCGGGATCTCTGCCTTCCCATACTAGTGGACCTCAAGAGTGGTTGGGCCTACTGCTGCTAAAAGTGAAAGAACTGGTGCTGCCTTTGAGGACACTCCTGAGCCATGTGCCCCACCTGACCGCACCTGTAACATGTCATAGGCATAGAACACTACCTACAAGGGTGAAAGTCACCGTACTGGGGACATCACCCTTGCTGACCACTTGCTGAACCCTACTGCTAAAGTGGTGAGGGCCGCTGCACGCTGCCCACAGACGACTGCCTCAACTCCTAGCGATCCTGACACCTCCTGCTAAAACCTCTCATGAACATCCGCTTGAGCTTTGAACCAAATGATGATGAACCAGCTGTCGATGGCTCTAAAGGTGACGATCTGAACCTACCCAAAGGATGTTGAAAGGCACTCTCTTGCTACACAGACCTCTACTGCCCACGATCGGACTTAGACTAACCAGCCCTAGCTTGCTCCTGAGTCTTCTGCAAATCCTCCTCCAAGTCTGCTGCTACCTAATATGCTGCCTTCAAATCTGTAACACGAGTCCCGATCACAATATGGCTGAGCTCTGGCCTCAGTCCTCTAATAAACTGTCGAGTCTTCATCTTCTCATCTGCTATGATATGAGGAGCATAACGACCCAACTCTATAAACTTGGACTTGTACTACATCAGTGTCATGTCCCCCCTTGGTCAGCTCCAAGACACACTCAAAAGCTTCAAGAAACTCTTTCCACTGAATTTGTTAGAGGGGGCGAGAATGAAATGCCGACTCCCACTCGATCATCCACCGAGCCTGAGCCGAACCCAACAAATGATAAGTGGCTAACAACACTTTCTCATCTTCTGCACACTCCATGGAATGGAACACCCTCTCCATGGCATCTGCCCATGCCCTCATTGCATCTGGGTCTAGTTGCCCATCAAACTGAGGTGGATGGAATTGCAAGAACTCCTTCAGCACACTCCCACGACCTCCTTGAGATGACCATCCCTCTCCAGCTTCTCCACCATACTGCCGGAGGTAAAACTAGTGCATGCCCTCAATGAACTTCTCTCTCCCTTGGCCTCTAACTGTTGCTACCGCTCCGACCGCAGTCAGCGCTCTGTTCTGCCCTTCTAGATCCTTGACCGATTACCCTTGTTGGGAGCGGGTCCTCCTCCTCGGCGGTATGCTCTACTAGCATAGAAAAAGATAAAATGGTGTAATTAATAAAACACACGGTGCCCTGTGCCAGTTGCCGACTGTACTAAATACTGTGGACTTTTTGGACCTCTGCCATTACTTTAGTTTCCTTACACCTCCACAACTGGCCTGGTATTATTCTTTGACTTGAGTGGACTCCATTGGTGCGCTTGTTGTTGCATGTCTTATAATCATTGCCTGTACCATCATAAAGCATCATGCTTTTGTGTATTTTTTTTATATGAACGAGACCAAGGATTACTGTTGGGGGAATGCACAATTTGTGCTAATTCCACCAATAGTATCCGGCCCAAATTTTATTGATATTGGAGAAATCATTTACAAGTATCCACGGGGCATACCCCTGAGTATAAAACAAAAGGAAACAAAGAATGACAAACATTCACAGTTCTTTATCTCCTCCAGCTAGGAAGGCCGGCTGCATCCACTGTGGCAAATCCACGAACTCTGCTAGGGAGGTCTTTCCAGTACCTGAAGTCCCAAATTTCGTCCTCGAAATTTAAGAATGAAAGCACAGGGACGGGGAAAGACTCACGCAAATAAATAGGGATACAGATGCCGCATCTCATCCTCACGCTCCCAAGACGCCTCACCACTAGAATGACGCTGTCAGACCACCTTAACCAGAGGGATAACCTTGTTCCGCAAGCACTGCTCACGCTGATCCTCAATACGGATAGGATACTCCGGAAGGGATGAATCTGGGGTCACCTCAGGCCAAACGACATCCTCCAGAACATGGGAATCATCGGGCATATACTTCCAAAGCATCGACACATGAAACACATCATGCACAGTGGAGAGCTCCGGAGGTAACTGCAACTGATAAGCAACTTCCCCAATGCACTCAACAATGAGGAAAGGACCAATGTAGCGAGGACTCAGCTTCCCACGCCTGTTGAAGCGCATCACACCCTTCATGGGAGATACTCTCAGGAAAACATGATCTCCCACAGCAAAGCTGAGAGGTCGCCTCCTCCGATCGGCAAAACTCTTTTGTCGACTCTATGCTGCCAACATCCTCTGCCGAACGAAATACACCACCTCAACACACTGCTACACCAAATTTGGTCCTGTTAGGACATGCTCGCCTACCTCGAACCAATCAAGTAGAGTCCGACAAGATCGCCTGTACATCGCCTCATAGGGAGCCAGACCAATGCTCACATGATAGCTGTTGTTGTAGGTAAACTCCACTAAAGGCAAATGGTGGGTCCAACTCCCCTACCACTCCAAGCAACACGATCTCAACATGTCCTCCAAAGTCTAGATGGTCCTCTTAGACTGACTGTCCAACTCGGTGCCTAGAGCTCTCTGAAAACTCCTCCAGAATCCCAATGTGAAGTGTGGATCATGATCAAACACAATGGAGATGGGGACTCCATGCAACGGAACGATCTGCTCTATATACAACCGGGCCAACTTCTACACACTCCAACTGACTTTGATTGGCAATAATCGAGTCATCTTCGTCAGTCTATCCACCAGTAACCAAATACTATCATGCCCACTGGATGATCTCGGCAATCATACCATAAAATTAGTGGTCACGTGGTCCCACTTCCACACAGGAATCTCCAAGGGCTGAAGTGTACCTCCTGGTCGTTGGTCCTTAGCCTTCACCTGCTGACAGGTCAAACACCTGGCCAGGAACTCTATCACATCTCTCTTCATACCAGGCCACCAAAACTACCTCTTCAGGTTCTGGTACATCTTAGCCGAACCGGGGTGCACGGCATATCGGCTCTCGTGAGCCTCACGTAATACCGTACGCCTCACCTGCTCTTCGGTTGGGACGTACAACCTACCTCTGAACCTCACAGCTCCATCCCCACCAAGCTCCATCTCGGCCATCAACAAAATATGTGGTAGCTTGGGGTCTGCACACTGGGCCTTAGTCACCTGTCGACGAATAGCTGGCATGACAGTCAGACTTGCAAGGACAGTCAAACCTTGATCCTGAGAGATCTTGAGCCTAAAAGTCATGGCTGAGCACCATAGCAAAACGATTCCTTCAGCTATGATTAGTGCGGCTGCGCCACGAAACCCGAAATCTTCCCCGACCACGGGAAAGATCAAATCGTTATAACTCGTATTCTTGGGCAGGTAGCCCAACTCCGTTTCCACTCCCCCGCGGTAGCCCTTGCCATCCATGCCGCCGGACCCGATGGCGATGACGGCCTGGTTGGATTGCCAGCCGGCGCCGCGTGGGTCGAGGGAGGGATCGAAGAAAATCTGGATGCGCTTGAGCTGAAAATCCTTGAGGAAGGGAACGGGTTTGTTCCAGACGTGAATCCAGAAATAGCTCAGCACGATGACGCCGGCGACCAGCGCGATCGGGATAATCAGATGATGCGCACGGGCACCCGCCGCCCAAAGCATGGCGAAGCAAATGGGGAAAAAGACCGAGGCCGTACCGAGCGCCGGTTGCTTGAGTACGAGGATGAAAGGGACGGCGGTGAAAGCCCATGCCATGAGCACCGTCCAGAAGCTCTGGATGCTGCTTTCGCGCACGCGGAGGAACCACGCCATGGCGAGGATGTAGGCGAGCTTGGCGAATTCCGCGGGCTCGAAATTGACGGGGCCGATCTTGATCCAGCTCTTGGCGCCGTACGTTTGCTTGCCGATGTGCGGGATGTAGCAGGCGATGAGCAGGAGGACGCCGATGGCGTAGAGCGTTGGTGAAATCATGACGAGCCAGCGATACGGCACGAACGCGAGGCCCAGGTAGACGACGAACCCGGCGACGATGTAGGCGATCTGGGTGTGCGGCGCGCCATGAAGCTGCTCGTTGCCATAAGTAGCACTGGTAATGGCAAAGATGCTGGCGACGCATAACGCCAACAAAGTCAAGATGATCGGGAAAGACCAACCTACCTGGAACAATTTACGAAAAAAGATGCGCATGTGGACTGGCCAACCGCCCCGAGACTGTAACGTGTTCGCGAAAAAGGATCAATACTCGTGAATAATTGATCACGCGGCGGCGGCCATAGCGGCAAGGCCGGAGGCTGCCCCTCCGATTATCGGATGTAGAATGTCTCGGTCTCCCAACGCTTGCCTTTGAGGGTGACGCGCTGCCAACCGGACTTGTCGTTGGTGGCGATCCAGCGGCGCTCTTCCTTGCGATAGTGCCAGTCCTTGTCGACCTGGTAGTAAATTTGCCGGCCGCGGATCTCGAGGATGTTGCAGATCTCGTGGTTGTGATGGTTCTCCTGGTCGTAGTCGGTCAGGATCGGGTTGGCCATGTGCGAGTAGAGCGCATTGAGCTCGCGCAGCAGCGCGCCTTCCCTGGCGCCCATGTCCTTGACGTTGAGGCCGAGCTTGCGCGCCTCGCGGGCGGTGATCGGGTACGAGTGCGACGGGTAGGTCGAGTTGAGCTGGCGGCTGATCTGCTCGGCCCGTTTCGGGCTGGTCATGTGATAGCTCAGCAATTCCTGGCAGATGCGGATGGAAAGCGAGCTGGAGCGGTCGAGCGCGCCGATGACCAGCGGGTGGAGGTAGCGGTAGACCTCGGGGTACGGATTGCCTTTCACGCGCTGCTCTTTCCAGAGGCGCAGGATGCGCGAGACCTCATCCTGGCTGACAGAGACGATCTCGTTGCGGCTGTCGACGGGCGAGAGCTGGTGCTTGAGGCTGGTATCGACCGCGGTGAGGTACGATGTCGCCCCCATGTGGATTTCATTCGCGCCGAGGGCGACCATGGTCGCGGCACTGGCGCACTCGAACGGCGCGAAGAGCACGACGCGGGAAAACCGGTTCCGCAGCAAATGCACGAGGCGCAGCGCTGCCTCGGGATTGCCGCCGTCGCTCTTGAGGAAAAGGCCGACGGCCGAGCCGTGCTTGCGCGTGTCGAGCAGTTGCGCCATCGCCATGACGTCGTTCTGGCAGATCGAGCCGCCGGAGGAGGTCCAGTAGGACAGCAGCGGCAGGCCCACTTCCTTCTCGAAGCGGGCGAAGATGTCCTGCGTTTCCTTGGTATGCACCGGCGCGCGCTGGGGAGGCGCCGGGCGGGAGGAGAGGCCGTTCTTGGTCTGGAGCTTGGCGGAGGGGCGCGACATGGGGGAGTACAGCATGTCACCACTCGCCCATCGGCGCAAGGAGTGGAATCATGACAGGACGTTGTCCTGGGCGTTGAAAAGAGTTAACCGAGAATCCATTTGCATGTCTCGCCGCAGGGGCTACACAGAAGAATGGTCTCTACTCCCGTACTTCCTTCCCTCGCCGCCAAGGGGCGCCTTTTCGGCGCTGGCGCGGCGATCCTCGCCGGCCTTTTCCTGCTGACCGCGTGCAAGAAACCGGCCGTCACCGATCCCAACGACCCGGCCTTCATCGTGGCCAGCGTGGGCCCGTGGACGGTCACGCGCGCCGACCTGAACAAGCAGGTCGATGAAGCCATCGCGCAGCAGGGTGGGACGCGCGAGCAGGTGCCGCCGGCCAACATGCCGGGCATCGAGTCGCAGGTGCTGCGCTACATGGTGCTGAAGAAGCTCCTGCTCGACAAGGCGGCAACGATGAAGCTGCCCGACATCGACAAGCAGGTTGCCGACGCGGTGGAATACGCCAAGAACCGCACCGGCCCGAAGCCCCTCACCGACGCGGAGCTCGGCGACATGCTCAAGACCCACGGCATGACGCTCGACCAGTGGAAGCAGAACCTGCACGACATGGCCACCATGCAGGCCGTGCTCGACGCCGGCGTCCCGAAGGACATCCAGCCGACGGACCAGGAAATCGACGCCATTTACAACGCGCACAAGGATGCGTTCAACGTGCCCGCCATGATCCGCGCCAGCCGCGTGCTCATCCAGTCGACCGAGAGCGACACGCCCGCGCAGAAGCTGGCCAAGAAAAAGCAGATCGACGCCGCCCGCGCCCGCGTGGTGAAGGGCGAGGACATTTCCAAGGTGGCCATGGAAGTCTCGGAAGACCGCTCGTCCGCGCCCAAGGGCGGCGACATGGGCAAGTTCCAGCGCGGTGAAAACGAGCCCGGCTTCGACGATCACGTCTTCGCCCAGAAGGTCAACACCATCGGCCCCGTCTTCTCGACCGGCCTCGGCTACCAGTTCGTCAAGGTGACCGACAGCACGCCTGCCGGCGTCATCCCGCTGGCCGAGGCGCGCGCGCTGATCACCCCGAAACTGGCCCAGGAGAAAAAGCGCGTGGCGGAGAACGCCTATGCCATGAGCCTGCTGAAGGACCCGAGCGTCCAGTTCTACCTGAAGATGATCGACCCGGGCGCGCAAATGCCGCCGCCGCCCGGCGGTTCCGGTGGAGCCCCCGCTCCCGCGCCCGATCAATCCGCGGGTCCCGGACCAGCTCCTTCGCCGAGCGAAACCTCGGCTCCGGCGGAAGCCCCTGCCCCATCGCAGACCTCGAACCCGGATGCCAACCTGTCGTCGCCGGGTCTCTCGGCGACCAACGGCGCGCCGCAGCAGCAGCCTTCGATGTAAGTCAGGGACGGCGGTCCGCAGCCGTCCGTCGAAATATCAGGGACGCGAAGAGACTCGCGTCCCTGCCCTAATCGTTCGCGGGCGCAGGCGTGTAGTACATCGCCACGCCCTTGTCGAAGTCGAAGCTGATGGAGCGATGGCCCTCGAATTTCTCGAGCAGGAAGCGCGCGTCGGTGTCCTTGAGCGGCTTTTCCAACTGCGTCACCAACTGCTGGGCAAACGCGGCGTCCGCCGTCTCGAACATCGCGGCAATGGGAAATTCCAGCTTCTCGCGCTCGACCTCGGTCCAGACCGCGTCGCCCTGCTGCGAACCGTCGAGCGCGCAATCGCGGATGGCGGAGAGCAATTGCACGCGTGGCTGCTGATAGAACCACTGCGGCGCGTCGATGAGCGAGCCGCACTTGCCGAGCTCAGCCTCGAGCTTGGCCAGTTGCTTCTCCCCAAAATGGCCGGCTAGTCCTCCGGCATGCAACTCCCAAACCAAGAAGTCACGGAGCGAGAGGGCCCACGGAAACTAGCTTACAAACCGTATAACGGGAATACCCCGCCACCTCTCCCAGGTGGGCCGACACAGATGTCGTCGGGCTACGACTAGTGGTTCCATCACAAGGAAAGAGAAAGCTGCTCTCTTGGGATGTAGAAGAATGCCACATTATATAAAATATTTTAAACATGGCGCATATGGAACATGATTGACATTAGAAATTACACATGTATACTTTTGAAATCTCCAAGTATATAATGGACTAGGACTGCCCCGTTACATACCATAACAGACTAGGGAAGGATCGCTATGCTTCACAGAACTCAGAAAATCCACAGGAAAATGAGACTACAACGCACCAGGGTAGGCGCGCTACAGGACAATAACGCACTAGATCAAGGGCGTGAAAATCAATAGGCACATAATGCAATTGACAAGGGATATAACGGACCAAGGGTGGGACATTATAGTGAACATAACGCACCTCTCATGGGCCGTTATGCCCTCCAGAACGACTGGAATCCATAGGAGAACACGGGATATAACGCACCTCAATAGGGGCGTCACATGAGTTTAACGCATAGGGGTAGGGGCGTTAAAGGCAATGGACCTTTAACACAATACACAGGGACTATAACGCACCGGGCAAGGCGCGTTAAAGCCACCCGAACATGAAAATTCACAGAAAACTGAGACACGGACCACATAACGCACCAGCAGGGGTGCGTCAAATGGCCATAACGCACCGGGGCAGGCACGTTATGTCACCTGGGTTTCGTGACTCCGGAGATCGAAATCGAAACCCCTTCCCGACCGATCGAAATCGATGGGGGCCGTGGTGAAATTCAAAACCAAACCATCCTGTTAACCCATACCGACCATTCAAGCCTAAGCATGCCACTAGAAATGAAATACGATGCCCATGGAATTGATTTCAAAAATTAAAAGACAATTTAAGGCATTAAAAACTTAAAAATGTATGAAATAGAAATATGCATGAAATACGAGGCAAAGGGTGTCAGACCACGGTGCAAGTGGTACCGGCGGTGTCCTAACATGATAAGGTGTCCATCCCCCTACCTAGATGACGACGAAGACGACGAATCGATAGCGAACCTACGAGAGGGCGACGCGGCACTTCCCAGCCTGGCTCGACTCCATGCTCCGCGAATCAAGAAATGGTGGGCGTCAATGCGATCCTCGCGATGCGACCAATCCAATGGTACCTCTCCGGCTTTGATCAGCAGCCGTCTAGACCAGAAATCGAGAGAGGCATGCAAACTGAGAAATAAACCCCAAAATCTCAAAAAAAGTAATTACACAAAAAATGAGGAAGATGGCGACGCAGAGGGCGTCAACGGATTCCTGGCGAGATGAGGAGTCCGTTCCCCTACCTCTTTCGTGGTGAAGACTGTGAATCGGTGCAGATCGAGTGATGGGGGCCGCATCGTACTTCCACTCGCATGTGTCTCCACGCTCCACGATTCGAGGGAAGAAGGGTACTGACGCGATCCTCGCATCGAGCCAGTCCCATCGGTACCTCCCACGCGTCGACTGGGATCCGTTTGGACCACGAACCGAGTGAATGGGGGTGGAGGAGAGAGAATGTAACGTCCTGGATCTTTATTGTGTCCTACTGAATCTTTATTGATTTTTGGATCCTTTTAGAAGAGTGTCAGAAGGCTTTTGTAGCTCCCGAGTTGAGTATGCTTCGTTCTATTTATCCTTCAGTTCCTCGACTCGTGGTCACTGTAGTCGCATTGTACTCTTCGCCAGGATCGTTTCGACTATTTTTGTGAATTTTTAGGCCTTGGTTAGGTATTTATTGAAATTGTTAAAGAATTGATGAAATTTAATGGGCGTATTTATAATTTTAGAAAGTTGAGGGGTTAAAATAGCTATGAAAATCCTTTGAGCTTATGTTGCACGCGTTATTTATCTCAGATAAATCGAGATATTACCCTCGCATTGTTCGGGGTTCAATATTCGACATATCGTCGCTCCGTAGAATATTTTCACACATCGAGACTTTGTACCCCGTCTATCTCTACAATTATGGATTCCTTGCAGCAAGCAGGGTGATTGAACATCGGGATAAAACCACCACGATTGTTAGGATTGCGTGGCTCCAGGCGAAACCCTAGAAATGGGAGGTTTTTATCCCTCGGACGCGCGACATGAATAAAGAAAGTCTCATGGCAAGAAGAGGAAGACGCGGGGCGGTGTACGCACCGCCAAAGGAGTCCCACGCAAGTGTATCACGCAGCCCGGATAAGAACAAGTCTACTCCTCGTAGCCCACGGCACGGGGAAGATGACAAACGAACGGGAAGGCGCGCTTCTCTCCTCTCCATGCAGCACATTGCAACAACCAGCCATAAAAAAGCCCGGGGAGGATACTTTTTAAACAAAAAAGAGAGACTAGGACCCGTCCGGGGTCGGGGGGACCCGCACGGGGTCGCCCGACCATGGGCAGGCCCGCGCACAGGCGGGCAAGGCCGCCCAGGGTTGCGCGACCCAGGGTGGGACCCACCCGGGGTCGGGTGACCTCGGGAGGGCCTACCCAGGGTCAACCGACCCCGGGAGTGTAACGACCCAAGATCCGAATACCAGGAAGACCCGATACCATTCGAATCCTGACCCGCCGCCTACGAGCTGGAGGGCTCAGAAGGGCTAAAAGGATAGGTGTGGTGTACACAGAAATAGAAAATTAAGCAGGACAATCCAATAATTAACAGAAATGAACAACTAACTACAACAGAGTCCAGTCCAACAAAAGCATAGTCTAAAGTAGTAAAACGTACCAAATGCCAAGTGAACACTCGGCCCGACGAGTTGGCAGCTAAGGACCTCCACGCAGTACCCTCGAACCATGAGGAAGAACCGCGACACCTGAAAATCAGGGGTGAGCCTCCTGTCACTGGCTCAGTAGGGGTCCCGCGGAACCCCAACCGAAAATAACAGCGACACAGAAAGCAATAACTACAGCTAGAACAACAACAATAGTAGGAACAGTAAACACGGTGGCCAGTAAAATCTTGGCTCTACAGCTACTCCTACTATACCGAAACGGAACCCAACACCCCGATCACATGGTTGGAGGACTACCAGAACGCGGACCGCCCTAGTCACACTACTCGAAAAACACTATGACACCTCTGTCGTGGAGGCCTGTGCTCACACGCGAAGGCCCACTCCGAAACCACGCGGTCCAAAATACAGTCACGACCTCACTGTCGTGGACTCTACACCGGCTAGGGAAACCCTCGGTGACGCTCACCGGAAACCCTAGACCTTGGCTCAGGAAAATGCCCGAACCACACACGAAACCCTGTCTCGTAGACGAGAAATGAAAACCCGTGACCCGACAACTCACGTCACGTGACGAGAGTACCACCCACCAGAAGTAAGGTCGGATGCGTCCACTGACGACTTAATCCACAACCTCAGGTGTCTGCCTACAACGCCCCATGCGGATACTGAGACACCGTACAGTAACTAGGAACACAGAACAAAGACTAGCTGAGGTCGCACTCGTCAGCGCGGGTCCGCCGCCCTCAGCCAAGTGTGCACGCACAGACCATATGCCCTAGGTCTGACCCTCTAGCTGGTTCTTCCCCCGAAGCCCGAACTCGACTGCGCGTGGGGGCCCAACGGTAACCAGCCTAAAAATCGTCTCTCTCGGGTAAGCCACTCCACCACTCCCGAGTGGGTCAGCACACGCATGCCGTAAGAAGGCTACGACTAGTGGGGGCTCACTAAACGTGAATGAAAAAGCTATAACAGATTCTTGGACTCCCAGCGTGAGCCGGTGCTTGACATTGAACCATCCTATTTGAAGAAGTTAAAGTCTTGGACCAACACGGAAGTGATGGCTTATTTAGAAGCCCGAAAAACTATGAAGCACCATTCATTGAAGGCCGATCCATAGTTACCTGAGATCAGCAAAGATGACTATGTGAAGACACTTTGGGGGTTGTGTCGCATGAGCGGCGAATGGGTGGCCCTTCAGCAAATCCCTCTATCAGTGGAGGAGCCCATCCCGTCCGTGGCCGACTGACATCCAGAGACTGACAGCTTGCATCCTTATCAGACTTTTATTAGAGGGGAAGACAGGTGGGATGCATGGTATAGTAACACCCCCTGGTTATTTGCATTGCTTTGATCTCACGGGCTCTCAGTTGGTGGCCCGAGTGAAGCTATTCTGGACCGGCCCCTTCTGATCTCCTTCAAATATGCTGATGGATGGGGGTTGGACCATTTGATCCTTTATTATTATCTGTCTTCTCACGACCACGCAGACCTGGTGTCGCTGGTCGAACAAAGTGAGAAGAAAGGAGATGTATGCTGGCTTGTTCGCGAGGCGGCCTCAAGAGACAAAGGGCCTTCACTATTCTACTAGCCTCTTTCTCCCTTGTACACAGGGCCGACATGTACCTTTCATTTCTTCATTTCAACTTTGAGCTGTTTCCTTTTCATTTCTGCATGTGTCACCCTTGCCTTTGTGCTTGTGCAGTCTGACTCTTTTTAGAGGAGACTCGGCACTTCAAGGAGCTGATAATTAAGGCTCAAAAGCTGGCATACTTCAGGATCCCCGAGCTAGTCCCGAGCACAACGCCATTACCTCCTGGTGATTCGCGAAAGCGTACCAGGTCTCAAGTGACAGAGGCTATCGATAAAGCCAAGACGGCCGTGACCCGGGTGATACGGGCACGCCAGAAGAAGGCTGCGGAGCAGGAACCAGTGATCGTCCCTCCTCCAGTAGTATCTTTTGAAGAATTCGAGGCTTCTCATGTGCAGGGGCTTGAAACTGAAGGTATATTCTTCATTCTTCTGTAATTCATTACTTGTTCTGGCTGTCTTGGATAATTTTTCTTTGCAGTTGCCGACACTATTGCTGCAGTAGTTGGACTAGAGGCAGTAGCTGGTGCCGGACTGGAGAGAGAGAGGGGGTAGTACCCATAGCCCATGTGGAGGGAGACTTGTCTTCTTCGATGCCCAGCCATGAGATGGGAGGTAATTTGCTATTTATTCATAGGGCTCTTGTGACCCATTATGTCTTCAGTCGGCTTGACTGTTTCTTGCTCGAATTTTAGTTGAGATGTAGCTGCCCTCACTTCCTATGGCCGGGGCCACTGAGGAAGCCTCCACTGGGGAGAGGACTACTTCAGGAGGTGAGCCTACTCCCAAGATCCACCTGGTTGACGTCTCCATTGCGGGGTCGACCGAGGAAGCCTTCGCCGAGGGAGATGTCCCTACCGTAGAGGCATCTGGTCCGACAGTGGAGCATTCGAAGCCGATAGAGAGCACTTCTTCCTCGGAGCAGGTTAACTACGACGGTGACTCCAGTGACGAGGGGTTCCCACCTGCTAAGACAGAGACTGACGATGCCGAGGCATCTTCAGCTTATGAGAGTGATTATGTAACTTTTAGTCCACCCCAGCTGGCATGGAGCGGCTTTGGGCCATCTGGTCCACTCGTAGGCAAGGGGGCTGGGTCTACGGAGGCCACTGTTGAAAGCTTGAGCTTAGTGCCGACTGAGGTAGGGGATCCTCCGTCGTCTTCCCTTCACAATTCTTCTCATTATTTTTATATCAGCTCCCTGATGCATATTGTATTCATAGTGCAGACTGAGGTGGTACCGCCAACTATAACTGTGTAGATACCGTGATCGTGAAGGGCCAGAGGGGGTGGCGCACGAGGCGTGCTCGCACGAACGAGGTCAGTTTCACTATGATTTTTGTGACGGTTCTTCAAGAGAGGTAGGGGGATGGACCCACACTACTCTCCCCATGCTTTTCCCCCACATGCATTAGGTTTTGAGCAAGAGAGCACGGTTTACCATTTTTTTGGAAATTTCCATGTTTACGGGCGTGTGATCGGATCGATGCATCAAAATCTAGTTTCGTGCATGGCATTGCGATTGGGGGTGATTCCCTACGCATGCCGGTGGTTTTCGAGCCCAATGTTGGCCTTATAAGTGAGGGAATGTCACTGGGGAATGCACAGTTGGGCAGCCAGGAGGCTGGCTGCCCAGGGGAGTGGGCGGCCAGGGTGATGGCGGCCCAGGCCCCAAGCCCCTCTCAGCAGCCAAAGGCCTAGCCGCCCAGACCACGGTGCTGGGCGGCCACTGGGTTGGCGGCCCAGGTTTGTGGGGGGCCACTGGGTTGGTCGCCTAGGCCACTCTGTCCTAGGGTTGGGCGGCCAGCCTTATGGCTACCTAGGCGTGTGGGTGGCCAGGGAGTTGGCCTCCCATGCCCTGTCAGCCCATGCTCCAGGCTTCTCATGCTTCGTGTGTTGGTGGTCCCATCTGTGCCAGTTTCACTGGTTGTCCATAGAGTAGTCACTCGGTCAGAGGTCCGAGGGTGTTGTATTCTATCCATAGCCGCCTTCTGTCGTGTTCCATGCGTACGGTGAGTTACGTACTGGCCGAGGGTGTTACAATGGCTTTCCGTTTCTTAGCGAGTTCTCACCTTTTGGTGACCTTCTCACTAGTCATAGCCTTCTTACGACACGCGTGTGCTGACCTACTGGGGAGTGGTAGAGAGGCTTTCCTGGAGTGACAATTTTTAGGCTAATTACCATAGGGCCCCTTATTTTTGTAGCCTGAGTCCAGGCTGGGGGAAAAACCAGCTAGAGGATCTGACCTAGAGCGTATGGTTTGTGTGTGCACACGTGATTGGGGGCGTCAGACACGTGCTAATGAGTGCGACCCAGATAGTCCTTGTTCTATGGTTCTATGGTTTGTGTGTCTCAATTTTTGCTTGGGGCGAGTAGGAAGACACTAGGGGCACGGACTAAGATGTCAGTGGATGCATTCGGCCTTGCTTCTAGTGGATAGTGCTCCTGTCACCAGAGAGGTTTCGACTCAGGTTTCCTTTTGTCGAGGTTCAATGTTTTGGTGGCTCAGTGTCCTGGTTACTCGTGATCGAGTGTGGTTCCTCGCTATCTTCGTTAGTCCTGTCCGACTAAGTAGCCGTGTTTCTTGGTTAACCGATCAAGGGTATACCTAGTACCCTAGATCCTAGCCTGTGTGTCCTAGGAGAGGCATTCCGAGATAGGTCACTGGGCCCCAATTTTCTGTGGTGTGGCCCAGGTTTTGAGGATCCACTTCAACGTGAGTTGTATTCGATACTCGAGGTATCCCACCGGTGTGTAGATTTTTGGTAGTCAGGGGTTTAGAAGGTTTTCCTTGTGTGTTGTGCTGTTCTGACTGCTTTATTGATTTACTTACTTTACTGTCTTTATATTTTATTACTTGCTCCTCTGTTTATTTGTTTTGTGTAGTGGGGATCTGTGAGACCCCTACTGAGCCAATGAGATGAAGCTCACCCCCTTTTTTTAGGTCGGCATGCCTCCCCGTTGTTCAGAGGCCTTGAGCAGTGTTTGAGGTCCTAGCATCACCAGCTTATGTTAGCCGGGGTATGCTCCAGAAGCTGTGTACTTTTCTTTTGTTGTACTGTACCTTTAGGACTTGTGTATATCTAGACTGGTAATTATATAAAATGTGTAAATCTATTTATAAATGTAAATTTTAATTTCATCACTTTACGACTCCAGATGGCTCTCGACATGGGCATCAAATGCCTCAAAGCCTATGGAGATTCTCAGCTGATAGTCCGACAGGTGCTTGGAATCTATGACATGCGGGAATCAGAGCTGGTCCCGTACCATGCCGCCATCACCTGGCTAACCCAGAAGTTCTATTTCTTCGAAATAGACCACGTTCCCAGAAGTGGCAATGCCTAGGCTGATGCCCTGGCAAAACTGGCTGTAGCCATCAAGCTACCGCTTGAGGGTGAAGTGGACTTCACATTCAAGCATCGAAGGCTAATGCCTAGCTCACTCGAAAGTGACTCCAGTCTCACAGTTTATGAGGTCCAAGACTTCGACCGGGACACTCCTCCAAAAGAAGCAGATTGGTGCGAGCCCATCACTAAATTCAAGAAGGGATGGGTCCCCTCTGACTGGGCTCAAAGGGTCTGACTACTTCGCTAGGCAACATCATATGAGTTGATTTGCGACTCCCTGTACCGACTCATCCACGAGAAGGACAAGCCCATTCTCTTGAGATGCGTCTCCCCAGTCGAGGCTCGAGCTATCATGCGCGAGGTTCATTCTGGGCTATGCAGCGCCCATCAAGCGGGAGACAGAATGAAGCACAACTTCAAACTAAAAGGCTTTTATTGGCCTACCATGTACGCGGACTGTGTCTAGTATGCTCGTACATGCCATCAGTGCCAAGTCTTCGACCCAGTGCCCAGAAGGCCTCCCAATCCACTACGTCCCACTGCCCCTACCTGGCCATTCGTCGAATGGGGTGTGGACATCGCGGGGCCTTTCCCGCCATCTTCCAAAGGCCACAAGTACATTCTGGCCGCCACTGACTACTTCTCTCATTAGGCGGAAGCCCTTCCCCTGCGAGAAGTCACCGGCGAGGTCGTCGCCAGGTTCGTCTGACACAACATCATTTACCATTTCGGTACACCCAGTCATATAGTCTCTGACAACGGGACGCCATTCAAGAACAAGGCCGTATACCAATTGGTGGCCAAGTTCGACATCGACTGGAGGACCTCTTCAGTCTACAACCCACAAGCCAATGGCTTGGCCGAAGCCTTCAACCAAACTCTCTACAAGATCTTGACTAAGATCGTTAGCCACCGAAAATGTGACTAGGGTGAAAGGGTCTCTGAGGTATTATGGGACTACCAGACTGTCTACAAAACTCCCACGGGATACTCACCGTTCTCCCTCGTCTATGGGGCGGAAGTCGTCATCCCTGTCAAAATCCAGCTAACATCCTACCGCGTAGAGGTACACACCGGCTTGGCCGGCCCTGATGAAAATGAATACCAGAGAAGGCTAGAAGAGCTTGTCGATCTGGAAGGCAAACGGCTCAAAGCCTACAAACACTTACAAGTATATCAGGCCCGCATGGCCGAGCCTACGACATGCTCGTCAAGCAACGAGCTTTCAAGCAAGGCGACCGAGTCATGATTAAGGAAAGGGAAGTCATGACAGGCCACCCCAGTGGCAAGCTCTGGCCGAATTGGCGGGGCCCATACATCATTTGCGACGCCTATGAGGGTGGGGCCTACATGGTCATAGACCACAAGGGCCACAAACCCTTCCCGCCTCTCAATGGCTAGCACATAAAGCTGTACTATGCACCAGAGCATGAGTTCAAACGCCACACCGGATAGGGTGTACGCTCCCAGTCTTAGCCCTCAAAATTGGTCTTCTCTCCAAGAAGGCCGAACCGGGAACTCTTTCCAGTCCTCCTCTCCAGTCAAGCCAGGGGGCCAACCAAGCCCCTCCAAGAGTCATCGTCAGACGCCCTCAGAAGCCAGTCTCCTGCCTTCATCTTCCCAATGACAAGAGCGGGGGCACCACCGCATCAACTACAGCCCAGCCGCCAGGCTCTCAGGTAAGTGCTTCCGGCTCTTGAAGTATCTTGATAAGGGTTTCCCTCAGATCTTTACTCCAAGCGATGGCTTCCCAGATTGTGATATTGACAGGGAAGCGCTTCATCTGGTGAAGGACCTTCTGGTCGGCTCAGGCTCGAGCATCCTCCAGTGGTGGTAGTATGTCGGGCTGGACCTGTTGTGGGCTGTCACGCCGCTCCTCGTCAGGGAGTTGCACTGCCTTGCCTTTGTTGCTGGGGTCGGGCTGGCTATGGCCAGCTGTAAACTCTTGGAAGAAAGAAGCCAACGATGGCTCATCTGAGGGAGACTAGAGGACTAGTTCATCCTTGCTGGACGGCCCTGCTTGTTCTGCTGGACATGCTGGAGTTGGTGCCGGGACTGGGGTGATGGTGACGATCTCCTCAGTGCTAGTACGGTCGAAAATGCTGAGTTGCCCCCGGATCTCCACTGGTGGGATCGGGGTAGGTCGTTCTCCTCGCAAGAGGATGACCCTTTCTGGATCGAAGGCAGACAGATGGAGAGACGGCTCAGGGACTCTTCCACAGCCTCTACTACGTCCACGATCGTGGCCTCAGCCAGGACCAGTGTGCTCGGGGGCTGGTTGTAGTCTGTGTGGAGCCACAGCCCTTTGTCTGGTTCTGGACGCTACTGGCTCACCTCGCCGGGAGGCGTTGATATTGTCTGGGGGTGGGATGGCCACCATGTTACAGGTGCAGCCATGGAGCATTTGTTCCAACTGTTCCACGATGATCTCCTTGTCCTTATAGAACAAGGTGAGCTCTTCCGAAACGTGGAGAGTTTTGCCTTCCTTGACCTTCTGGATCATTTCTTGGACCCAGTCCCGGATGCGAGCTCATTTCTGCATGTCTTCCCATGGGATGTAGCTATCGAGTGGGATAGGCCCAGTAGGGCGAAGAAGAATGTATTCCTCCAAGTTGTCGATGAGCCACTATAACCTCTGGAGAGGCGTTAGCTCTGCTGGGGACTGCAAGGTAGCCGCTTGTTCGGCTTGCTTCTTGAGCTACCTTTTGAGATTCTTCCTTCTATTCCTTTCCAGTTTCTTGGCGATGGCCATCTTCAGGGGAGTAGGAGGAGGAGGCACTGGGACTGGAGCTGACAGGTCCGCACGGGGATACTGTCGAGCCGATGAGCTGGCAGGGCAAGGTCGGCGACTCCTCTTTGCCTGGATCTCAATCCAGGCACCTTCTGATCGTGGTAGTTGGAAGGTAGCGTTGATGATGCGGGACGGACACGCGACCTGGGACTCTAGCTCGCGGGTGTCCCTAGCGAGGGATGTGTGGGACTGTGCATGGTTGAGAAGCCAGCAATGAGTCAGATAGTCGGCTCTTCCGTGCTTATACTCGGATTGAGTCATGGGACGGGTCTCTCTCTCTCTCTCTCTCTCTCTTCACAGTGGTGATTGAATGTAAAATGAGCTATTATCCTATCACATGCAGTAGTATATAGAAAATATACGAGTAAAGCAAATGCTAAAGAGAGGAGCGGAGACGATACCTCCATGCTCCGGGCGTGGGGAAGACAACCCCGGCCAGTTACGGTAACTCCCAGTTAAAATAATTTTATAATAGTTACAAAAGATAATTTCTTTGCCCACTCCACGCAGGGAGGTATAGGGCTACAGTGGGGCCCGGGAGGACCGACCCTGGGTTGACGGGCAGTAATCTGGAGGTGCGTATGGGACGAACTCAGCCTGCTGGTCTGACTCGGTCTTGCGCCAACTCGGTCCTGCGCTGACTTGATTTTGACTCGGTAGATAGTAAGTTGCGACTTCCAAAGAGATGTCACCTTCCTGAGCTCTTCTCGAGGCGCCGCTTGGCTGGATCGTCGACAGGATGTCCTTGGTCGACTCCTGGGAGGGGCGGTCGCTGAAGTTTGTGAAAAATACATTATATAACTCGAAAAAATATGGAGCAGCGTGTGATGTCCTCATCACTCATGGGCGAACACATTGACATCGGCCTATGGCTCATTGACTTCTACTTTAAACTTCTCGTACCATCCGGGAAAATCTTCAATACCCTACATTTGTGTTCTCTTGAGCACTCGGGGTTCCAACCCAATCACGGTGTTCACCCTCTCATTTTGCCTCAAGCTTGAGAGATCTTTGTTTGGTTGATGAGCAGGTAAGGGGTGTTGCACAATGCCAAGGTCACGGGTGGGTTTCTTAAGGTTAGCGATGTCCAGCTTGACATCAGAACAATTGATCCTCCCCTCATCAGTCATGTCATACATCCAGTTCTGGAATTGGAAGCAATTGTAAATGTCATGCCCGGGATTGCGGTGGTATGGGCAATACTTAGAGGTATCGGCATTGGGGTGAACCCAATTCCTTTGAGGGGGTAGTTAGATGGCTTGAGAAGACATGAGGTCAAAGAACATGTCACCCAAAGTTTCAGGCAACGGGGGATAGGATTCCCTTTTAGGTCCAGTGCGGTTGTAATTCTAAGGTGGAGGGACATTGGAATAGGAACTTGGATTCCCTTGACCCTGATTAGGACCAGCTTGATTAGGGTGTGGAACTTGACGGTTGTTGGGCCTAACGGGTGGACCCACGACATTGACCTATTCATTCACCGTGACTCCTTCGATGGTGGGGACAACTAGAGCCTTTCGACCTCTAGCGCGAGACTCGAAGAAGGGTGGTAGGGTTGAATCCTTCATCTTGGCTTGAACAATTTGAGCTCGATTGTATAATTGCGAGAAGGTAAGTAGCTCGCTGAGCATTAGGATAGCTCTTAGTTGTGGAGTGGCATTGTTCACCAACATGGTGGTGGCCTGAGACTCGGGGATAGGGACCTCTGTCCTGGAAGCCATAACCCTCCAACGATTAGCAAAGTGGATGAAGTCCTCATCAGGCTTCATTTTCTCCATGGGTAAATCAAACAATGTGGGAGCTATTGAAGACATGTGGCCAAAGTGAGCGAGAAATCACTCGGAGACTATGTCAAAGTTTAAGTGATCCATAGCCGGAAGTGAGGAGAACCAACGCATGGCCTCACCCTCGAGGGGCTTTTGAAACAGATGGACCTGTAACACCCTGTCGTACAACCACTGATGGGAATCTATGAGGAAACATGAGAGATGATGGTGAGGGTCGGTGGTACCATTGTACCGCCTGTATTTGGGAGCCTTAAAGCCCGGCGAAAAGTAAGCATTAGGGAGTTTGCAATATTGAGCCAACGAGTGGGGATGCAAAGCCGGCACACTCTTGGCTACCATTTGCTGAACATAGCTTTGAATTTCCTGCCTGAGCACAGGGTCCATCCCCTTCGATGGGGTGGCTGGAGCTGATGGAATCGGGGGTTATGGAACCCCTTGAGGAGCCATGGGATAGCTGGATTGTGGTGGAACCTCCCGGGCGGGCCTTCTAGAGGACCCTCGAAAAGGAGTTTGAACCTGAGGTGGTGTGAAATGAGAAGAGATATGTGGAGTAGTGGGGACTTTCCCTTGGGAGGCCAACGTGACCAAATCCTTGGGAGCATTGTGTGATAGTATGTTAATCAACTCTTGATCCTCATGTGGAGACAAAGTAAGAGCCCTAGGGCTAACTTGATCCTATTCACTGTAAGATGACACCGAATCGGCGTGGATGGCCTCATTCGGCAAAACTGAAAACATGCCTATGAAGGCAGCCAGGTGGCTATCCTCTATTTCAAACAGAGGGTTGCCCCTAATCTCGGACTCATACTTGGGAGCAAACTCCTCTTCATAGCTCAGGTTGGTGAAAACTCTCTCCATTTCAACTGAGCTCTCACGGGGCCACGTTCACCATACTACCTACCCGACTGGGGCAAACAAGGAGAATCCCGCTGGGGGCAACAAGAAGAGCGCCAGAGCGAGAATTGCTGCTACTCCCCGTGGCTGATTATCAACGTTTGGGAAATCTGTGTTGATCGGGGGCGTCCGAGTCTATTTAAATGGCCGTAACACTGAAGTTCTTCTGGACTGGGTCAAACCAACCGCCCCCACCCATAACACCTTCCAAGTGCTAGCAAGCCAGAGGGTGAATTTTAATGACAACAAGTAGGGGAAGCCAACCCCGAATTTACCAAAATTCAAGTAAATGTGGGTTCCCAAGAGGACCCGAGATGTTGCACTAGCCTTGCAGAACTTCAACAATCCTACTGATGTCTCTCGGATAGAAGGCAACAAAGTTATGCATGCGGAGGAAGCCATAGCTACAACTCCTCCATCAACTGTCAAGGCCTATGTAAGGCAGGCCGACATTTCTAAATATTCAAGAGGTCTCAATCAAGTGGCGAAACTAACATGGCTTTCATACATGCCATCGGTCTAAATTCAAGCACTGCCTTCTACCATCTCTACAAAGAGCATCAAAGAAGATATGATTAAGATGGTCCAAGAATACTTTCATAGCCTCGAGAGTCCCATCGTGGGCCACCAAAGGTCACTTCAGGCCGTCGGGCCGAAGAAGAAGAAAAAGACAAAATGTCACTGGTTGAGATGAATGAAGAGGGGAGGCGAGCCAAAGCTAGAAGCCTTGAAAGGCCTCCACAAAATGAAAAGATGAGAAGAATGTCCACATATAAAGAGCCGGCTCCCTCCCGTCAGGCCCGAAGGGGAGTCAGAAAGTGCAATAGAAGGATACAAATCCTCACCTGCAATGTGATACTGGTAATGAGCAGGCATGATCCCCTTCCAAATGAACAAGAGGAGCTGGCTGAGATCGCTGGAAGAAAAGTCCCAATGGTAAGACAGGGCAAAATTACCACTAAACTGCTGCAGGTCCCTAAGAGCAAGCAGATTGCTGATGAAGACATCATTACCGTCACTAATACAATAGTGACGCTTGAACAAGAAGGAGCATTCCCGTCTCCTCCATTTAAGTGTCCCTCCAGTAGCACACTCGGAGGCACCAATAACAAAGCAACTATGGACCCCGTAGTCCTGATGACATTGTAAAAATACTAGCAGGAGGTAGAGCTGTTGAAGAAATAATTAAATGAGAAGACTGAGCGTGCTATGGTGCCCGAGCAACCAGGGGCACGAGACGAGCCATCGCGGGAAGGTTCCAACCCCACGGGTGCTCCTTCACCAGCCGTTCTACAAACAGCAGCTCAGAACCATGCTATTACCCAACATTATTCCCAGCAGCTCCAGCCAGCACAGCCAATGCCCCTTCAGATGCAGCAGCAGGTTCCCATGTTAGGGCCTTTTGCTTCCCCATACTGTAGCTCTAGCCACACCACTGGTGTAGCCCGTCCGCCTCCACACTTAATTAGCAGAGCCAGTTATGGTGAACGAGCTAATGGTGGAGCAATTGATCGAAGTAGGGCTGGCAAAGAGGGGTGGTGATGATCATGCCCCCTTTGATATATATGAAGTGCCATATCCAGCTTATCATGCTACTAAAAGATTGCCACCCGGTGTCAATAAACTCCCAAAATTTGACAAATACAACGGGCAGGGCTCCCCGAAAGAGCATATTGCACATTATATGATAGTCATGGGAGACTTGGCGGTGGGCGAGTCATACCTGCTCAAGTTCTTTGGGTCTTCACTGATAGGACCCACCTTTGAATGGTATTCTAACCTGCCAGTCAGGTCTATCCATGACTGGCCAGACATGTAGCAAAAATTCAGTGAAAGATTCCACGTCATCGAGGAAGAGGTGACCGTGGCCGGCAGACAGGAGCACCTCCCACTAGAAGAACGACCGGATGCATCCCCTGACGTCTTACACCGCGTCACAAGTGTCTAGCTACAATGCCCCGGGCGTGAGACTCAGACAACCACAGTAGCCAGAAGTACCACAAAGCAAGGACTAACTGAGGTCGCGCTCGTCAGCGTGGGTCTGAACCCTCAGCCTCGTGTGCACACTCAGACCATATGTCCTAGGCCTATCCTCTAGTTGGTAATTCCCCCCGAGCCCGGACTCGACTGTGCGTGGGAACCCTACGGTAACCAGCCTACTCACCGTCTCGCTTGGGTATGCCGCTCAGTCACTCCCAGGTGAGCCAGCACACGCGTGCCGTGGGAAAACTACTACTAGTGGTCGGGTCACCAGAAGTAAGAACTAACTCACGGGAACCACGGTCGAAGACAAATAGAACTGCAACCCACTCGGTGCAGTCCAGTGCCTGGCGGTCCAACTCTGGAGTGCCACAGGCTCTCGAGGTCCAACTCTAGTCTGCCACAGGACTCTAGCGGTCCAACCCAAGAGCGCTAGAAGAAAGGTCACACTGGCTCTTACGCACCTGCCTCTGGCTACCACAGCCTCTAGCGGACCAACCCTGGTGCGCTAGAAGATAGATCACGTTAACTTTGGCGCCCCAATCTCAGGCCGCCACAGCACTCTAGTGCCCGTACCTATGGCTGCTAGAGGCACATGACCCCAACAGTCAAAACCCAATGGTCAAAAATCAACGGTCAACTCACCCCTCTGGCGGTCGGACCATAGAGAGTTACATGCTCTGGCAGTTTATCGTGCGGCCGCCAGGCTGACGGACGCCCTGCCGACAAAACAGTACCCTATGGCGTACCCGTCTTAGGTCGCCACGGCCTCTGGCGCTCTTACCTTGGGCTGCCAGGGCCTCTGGTGGTCACTGGAAGGACCGCCACGCCAACCTGAGAGTGGGCAAGAGGGAAGATTCCCAAAAACCCATTCCACACCCCGATCATCCACAGTTGATGGGGAAAACAAGGGGGAAGCTCCCCTAACCCCCTTAGCATGCATCTACTCTCTCGAATCGGTCCGAAAGGCGGTGAAACAGTAGATCGGCACTCAACCCCCTAAATATGGTTTTTACCCTCCCGGCGTGAAATAAGCCCTTCTCAGCCTCTCCGCGGCCTACAAATCACGGGGAACGATGAGATGAGCATGGGAATCCGTCCCCCTACCTCAATGGAGCTCGATCTCCGCCAAAACGCTACCGATTCCAAGGAAGAAGCTTTTAGAACGCCAAAATCCCCGCCTCTCGCCGTGAAAAGGGCACCACCGTGCTCGCCTTGTCGCCGTCGCCACTGCCACGCCATCGTCGGAGAGAGTGGGGCCGCACCTCGGTCGCCTGGGAGGAAGAGGATGCCGCGTGAGAGGGGGGCGCTCCAACAGTCAGGGAAGAAGAAGGAGGAAGAAGAAAAGAGGAAAAAGGGAAAAAGAAAAAGGAAAAAGGTTGGTTTATATAGAAAATTAAAAAAATCTTAAAAAATAGAAAAATATATTTTCTTGATCCTCGCGACGTGCTGATTGCAATGTTACCACTCGCGGGTAGATGAACGACCGTTCACCCGCTACAAGGTTCTGTAGGTATTTTCGAAACACACACGAGGGAATCGAAAAACACGCGAAAAAAATTACGGAACGCGTTTCGACCTCCGAAAGCGACCCGAATCACACGGATCCGAACATAAAAGATGTCCAGATGGAACGGGCACAAATTCCCCAAGAAAGTAAGTCTGGGATCCGAGAAGAAGGATCCGAAGGGTCCGGGACATCACAGCCCTCCCCCCTTAAATAAATTTCATCCTTGAAATTTAAGAACGAAAGCAAGGGAACAGGGGACAGACTTTGCAGGACACGGCTCGAGAGTGGTGGGCTTCCGAGTGGAAGACATCTTTTCAGTCTCGCCCCCTTGAGTAGATCTTATGGAGCAACTTTGTCAATGCTTTCGAGCGTGCTTGCTGCCCAGAGTATGTTGCTACACAGAGGATGCGTCAGTTTCTAAAGCTAGTACAAGGTGACATGTCCGTGTTGCAGTATAGGGCCAGATTTGTTGCGCTAGGTCGTTATGCACCCCATATCATGAAGCATGAGAGGGTGAAGACGGAGCAGTTCCTCCAGGGCTTGAGGCAGGAGCTGAGGCACCATTTGATCACGCACGCTGCCACTGATTTGGAGATGGCTTCTCGTATAGAGGCGTCTTTGGAGCTGGATATGTAGAGGACACGAGGACCGATTAGCCAGGGGCAATCCTTGTTAGGCCATAGCTAGCAGTCGACTACCTAGTAGCAGAGCACGTTCCAGCTTCCTTCTGGTAGTTCGGGAGCTTTGACTCCCGCGGCTTCAGTGGCAGGTTCTGCATCTTTCGGCGCCAAGATGAAGAAGTTCTTTGGGAAGGGTTTCCGTAAGAAGAAGAAGGGCCGAGAGCAGCGGCAGGCTTCTTTGGGTAGTGTTCAGTAGCCGGCACCTTTGCAGCGACAGGGGTCAGTCGGTGTTTCTCATGCGGGGTGTTCCCGCTGTGGCGAGTCGCATCTAGGCAAGCAGTGTACGGTGCCGGTGATCTGTTTCAGATGTGATCAGCCCAGACACATGGCGCATGACTGTCCATAGTGGCAACGTCAGCCACCCCAGTTTCCTCAGCAGCAGCAACAGTACCTACAACAACAGTTTCAACAGCAGGGGCAATATCCGCCACTACCACAGTCAGCGAGTGTGGGCAGGCAGAGAGCTCGAGGCCAGGTTTCCCACATGACCAAGGTAGAGGCAGAGTCGTCGCAGCTTGTGGAAGGTACTGTTATGATTTTGGGTTGCGCAGTGTGAGTTTTGTTTGATTTCGGTGCGTCACACTCATTTATTTCGGAGGATTTTATGCGGAGTGTTGAGGACCCGGTCTCCTAGATGTCTTGTGATTTGATGGTGGAGTTACCGTATGGTGACTTCATGGTCACTCCATTTTTCTTCGAGAAGGTTCCGGTCTGGATTGAAGGGTGGAGTTTGTCAGGCAGGTTGTATACGTTGTAGCTTCAGGATTATGATGTGATTTGGGGCATAGATTGGCTCAAGGCCCATGGAGCGATGGTGGATTGTGGAACGAAGAGGGTCTACTTTCAACATCCTCGTAGGTCGACCTTCTAGTTCCAAGGTATCCATTCTACCTCTCCTGGTTTCCTCATTTCTGCTATTCGAGCTCGTTGTTTGCTTGATTCTGGTTGTCAGGGTTTTCTCGCTTCTGTGGTCTTGGTCGACCAGCCGTGTCCAGATGTGGAGGACATTCTAGAGGTGTGTGAGTTTCCTGATGTGTTTCTCGAGGATTTGCCTGAGTTGCCTCCCCAGCGGGAGATCGATTTTGTGATTGAGGTTGTGCTTGGTATGGGAACTTTGGCGAAGGCTCCCTACCGTATGGCTCCCGCTGAGTTGAGAGAGTTGATGGCATAGTTGTAGGAGTTGCTGGCCAAGAGGTACATTTGTCCCAGCTTTTCTCGTTGGGGTGCGCCAGTCCTCTTCATCAAGAAGAAGCATGGTAGTCTGAGGTTGTGCATTGACTACCGCCAGCTGAATGAAGTGACCATTAAGAACAAGTATCTGTTGCCACAGATTGATGATTTGTTTGACCAGCTTCAGTCTGCTCGGGTATTCTCGAGGATTGATTTACAGTCTGGTTACTATCAGCTGAGGATTCGCGAGTCCGATGTGGAGAGGACTATGTTCAGTACGAGGTACGGGCATTATGTGTTCTTGGTGATGCCATTTGGGCTCACCAATGCCCCCACAGCCTTCATGGACTTGATGCAGAGGGTGTTCCGTCTCTATTTGGACTAGTTCATGGTCGTTTTTATGGACGACATCCTTGTTTATTCACGGTCTATGGAGGAGCACATGTACCATTTGGCTGTGGTGCTGCAGACATTGTGAGATCACTAGTTGTATGCGAAGCTCAGTAAGTGTGAGTTCTGGCTTCATGAGGTGCACTTTTTGGGGCACGTGATCTCTTGTGATGGTATTTTCATGGACCCCACCAAGGTCGATGCAGTAATGTAGTGGCCGAGGCCGAGGTCTGTGACTGAGATCCGAAGTTTCTTGGGGCTTGTTGGATATTATTGGAGATCTATTCAGGATTTTTCTCGCATTGTGGCCCCGATGACTAGACTTACGCGGAAGGATGTGCCTTTTGTCTGGACTGATGAGTGTAAGCATAGCTTCATGGAGCTAAAGAGATTGCTCACCTCGGCTCCGGTGTTGGTTTTGCCTTCTAGATTGGGAGATTTCGTGGTGTATATAGATGCTTCCGGGGTCAGATTGGGTGTTGTGTTGATGCACCATGGTAGAGTGGTGGCGTATGCTTCGCGGTAGGTGAAGCCACATGAGGAGAACTACCCTACCCATGACCTGGAGTTGGCGGCTATGATCTTTACGTTGAAGATCTAGAGGCATTATCTATACGGTGAGAAGTTCGAGGTGTTCACTGACCATCAGGGTCTGAGGTATGTGTTTACTCAGAAGGACTTGAACCTCAAGCAGAGGCATTGGATGGAGTATATGAAGGATTATGACTTCACCCTATCTTATTAACCGGGCAGGATGAATGTCGTCAGCGATGCCTTGAGTCAGAAGGTCGCGGTCAGTGCTTGATGTTGAGGAAGTGGAGGCTCTGGGAACAAGTACCTGAAGTGTCATTCAGGCTCAAGATTCCCCAAGAGCCAGGGTTAGCAGTGCTCGCGAGTCTGACTGTCACCCTTGCTATCCCCCTTCAGGTGACAGAGGCTCAGCATGCGGACCCTGAGTTGCCCCGGATTTTGGCTTTGGCTGATATGGTGCTCGATGAGGACGATGGTGTGAGATTCTGTGATAGGCTGTATGTCCCAGCTGAGGAGCAGGTTCATCGTGTGGTGTTGCGTGAGGCTCAAGGGAGCAAGTACACCATACACCCGGGTGTGACGAAGATGTATCGGAACTTGCAGAGGCAGTACTAGTGGCCTGGCATGAAGAGAGATGTTGCTGAGTTCGTGGCCAGGTGCCAGACCTGTCAGAAGGTGAAGGCAGAGCATCAGTGACCAAGAGGTGTGCTTCAGCCCTTGGAGGTTCCCGCGTGGAAATGGGACCATGTGACCACTGATTTTGTGGTGGGGTTGCCGAGGACTCCGAGTGGGCATGATAGCATTTGGTTGCTCGTGGATCGGCTGACGAAGATGGCTCGGTTGTTACCGATCAGAGTCAGCTGGAGTGTGCCCAAGCTGGCACGTTTGTATGTGGAGCGGATTGTACCTTTGCAGGAATTTCGATTTCCATTATTTCTGATCAAGATCCGCGTTTCACTTCTAGATTCTGGAGGAGTTTCTAGAGAGCTCTAGGCACTGGGTTAGTTTTTAGCTCGGCTTATAATCCTCAATCGGACGGTCAATTGGAGAGGACCATCCAGATGTTGAAAGATATGCTGAGATCATGTTGCCTGGAGTGGCAGGGGAGTTGGATTCACCACTTACCTTTAGTGGAGTTTGCTTATAACAACAGCTATCATTTGAGTATCGGTATGGCTCCCTATGAGGCATTGTACGGGCGACCATGTCGCACTCCACTCGATTGGTTTGAGGTTGGTGAGTGTGTCTTGACAGGACCAGAGTTGGTGCAGCAGTGTGTGAAAGTGGTGCACCGGATCTATCAGAAGATGTTGGCGGCGCAGAGTCGGCAGAAGAGCTATGCCAAACGCAGAAGACAGCCCCTCAGTTTCGCAGTCAGTGACCAAGTATTTTTTAGGGTCTCTCCTATGAAGGGGGTGATGTGCTTTGGTTGGCGTAGGAAGTTGAGTCCCCGCTTTATCAGCCCTTTTCCCATTATTGAGCGCATTGGTGAGGTGGTTATCGTTTGCAGTTACCCCCTAAGTTGGCTACGGTGCATGATGTGTTCCATGTCTCGATGTTAAGGAAATATATGCCCGATGACTCTCATGTTTTGGAATATTCTATTTGGCCCGAGGTAGCTCCCGATCTGTCTCTTCCGGAGTACCCCATCCATATCAAGGTTCGACGAGAGTAGCGCCTGTGGAACAAGGTTATTCCCCTGGTTAAGGTGGTATGACAGTGGCACTTTGACGGCGAGGCGTCGTGGGAGCGTGAGGACGAGATGCGTCAACAGTTCCCTTATTTATTCGAGTAAGTTCCTTTCCTCTTTCCCCAGTGCTTTATTTTAAATTTCAACGATGAAATTTGTTTAACGGGGGAGGGCTGTAATGTCTCGAATTTTTTGAACATTTTTTGAATCAGAATCCTTGAGTTTCGGATGGGGGCTTACTGGGGGGACGCGCGATCTTTCCTTCCTGGCCGCCTGAGTTCTCAGGAGCTCCATGAGGATGTCTAGTTTGGCGTTGAGGGTTTGGAAAGTGTCGGCGTTCTCAGTGGGTGGTAGCCCCACGGCTGCAGGCGGAGGTGGTTTGTCGGCTAGGGTGCTGGCATTGGAGGGGGGATTCTGTGTGGCCTGAGAGAGGGCCTCTCCCACCGCCCCTACGGCCTTGCCCTTATCACCGGTGAACCTCCTCCCCATACTCTTTCACACCATGCTGGCTCTTTGATCGTTTCCCACATACGACGCCAGATGAAGAGGGGTGATCTCGCGCTGGTCCTGAGCTGGAGCAAGTGATCACCACGTTGAGACCTGCAAGGAAGGGAAATGGATCAGGGGGGCCCAGGGATGGTTCCCTGGGAAAAAACCCTCCGATGCCTAAGTCAGTAGAGCAGTGGTGGAAGCTGTGAGGGGAGGAGAAAAAGGTTGCGCGAGATCCCTCTCCACCAAGGTTGTGAGGAAGTTCCTACTCAGGGAGTTTAGGCGTGTCAAGCCTTACCTTTTGTCAGAGGGAGTCCCTGGTTTAAATAGTGCGCCAGCCTCATGAGTCCCGTAAGCGGAGGAGTTTGGGTGGCGGTTACGTCCTCGACGTGGGCTCTCTACGTCCTCGTCGTGGGCTCTTTATAGGCATAAGGACTCTTGGCCTCCCTTATCCTCATAAACTCATGCTCATAAAGGGCTCTCAATGGCAACATGAATGAGCACCCATCGGTCGACCTAAGCATGGAGGATGCCAGCTCCTATCCGGGCGATAGGCATAGCTCGGGTGTAATTTGGTCAGATTGGGCGCGGGGCGCCAGCCCTTATCCCGACATGGGGCTTAGCTCGGGCATGAATCTTCCTCCAACCGGACTGACGCTCGGACCTCCGAGCCTAGTGGCCTCCTAGGAGGTGCTTGATTCTGAGTGAACTTATTGGGCTTTCATGATAAGTGGGCCCTGTGGGCTATCGCTTAGGCGAGCTGTGCCTTGTTTGATCTCGCTGGACCTAGTTCGACCACTCTTTGGTGGGCTACAGAAATCTCCCTCCCCACTAGTCCCCCTTCTACTCCCGAGCCTTGTCAGGCTCGGACGAGTAGCCATTGGGTCTTGGACTAGCGTGGCTCGGGTGGGCTGAAAATCTGGTGGTGTTATGAAGCCACGTGTCATGGTCACCTAGGCCCGTAATAATGATAATCCTGATGGATTTGAAATGAAGAGGCCCCCTTTTTCTTAGAGGTCGAAACGTCACGTCGCCTTCCACGAGGGGATATAAGCGTTGTGCGCTTGCTGTCGTTCCAGACTCCCTCCGCTTTAGGGTTTTACTCTCCTTCATTCTTACTTTCAAGGCTCGTGGATGCGCCGCGGGGATACGACAGAAGAGCAGAGACTCACAGCAGCGTTCACAGGGTTAGCGGAGACAACCGCGCTGGCCGTCCGACAGCTTCCCCTTCCCCCCGACTATTCGGAGTCTTCGGTGCCTTCTTCTTTGAGCTCCTCTTCGGATTCCATGGCCGACTAGCGTCTGGACACCAAAGAGTTGGAGGTTGGCCGAGGCAGAATGGGAGAAGGCCGAGCTCACTAGTAGGGTGGCGTCGGTCAGGGCGGAGGCACTTGAGCAGTATAAACGCTCAGAGGCCTACCGGTTCGACCTCAAGGAGGCGGCCCTCCCTTACTATGAGTCAGCACTTCGTCAAGGTATCCGTAGGGGGTTCAAGTACAGCTATGGCCGGGCCATCTCCTGGGTAGAGGAATAGGCGCCAGGGATGATTATTTTCCCCTCTGGTCAACGTTACAACTCAGACCTAGCGACCTCAGAATCTTCTGGCTCGACATCGGGGGAAGAGGACCGACTGTTCGCGTTCTCGATTGTTTCTGCTGCATAATCTCGGGGCGTGACATCCTGAATCCTCGGGAGGAACCCCGATCCCCGAATAGGAACTCAGAAAAGTGAAATGGAAAACAAAAACAACAAAAAAAATGCAACTGCCGAAATGAAAAACTATAGCTCTCACAGGAGCAATAAACTGTTTAGGATTTGATCCTAGAACTGATGAACACGGATCTTCAATTGTGACCGGCTACTCTGGCTTAAACTCTCTCCTCTTCTCTCGACCCTCTTCTCTGCTCTTCTCTCTTTCTTTCTCTTTTCTTCTATTCTGCTCACTCACTGGCTTTTCTTTCTCTTCTCAGATCATCACTCTCTCTTCTATTACTTCTCTCTAGCGGCTCCTTCTTCTATATCTTCTCTTACTTCTCTGGCTCCTCCTCCATCTTAAGGGAATGGGGTAGCTTTATATAGAGCAGAGCCTCCGAAAAGGGATGAGGAAAATACCTAGTGAAATCTCATTGGTCCAGGTGGCAATGGAATATTCTACCTCTGGAAACTTCTGAAACAAACGTGCCATCTTTTCTTGGATCACATGCCATCTTATCATTGTACTAATAATTGGTCAAACTCACGTGTCAGCCTTGATCGTTCCTGAAGAGCTGGATGCCTTGAATCATGTGACTATTTAACTTAGTTTTGGGATCACGTGATCACTTAAGTGATTGATACGTCCCACCCTTCAAGTGTTTGATAGAGTTCCTGCCAACAAGAGATGAAGCATTTTCATCAAGCACTTTATAATCAAATGTAGATTTAGCCAACATTATATCAGTCAGACACATAGGTCAGAAAGGTAAACGATGATGTATATGCTTTGATTCAAACATACAATGCATTGACCTGTGTAAGACACAGGTAGACCTTAATTAAAGTGCATCGAGTCTTTATAGTGAATGCACAAGGTACATCGACCTTGATGCCTCAGGTGCACAGACCCTAGAGAAGTTTAGACCTGAATTCCAAATGTGCACAGACCCTAGACAAGCTTAGACTTGAATGTGCATGGACTTCTATATGTACAAGGTAAATGTGCATCAACCTTGTATATGAACAAGGCAAATGTGCATCGACCTTATATATGTAAAAGATAAATATGCATTGACCTTATATATGTACAAGGCAAATGTGCATCGACCTTGTATATAAACAAGGCAAATGTGCATCGACCTTATATATGTACAAGACAAATGGGCATCGACCTTTTATATGAATAAAGCAAATATGCATCGACCTTATATATGCTATCTAACATGATGTGCACCGACCTTGTAAGTTGTCTAACATAATGTGCACCGACTGTGTATGCATAAGATATGAATGTTCCTCGACCTTCTATAAAGGAACATGAATGTGCACCAGCCTGTGTGAAGGTGCTTTGACCTTCTGGACTGTGAATGTATGCATGTGCACCGACCTGTGTGCATATCAGCCCCATGGGGATCGACCTTATAAACTGGCTGCATGTATGTATGCTTCAACCTATTCAGATTGAAAACTTGTATGCATCAACCTTATGAGTAGGCAATCAATACATGCATTGAGTTAAAAGAACTTTAAAAGGCATGAAGTGCAGCAACCTAATCCAATGAATAGTGCAATAGCTTTAAAAATAAATAATTCAATTCTCACGTAAAAGTATTTGTCATCTTCAAAACAACAAGGACACAACAATCACCCCCTTTTTGATGATGACAACTGTTATGAGTTATTAGAGAATCGATTTATTTAGGAGAAAGCATCAACAATGATGTCCAAAGATGATGATCAAGGCCACGTAACCAGAAAGACTCATGCAACCAAAAAGACTCATGCCAAATGCATCAAAAGCACACAAACAAAATGATTGATCGAAGTGGAGGTGGAATCCACCCATGATACTCGATAGGGGCAAGGGTGGTCCACGGGGGTAAGACCAAGGCGAGAAATAGTGCCCGTGGAGATTGCATTGATACAACTCCCACTATCGATAATCACCTTACAGACTTTCCTGCCCAGCCTACAATATGTATGAAAAATGGTGGTCCGACGCCAGTCATCACTGGCCTGAGGGTGGGTGAGAATGCACCTGACGACCCCCAACTGGGCATCGTCTAGATGCTGAACATCCTGACCATCATCTTCATTCTTAAAGAATTCGTCAACTAACTCCTGTTCTCCCTCATAGATAACTGACACAAGTTCTGAAGATGATGTATTCCCGACCTGTGTGTCCCCAATGACAAGAGATTGGTGAGTGGGACACTGGTTGGAAAAGTGGCCAAACCCATTGCAGCGATAACACTACTGTCATGATCCACTAGGCTCCCCGATCAAAGGTCCCTTACCTTTATCCTCCCGACGGATGGCAGGTGTAGGCAATGTGGGATGAGCATGAGGTGTGGGTGTCGATGGATGGGTAATGGGTGCAGTGGGTTGGGGTCGAGGGGGAAAATCCCTCGTGGGTGGAGGGTGAGGCCTAGTAGCGAAGGGCTCCTGACGTGTGGGCTCTGGGGGTCAAGCCATGGGGGCCCTTTGGTATGGGCCTGAAGAGCTACGGGGCTTGGCCCCACGAGGAGGGAAGGGGCCCACCCGTTGGGTGGGCTCAAACTCAGCCTCGAACTACTCCAATTCGAGAGCCACCTAATACGCTTATTCCAAAGTGGTCACATTGCGGCAAAAGAGTTCATATTGATAGTGTGGCCGCAGACCTCTTCGAAAGCGTGAGATGGTCATGGTACTCTCCTCCATAACTCCACACCATAAATAGTACTCATCAAACTCGACGGTGTACTCAGTTACAGACTGGTTCCCTTGGATGAGACTCTGCCATTTGTCTATGAGACACTAGCAGTATGTGGCAGGAAGGTACTTCTACCTCAACTTGGTTTTCATGTCATCCCAACTACCAATCTGGGGTTGACTTCATTGTATTAGCAGGCTCTCCACATTTGTCCAATAGGTTTGCGCCTACCCATGCAACTTCATCTTTGCATAGCGAACCCTTCGATGGTCTGACATCTCAAACCACTCGAAGTACCGATCCATGCTGGCCTCCTAATCTAAATAGACCTTTGGTTCCATAGCCATGGAACCGTCAAACGTGGGAGGGTACGCACGAACGGTCCTGAGGGTCTGCTCATCCTCATCATAATCATGGTTCCATCGTGGACCACGACGGTCACGACCATATCCTCCATGATCATTATTGGATCCATAGTCATCCACCTCGGGCACTCGCTGCCTCCTATCATCTACCCCTTGAGCCCTTGGCCCAGCAGGGTGCTGAGCCGGCTCCGGTTGGCCATTTGTCAGCACGGGCTGCACCTCAGCCGGGGCCCTTTCTAGTGCAGTAATTCTCCCCACCAGACCCTGAATGGACTGATTCGAGGCTTCGGCCCAATCCTCCAAGGCTTTCATCCTCCCTTCTAGATGGATGCCTATGCCATCTACATGCGTACTAAGCCCATCCATACGTGTATCAAATTGATCCTTGAGAGATCGGAACATTTCGGCCACCGAAGGCTCATCGGGACTACAGAGTCGGGGATCCGCCATAGGTGGTGATGGTGGTGAGTATGGGTACCTCTATAGGTGGGCATGCAAATGAAAACTAAGACAAGACACCCTAGACTCAAGACCCTAGACTTAACTTAATCTCCAGTATGTGGCGGAGGCTTTAACCCGAAGGTCCGACTCGACATGAGGGGCCACTTTTCGGATCGGTGTAACCTAACCTTCCAGTAACGTCTCCTCCCTTACAAATTTCTGCAATCCCCCATTTATTGTCTGTCCTCAGTTTTCCAAGCCCGAACCCTGACCACTAGAAAATCCACCAAAACTCCATACCTCTATAAAAGTCCACATAATAAATATCCTCGTTCTCTTGACTTCCAGATCTACAAATTTCATGAAGGCATCTACACCCAGATCCATCATTAACCCTATGGTCAACCCACGTTCTTAGGAAACTTCCCTGTCCACTCTGTCTATCCCTGCCCTGGGAATCAGAAGTTTCTAAATTCAGCCACAGCCAGTAAAGAAGATTCAAAATTCCTTTCTCAGCTTGGGGTCGTAGTATTTGGAAAGAGCTTTTCACCACCACTGACCCCGCATTGATACAACATCGGTGCTGATCGCAGCAACAATTCGTGCTGGGTCACGCGCAGCAGAACAGCGGTTCCAGTTCGTGGATGGCACCCGACGACCACCCCCGAGGCGGTCGCCTCACCTTCCACGAGGCCGACCAGCACGCCTCCGCCCCTGGGACCGCCCAATCAGGAGTCACTAATGCAGCAGCAGTCTTCGGCATCCCCGATCCGCCAACCAAGATGTGGGCGCCATGAGTACTAGCACGTGCCACTGTCAAAGTGGCCCCGAGTGCTACCCGTCAACCCGAACGCGTTACTCCCGGGTCCCGTGTGTAGTCCTTTACCTCCCTGTGTGGAGTGAGTAGAAATCATCACCTTTATAATTATTATTAATTGTTGTAACAGGAGTACGGGTTCGACCGGGATCGTCTTCCCCACGCCCGGCGCGTGGAGGTACACCTGCACCCCCACTTTAGTTGCTTACTTTTCTAGTATAGGCTCTTGATGCCACTGCTTGAGAGTATGTTAGGCACCTAGGTCGTTGTAGTTGATCACCGCTGTGAGTCGTGAGTGCAAGACCCGTCCCGTGACTCGTTCCGAGCACGAGAGTGAGCTGACCACCCAAGACTCAACGTCGATTTCTCAACCGTGCAGATCGACTCGTTTCCCTCACTGGGGATGACCGTGAGCGAGTGCTTCTTATTTTGGAGTATCTTAGTCCCTTCGGGAGCCACGTTAGGTGATGACTTGGTCGTGTAGTTGCTGGTCTCATCAATCCTCTAGTCGTGTCATCTAGTAGAAGTCCAAGGAATGCATCCACAACATCGAGTCTCATCGTCATCCCGCATCACCTTAGGCTGGTGATAGTTCCATGCTGAGAGTCAAGTTCTTTCCCCGATTGTTAAGGGTGACCTTTGAGTATAGGTTTTTCACACGCTTCACGGCAAGCCATAGTCGATTCTTTTGAAGCACATCATTGTTGCTTTGGCCATGCTCTGGGTATGCATGAAGGCCTTTTCTTTTCTCTGCTTCGCTAAGTGCAGGAGCAAGAGATAGATGGATGAGATGACCGACCTAGGCGCTCCCTAATACGAGAGAGGTCTCAAATAGGGCAATCTTGACCCTCAGAAATGAGCTTTCATGTAAAATCTAGCCAGTAAGGGCTATTGGCATCAAGTTCCATATCAATAATCGAAGTCAAATAAAAATTAATAGCACAATTATGAAAATCAAAGGCATGGCAAGAGTGGCAAAGCCCCGCAGGACGTCATAAGTCTGGTCATATGCGTGCCTAAGTGTCCTAAAAATTAAAGACACAAAGCCTCGACACAACAGACTATCTCTTTAAGGGGTAGTGCCCTAGAAGGAGGTTGAATCTTGATATCTCCCATCCTGTACAAATCTTATCTCCATTTTCTTCTTTCTCTCTCTTAGGTTGGGTTGAATCCCGGGTATGGCCTTAGTAAGGGAACCATTCTTTAGGGGCGGTTGGTTATGGTGAGCCACTCTCAAATACACTCCTTGCTCGAGGGAAGTCATTAATGAGAGAACTGCAAAGAGGGAAACGAGTCAGAGGTGCCCAGGGATGAATCCCCAGGGAAAACCCTCTGATGCTTAAGTCAGTGACTATAGCAAAGCTCTGGTGCAAAGAGAAGGGGGAAGAAGATGAGGGCGTGAGATTCCTCTCCACCAAGTGGCGAAGTGGCTCTATCTCAGGGTTAATATCGCTTCACAGCGCTTACCTTTAGCAGGAGGGTCTCCCAGGTTAATATAGTGACTCATGAACGTAAGAGCCCTACTATGCGAGGAGTTTCAGGGGAGGTTACGTCTCCTTTGTGGGCTCATTAAGGCGTGAAGGCTCTTAATCGCCATTATCTCCACGATCTCCCAGCTCTTAAAGGGCACGTAGCAGTCACATAAATAAGCCTTCGTCAGTCGGTCCGAGCATATGATGCTGGCTCTAGGGGGTTTTCCCGAGCGATAGGTGCAGGGCTCTGGCGGGATGCATGAAGCCCCAAAGGGACCTTCCGATCGACCTAACGCTCAGACTTTCGAACCCGAAGGTCACCTAAGAAGCGCTTAATCAGAGTGAATTATTGGACTTAGTAGGCCCCGAAAGGGTTGTCACTCATAGGAGCTGGGCCTCATTTGGTATGGCGGTACCTCATTTGGCTGTTCCTTTTCGGGCGGTAAAATTCTCTCTCTCCACTTGTCCCCCTCCTACTCCCGAGCCAAAATTAGGCTCGGTCAAGTAGCATTTGGGGCAGGTGTATGTGGTTCGAGTTGAGTGGGGATTTTCTCTAACAAGGGCCACTTGATGCGGCTATCCTGGAGATACGTGTTGTGTCCCCTGGTTTTGATGATAACTAACCATGAATTATTATCAATAAACCCTTGACAAATACCTAACAAGTTTGGCTTAACTTTTCTCAAAACAAACACCCAAGCGTGTCGACACGTTAGTCGACACCTCCCCTTAACGTGTCGACACCCCAAGAAGAAGTCCAAATCAATGCTGTCTACACCCGAGCTATGGTTCTACAAGGTGTTGACACCCTGTGTCAAAAATGTCGACGCCTCAGCTCAAGGAATCAAGCTTCCGTTGTACTGGTGTGCATGTCCTGACACGTCGAGTTCAAGTCTCGGCACCTCGGCCCAAGCTGCACGGTGAATGTCCCGACATGTCAAGCTCAAGTCTCGACACCTTGACCCAAGCTGCACGTTGAACGTCCCGACACGTCGAAGCTCATGTCTAGACACCTCGGCCCAAGCTACTTGCGATCGAATGTTGCAGTGCTGCTAAGGTCCGTGCAATCCTTCTCAGGAACCAAGCAAGATTAGTGCAAGTTTCCATAGCCGTGCCAGCAAGGTCCGTGCACGTCTACTACAAGGTCCATGCACACTCAAGCTAGCACAAGACACAAGGTCCGTGCACATTTGTCATAAGGTCGGTGCATGTCCTGACTCAGTGCAAGTCTCCCTAGCAAAGTTGGTGCTAGTCCGTGCATAGCTCGATAAGGTCCGTGCTAGCTCATGCAATGTGTCGACACCCTGCCAGTAAAGTGTCGACACATCCAGGATCTCCCAGAACGGATCTAGAACCGCAAGCGCCCATTCTCCTACATTCGCAAACCGACTTGGAGGATCCGTTTCACTTAAAAGAGACACCGGAAGGTCTCTTCTATCTGGAGATAAATGTTTAGCAGTGTTCCCTCTACTTTGCTAAAAATGTGGCAATCTTTGTTCCCTACCTACCCACATACTAGCTGGGGTGGTAGGTGAGAAGTCAACTTTGACAAGAAGCCTAATAAAAATAATGTGGACGTGACATTCTGGTTGCAGTCTTCACCTGAACAACGTAAGAGATGCTTCAACCTGCTATTCACATATATACATGCATATGGGATGAGCAAGGGGAAGACACTGCATGGATATTGAGGTCCAATTTGGGGTTTTGCATGGCAATACGAGATTTACTCAGCATTGATTTTTGGCGTGTCTACAGCTGCCCCGCCTTGGCATCTACTTTGCAAGGGAATGAGACGAAATGAAGCGAAAATGTAATAAATAGAATGAAGAAGAACAAACTGAAAAGTAGATGTCAAGGTGTGATGCGACACGTCTCCGACACTAAGCGTTGGAAACCTTTCTTAGTTCTGAACGAAACAACCGTAAATGATCACAAGAAAGCAACAATCGGGTGGATGAAAGGACTAAACTAACGACCGAAATGTAGATATAAATGTAAATGTGCGCGAGGGCACTCAGGAAAAGACACCATTGGAGAGCAGTTACCACCAATATGGATGTGCTACAACCAAGGTGAGTTTGCAAAGGAAAGATAAAATGAAGTGAGATAGGAATCCAACGAATGAGTGCTATCAAGGAACCAGCCTTAGCGGCTTCAAGGAGAACACAATACTTGGTTCAGAATGGAATATCTCGTATCAACATGAAAGACCAAACGAGCTTCATTATCGGCTTAATATGAAGATTTCATCATTAAAGCTTAAAGACCTATATGATGCATGCTGGGCTAATAGAACAAACTAAAAGAAGAATAGAAAATAATCAAGGATAATATCACTAAACCATCCAGATTTAGTCAAGAATCTAGTTCTCTAAGCTGACACTAAGCCGAAGCCCGTTTATCCACGCATCAACTCAGAAATAGGATCCATCGTCCTAAATCTTGAATGACCCAACGGCCTATCCGTGTGATCAAGACTCCCCTGGAACTATCACTATTTTTGATAAAGGGGAACTCAAATTCCAGGTTTATCAGAACCACAAGGTCCTTGATATGCTATAATAGCGTAAGTATCATATAATAACAATGCATACAGGGAGAAGATATAGAGGATAAAATGATGTTACTAAAGAGACCCCAGCACTTGAGATCTACATAACTTGCTCTTCCCTGCGCTCAAAAATCATCAGCTCAATGAGAAGAATATAATCATTCATGAAAGCTTTAACAACATAAGCAAAAGCCAAAAAATATCAAAAAAAATATTAATTTTCTAAAAATGACGCCCTCGTGAAGAGGCGCTAAAAAGAACGACACCCATATCGCCGTCAATTCATTTCAGTGTTCTACTCGGAAATAGATTTTATTGAAGAAAATGACTCCTGCTTGATAAGGCGTTTATTAAATGACGACCTTATACCAGGCGTTACTTAAATAAATGACGCCAAAGCTTCAGTCATCAATTGACTGTAACTTCCAACGTTTAAAATCCTTGTCAGAAACGGAACATCAGAGGCTAATTCTACGCAAACTTTGATTGCCTGAGGATCCTGCCTATATAAAGGGACGTCCTCTGCCAATGCTTGCCATTGAATCAATCAGAGAACAAACACAGTCCAGACAGAGAGCGACGGTAGCTAAGAGTTTTCTACACAGAAGAGAAGATGCAGCGCCTGGTGAAGAAGCCTAAAATTTCTATGCCTAGGATCACTGAGATTGACGGCCATGTCAGTGGGAGAATTGCCAGAAACCAAGTAATTTGGAGAGAATCTTCTTTTCTTTTGTTCTCTTATCTTCAAATCTGATCCTTCTTCTGTTTCTTTCATTTTTTATCTTTTTATTTTTTTTTCAGGATTACCCAAACATCCCCGGGGCAAGAAGGTTCACCAAAAACAAGTGGCTTCCTCTTCTACTCTCCAAGCTTACTTCAGATATGAGAGTATTCCTTTTGAGATGGCATCTTTTAGGCCTAGTTACCCATGCCAAACACTATGACAACATCCACTTAGATTGAGCTGCAATAGGAGCTCTTATAGAAATATGGCATCCTTCTACCCACACCTTCCTTGCCTTTGTCAATTATTAGTTTAGTAGTTTTACTAAATTCGTTCTAGCGTGCCTCTAACCGTACGCCCCGATAATTTCGCTTTTGTTCGGGGCGTGACAGCCCGGGTCTCTATTGCTGGAGGAGCAGAGGGGATAGCTGCCTGTTTGGGTTGTCGCCAGACTGGGCTACTCGTCAGCTACGACAATGGCGCCTAAGGATCAGGGTGAGCCGAAGGTCAAGGCAGTGTTTCCGAACACGATTGGCATTGCCAACCGTATGTGCCCGGCATGGATAGCGATGACGATCGGACCGTAGGTCACTATCGCCATCAGCTTGTTGTTGCTGTTGCTAGTGCCGGTTGGTCACTTAATGACTACCGGTTGCATGTTGCAGTCTGGACGGGGGCCCTCCTCTTCCTCTCCGATAAGAAAAGGTGAGGGCATTGCGGCACCTACTCGGCGGGTGTGACTCTTCTTCGGTAGAAAGAAGAAAGGTAGGAGACGTCCCACTGGGCGTGCCATCCTTGTTTGCGACTGCGGGGAATTTTCCTTTATGGTTCTTTTCCTCGCGACAGAGGTGTACACTCGCCTTTTACGGAAGGCCGAGATAGGTCGACTTAGCACGCAGGAATTCCTGGGGTATTGAAATGAAGGTGGAAAGAACGATAGGAATGCACTAGAGGGAGTGGCGTATGGTTAATTGTTCTGGAAAACTAGAACAGGGATGGCTGGATGGAATGCGGGCGTGCCAGTCGATTTCTCGATGATCACCTGTGGAACCAAATATTTAACTGGGGATGCGTCGCCAGGACGCGGCACGTGTGCTTGGGAGATGGGCGACACGTGGAGAGAAGGAGGTTCCGCAGGTACGAGTGCACAGGCGACTGTGGGGAGTCATGTACTGGACGTCTTTCCCCACCGATCGCAAGCAGTCAATGTTTATTTTACATTGGGCAGAGCTCGAACACCTTTGTTTCTACTGCCGAAGAGAGAGTCAGGGACCCTGGATGCCATGACGTCGGGAGGGATTAGTCCATGCAACAGCGATAGGGCAACAACAACACAGCAGAGATAGCTAGAGGCAAGGAGACTGGTCCCAGCGAGGAGCGGGGTCCACGCCCTAACTGGATTACATGACTTATGTGCCGTGAAAGGAATTTATATGGGGCGTGAGAGCCCAATTACAAGTGTTTGCAAGCCACGGGATAATTCCGTCATTGGTGACGGTCCCCGAGTCATTGCATTGTTATGTGGGTAGTTCTGTATCCGTACATAGTTCCCGTCAGAGGACCTATGACTTAGTAGGGTGCCGCCCGAGGAGCGTCACAATGTCTTCCCGTCATGCAACAGTGTCAAGGTCGGGAAAGCAGGGGTGCCGTAGGCACCATTGTGCTGGGATAGTTGGGCGTCACCAAGGCCGAGGTGACCAAATGACGTAGGCACCACTTGTCGCTAGAGCGGCCGGGTGCTATTGAGACTTGAGTGGTTGAACGGCGTGAGCATCACCATGACTGGAGTGACTAAAAGCCATTGAGCTCAGGATTGTCGGGTGCCGTGGGCCCCGGTGGGACTGGAGTTGTTGAGCGATCGGGCTTTACAGATCCCAAAGTGATTGCTGTAGTGGGCAGTCGGGTGTCGGGGGCACCGTTGTGACTGAGTTGTTGAGTGATCAGGTGCCGGGGGCACCATTGTGACTGGAGTGGCTGGCAGTCAGGTGCCGGGGATGCCGTTGTGACTGAAGTGGCTGACAGTGGGGTGCTGGGGGCACCGTTGTGGCTGAAGTGGTTGGCAGTCGTGTGCCGGGGGCACCGTTGTGACTAAGTCGTTAATAGTCGGGTGTCGGGGGCACCATTGTGACTAAAGTGGTTGACAGTTGGGTGCCGGGGGCACCATTGTGGCTGAAGTGGGTTAGGGCAAAATCAGGTTTTGGGGAGAGTTCGCCCGATCTATGGATTGAAGCCACAATTCGGCGTTTTGATGGCCTAGAATCATGCTAGGGGTCCCCGGGGGGCTTCCCATTTGATTTCCCCCTCTCCCGTGGAGGTATGGGGGCGTAGTTGTAATTTTTGTGTTGAGTTCACCATTTTGCCACCGGGACGCTATGGCGGTCGTTCCAATGACCGCCACATTGTGTAACGTGCCTAGGTAGGTGCGTTACACTCCCTTTGTTTTGGGCATTGGCGTTCGTGGGCCTGATGGTCCCACGATAGACCGCCAAGTGACTCTAACGTGCCTGTGTTGGTCCGTCACAGTGTTTCAACTGTTGGTTTTTAACCGTTAGGGGTCATAGTCGCCTGACGTGCCTGGGATGAGGCGTCAGGATGGTGTGACGCCCCTAGGAAAGCGTGTTAGAGCTAACACATCCAACCTTCCACCTAACACACCTGAGATGGCCCGTTGGGTACTGTAACGCCCCTAGAGGAGCGCGTTACAGCCAACTTGGTCTCGTGGCCTAGCGCACCTGTGTTGGTCCGTTAGGTGACGTAACGCCCCTGGAGGAGCGTGTTACGTTCTATGTTTGCTCATGACCGTGACGCACCTGTGTTGGTCTGTCAGGTGCTGTGACGCATCAACGTAGGTGCGTTACAGTTCGTTTCACACCGAGTGTCTGACATGCCTAAGTTGGTCTGTTGGGTTACTGTGGTGCACTAGGGTTGGTCTGTTACAGCCTCTGGTGCACCAGGGTTGGCGCGTCACAGTGCATTTTGCACCGTTGGGCTGATGCCCCTATGTTGGGCCATCAGACCTCTGTGACGACCCAGTAGTAGACCGTCAGAGCTTGTGGCGTGCCTGCGTAGGTCTGCCAGGCTCTGGACTACACCGGGTGGTTTACAGTCCTGTTTCTTCTCTGACTGTGGTCACCGTGCGACGGTGCTGGTACGTGGGACGGTCCCCTTACTTCATCGGGTTCGGACGTTATTTTCCGTGGCTTGAGAGTCTACTCCTTCAGTGACACTCCACTAGTCATAGCTCGCCAGTACGCGTGTGCTGGTATCCACCAGGGAGTGGTGGGACGACTACCCTAAGGATGGTTTTTAGACTGGTTTCCATCGGGCCCCACATCGCCGACTAGAGTCCGGCTGAGGGGAAAACCAGTTAGAGGCCAGACCTAGGACGCATGGTCTGTGTGTGCACACATGCTTGGGGGCAATTGGACACGCGTCGACGGGCGCGACCCTAGCTAGTCACTCGCTTTGTGGTTACTTGTGTGTGTCTGAGTCTCACGCCCGAGGCGTGGTAGCCAGACACTTGTGACGTGGTATAAGATATCAGTGGACGTACCCGGTCGTTCTTTTAGTGGGAGGTACTTCTATTCTGGACAAGGAGTGGTAGACTGTCAGTCTCAGTTGCTTCGACCTTCGAATTTTGGTCGTGTTGACCGGTGGGTTTCGGTTGTTTCGTCGTGGCGTGCGTGTGTGGGTTTTCACGCCATGAGACAGGTACTTGTAGTGCAGGACTTCTACTTCTGAGGTACTCGCTAGCTGCTAGTGTAGTGGTTTTCTATTTTGCAAGGTAGGGTTCGAGTGATTCCTACTGAGTCTTGTTTTAAGACTCATTCCATGCGTACTTTTACCGTGTTTCAGGCGAGGCGCGGTTTCAGGGGAGCGCGTTTGAGGCTCAGCGTGGTTCGGGTGCCCAGCGTTATTGCCAGAGATCAGAGACAAGGTATGTCCTGTGTAGCTATACTTTTCTCTCTTGTCTCTGTACTAGTTGTGGACTACTGCTGTTGTTATTTATCATTATCTTGTGAACCATGTAAATTGTAAAATGCTAATTTAATTTCTTGCTCAACCTCGGCTCCCAAGCTACTCCTAACAGCAACAGAAGGGCGAACTCTGAACTGGCGAAGTCAGAAGTTGCCGATCCATTGACGCTGAAAGAAACCAGCAAGATAGCCAAAAAGCCTAGAAGAGATCTAGGAAAACCGAACACGACTAAAATGTTGTGCACACAACATAACACTGACCTCAGGCAAAGCCACGTGAGGGCTAACTCGGAAAGGTCACGACACTCGAGAAACACGTGAGTCACGCAAAAGTCACATGTCACATGACTGGAGTACCCCTCACTAGAAGAACAGCCAACTGCATCCCCTGACGTCTTACGCTGCGCCTACAAGTGGCTCATCTACTTGTCGTCCAAAAGCACGACCGAGACCAAGACACTGTCAGAACCAGAATAGTACTACCGTCGCAAGTAACTAGAGAGGGTAACACCCGTCGGCATTAGTCCAAGCCCCTGACCACGTGTGCACACACTGGCTCATTGCTCTGAGCCAGGCCTCTAGTTAGTTTTCTCCCCCAACGGATGCTACTGCAAAGCAAGGGAGCCCACGAAAACTAGCTTACAAATCATGTATCGGGAACTACCTCACCACCACTCCCAGGTGGGCCGACACGTCAACACAAGTCATCAGGCTACAACTAGTGGAGGTTTACGAGACACAAACTCTAAAACACAAGTGTCGGAGTACAGACAAGCAAGAAGCACTATCGTACGTACTACGAAGCACCAATGGCAGTATAAGAAACTACCAATAGACTCAGGACAAGACAACTAGATCTGAAACTATAATGATCCTTGAGTCTCATGACTCGGAGTCAAGATCATCGTACAAAGCAGATCAAGCCGCCAATCGGTCTAATCCTAAGTCAGAGAAAATGACACTCCACAGGAAACGACTCACGGAGACCTGAGGGAACACCGAGAACCCCCAACACTCCTGGACACACAAACTGAGGTAAGACGATACCTTGAGGCATCCAAAACCAATGTCTCAAACTGGACAGAACCGTCGAGACACACACAAGGTTACCTGTCAACTACTGGGTGACCCTGAGTTGACAGGAACCAGACACGACACCACATAGACACACACACAAATAGACAGACTCCATACACAAGCACTCCTAGCCACCCCATCATGGTCACGACCCTCATAGGATGTGAAGAGACACCCACGGGTCAACAGGCAAACCATGAGGTCAAGCCAAGACAAACAGAAGCATCGGAGCATGACACTCTGGGCGAAGCAAACCATCACTCAATCGCTAGGCGAGCCTGGTAGTCAAGGAACAGCCGCTACGTGACCAGAGATAAGGACACTAGCAATTCTAGATTGAGCCATTAGAGAACTGTTGCAGTCAGGGAAAAGACCGCATCCAGTCACCTAAACTGATCGATCTAGAAACTACCGACACACAGACACCGCCCTAACCAAGGGCCTAAGACAGACCGACGCACAAATGAACACCGAACAGCACAGGCCATCATGGCCAACAAGGCTGTGACGCACTCCTATAGGCGTGTTACACCACCCTGACGCACCAGGACAGGGGCGTCAGGGCCAACAGACCCAAAAATCTTAAGACGGACAAATAGCATGTAACAGACCAGCCGAAGTCCGTTACAAAACCCTCGAGCATGGGGGCTGGTGCATTACAACAACTGCCATACTCAGTCAAACATCGGTCAAATACACTGTAACGGACTCAAGGAGGTGCATTACAGAACTCTGATGCACAAGGGGAGGTCTGTCAAAGCCAACTGATTGACACGATCTTTGAGGAAGATAGGATCTTCGAGGAACTGACAGGCACAATCCTCGGAAAAGACCAGATTGTGACACACCTCCATTGGTGCATTACAGTCATGTGACGGTCTTATAATGGCCCATTACACCAACCCAGCCTCAAAGAACCCGAAACGACCAACGGACGTAACGGTCTATCGAGGGACCGTTACACGTGTGATGGTCACTGGAACGACCATTACAGTGAACCGGTGAACAAAATAGTAGAACGGCCGAATCGACCCATTCCAAGCCCCATTCATGTCGAAGCACAGGGGAAACAATCACACACAATCACCGACAACTCCTGGAGGCTAAAAACATCCCGTGCACGCATCTGATCGTGAAAATGGGGCAATTCCAACGAATCTACACAAAACGAGTCACCAAGGTTCCCGGACTCCTACCGGCCCCGAATGACAACCGATCGACACGAAACTGGTGGGTACGGGATCCTGACATCTCGATGGTCATTTTGACAGTAATTATACTACAAACTGTCACCATTTTTTTGGCAAACCCTGAAAACCCCAAAAATAATGATTTAAGCTAAACTAGCCCGATCTACCCCGATCTAGCACCAAACCATACACCGAAGCAGGAAAAACATGTAGAAGGAAGTGGCGATCCATCTCCCTACCTCCACAGAAGAAATCGAGCACCGAGGTGACTAAACTGCGCTGAAAATCACAATGCGAACTCAACCGCCGGCTTTGAATCCACCAAACGGGATCGCGCCAACGCCATGCCCCGCTCGTCGCACTGGCACGCGTCTCAACAACTCTCTGGAGTCGTTAGCTCACCCACAGTCCCCTCCGTCTACAGTCGGAGGTGAGAGGGTGAGAGAACGAGAGGGAACGAGGGAGAGAGGGTGAGAGCATGAGTGAGAAGAGAGAGAGGGTAGGGGGATAGAGCACTAATTCAGAAAAATATGTAAAAATAGCCGAAATGATCCTCACGAAGAGCACTTCGCAACTGTATCATCCATGAGTCGAGGAACTGAGAACTAAACTCACCGTAGGGTTCCGTAGATTATACGGGAGAAAAACTCACACGGATCGTAAAACTCAACTCGGGAGCTACAAAAGCGATCCGAAACTCTCCAAAAAGGATCCGAAAGACCTAATAAAGATCCAACAAGACCCAACAAAGATCCACTAAGGATCCAAGATATTACATCCTCCCCTCCTTTAAGAAATTTCATCTTCTAAATTTAAGGACTAACAAAAGAGAAGCAGGGAAGAATAACCCCAACAAACACAACTACGAAATGACACGAATCACGAGAAACACAGCTCAGAGGAACACAGTCAGACCATAATCACGAGTACATGCTCAAGATCGAGCACGATGCAAGTGAACACAAGTCCAACTCCTCCGAAACAAGGCAATGTCACTTACGTCTCTCAGGAAAAGAGACACGACTGCCATAATAACAGATACTGGAAAACGAAATGATAGACACATCAAGGATCAGCTTGAACAAGAAAACACAGTCCTCTCAGCTGACAGCCTGACGACGGCTCTAGGGCCAAAGGCAACAGGGAACACCTGGCACACACGATGATGCGGGACGGATAGAGAGACCGACTCTAAGTGATGCGAACCTCAAACTCTAAGTGTGATGCGAGTAGCAACCCACGAACGGAAGAGGCACTTTGACCCAACACTAAGAGTTCCTATGGGCTATATGTTACAAACAGAAATGCAAGTTCACTCGTCGTCTGAAAGTGAGAGATAGCATGGATCCGCACGGTTGAGAAATCGGCAGAGTCAAGGGTGGTCGACTCACTTCCATGCTCGGATCGAGTCACCGGACAGGTTCACTCTCTTACTCACAGCGGTGACGTGGACTCACGAGCTAGAGTTCCTAATGCACTCTAACAGCGACATATGATCATATACTACGAAAGCAATGTCAAGAAGTTAAGACCATTACCTCCATGCACCCAGCGTAGGGAAGACAACCCCGGCCAAAGTCGCACTCCCGGTTAAACAAATTTACTGAATTACAAACTTTAAACCCACTCCATGCAGGGAGGTAACAGGTTACATGTGGGACCCAGGAGTGTCAACATTGGGTTGGCGGGCAGCATCTTGGGGTCGCTCTGTCGGTGCCAAAAATCATGGCTCGGTGCAGTCTGGACGACGCGTTCCACTGGTTGGTGGGGCCCACTCACTGCTCGGCCCACCGGACCTGTCGGGGTGGGTCCCACTACAAAGAGGACACTTGAAGGGGTGACTACCCTGGACCGCGGCCAGACTGGAACACCGAGAGGGAGTTGGGTGGCTCCGACCATCAGGTTGGAGCTTGCTGTCCGTGGATCTGGACTTCTGTTTTAGACCCGCGCACTCCAGCGACGAGGCTTGCCTGAAAGCTTGGAACCCAGCAGATCTCGTGGTTGAGAGCAAAAATTTCAGGAAGAGCTGGCTGTCCTGAGTGGACAGAACTCCAGCGACGACGACGGTGGTGCAACAGTAGCACAATGGCAGTGGGGTGGTGATGACGATCTCACGAACTAATAGAAGAGACGTCTCACCTCAGAAACACAGCCATCCCAGCTACAGAAGGGGGAGGAGGAGAGGGCGGAAGGCGCACCAAGCTTGGGCCAAGATTTTTTCACCACAATGTTATGCCTTATTTCGATATTTTTTTAAATTTTTAGATTTTCTATAAATAGGGGGATATTTTATTCCCCACCACCTTTTCCTCCTTCTTCTTCTTCCTCTTCCTTTTCCCCTTACCGTGAGCGCCCATCTCCCTCTCTCTCTCTCTCGTTCGATCGCACGGCGCGTCCCCTCCGGCTGCCGATGACCTGGGGCGACGGCGTGGTGACGACGGCGACGGCGAGGCGGTCGTGGCGGCGTAGAGCTCGTGGGGTTTCATGGAGGAATGAGAGTTTCTAAAAGTATTCTTCGTATTTTCGACATCGATTCGGCGGAGCATTCACTCCATTGAGGTAGGATGACGATCCTTACACTCTAGCATTTCGTTCCCGTGATTTCTAGCTCGTCGTGAAGCCGAGAGGGATGTTTTTGAGCAGGTTAGGGTAAAATCATGCTTTGGGGAGTAATCACCCGATCTAGCGATTCACCGCATTTTTGGCTGATCCGAGGTCGTAGAATCATGCTAGGGGTTATTGGGGAGCTTCCCCCTTGATTTCCCCCTCTCCTATGGAGCTATGGGGGCATGGTCAGTGTTTTTAGGTTGAATTTACCGTTTCGTCGCCGGAACGCTGTGGCGGTTGTACCAGAGACCGCCACAGGGCGTAATGTGCCCAGGGAGGTGCGTTATGCTTCGTTGGTTTTGAGCTTTGACTTTCGTGGGTGTGACGGTCCCATGATAGACCGCCATGTGACTGTGACGCCCCTGGGCTGGTCCGTCACAGTGTTTCCGACCATTGGAATTTGACCGTTAGGGGTCATTATAGCCTGACGCACCAGTGTTGGTCCGTCAGGGAATGTGACGCTCTTGGGAAGGCGCGTTATGCTTTCCACCTAACGCACCTGTGCTAGTCCGTTAGGGACTGTAACACCCCTAGGGGAGTGTATTACAGCCAGTTTGGTCCCGTGACCTAACGCACCTGAGCTGGTCCGTTAGGTGACGTAGCGCCCCTAGAGGAGCGCATTACATTCTCTATTTTGGCTCGTGCCCTGACGTGCCTGTCTTGGTCCGTCAGATACTGTGACACCCATGGGTAGGCGCATTGCAGTGGTTTTTACACCGAGTGCCCTAACACACCCTTGTCAGTCCGTCATGTTCTGTAATGCACTTGTGCAGGCGCATTATGGTCCATTTTACACTGGGTTCCTGACGCACCTGAGGTGGTCCGTTAGATGACCGTGGCGCACCTGTCTTGGTCCGTCACCGCTTGTAGTGCACCAGTGTTGGTCTGCCAGGCTCTGGGCTGTTCCGCGTGGTGCGCAGTCCCATTTCTTTTCTGACTGTGGTCACCGTACGACGGTGCTGGTACGTGGGATGGTCCCCGTACTTCGTCGGGTTCGGACATTATTTTTCGTGGCTTGAGAGTCTACTCCTTCAGAGATACTCCACTAGTCGTAGCCCGCCAATACGCGTGTGCTAGTATCCACCTGGGAGTGGTGGGACGGCTACCCTGAGGATGATTTTTAGACTGGTTTTCGTCGGGCCCCACGTTGTCGGCCAGAGTCTGGCTGAGAGAAAAACCAGTTAGAGGCCAGACCTAGGAAGCATGGTCTGTGTGTGTACACGTGATTGAGGCTGTTGGACACGCGTCGATGGGCGCGACCCCAACTAGTCACTCACTTTGTGGTTACTTGTGTGTATCTGAGTCTTGCACCTGGGGCGTGATAGCTAGACACTTGTGACGCGGTATAAGACGTCAGTGGATGCATCCAGTCGTTCTTCTAGTGGGAGGTACTTCTGTTCTGGACAGGGAGTGACAGACTATCAGTCTCAGTTGCTTCGACCTTCAGGTTTGGGTCGTGTTGACCAGTGAGTTTCAGTTGCTTCACCGTGGTGTGCGTGTGTGATTTTCACGCCGTGAGACCCCAGATAATGAAATTCATGATGAAGGAAGAATATCAGGAATATTACCCACAGATCCCGACCTAGTCATGGATCTAGTAATGGCTCCCAGGCGATCAGAAGGCAAGACTCTCACATTTTCTTCATAGGCTGAGTTGGCAATGTCTTCGAGCAAATAATTCATCATTTAGAAGTTGAGGCTTAGGACCATCAACCGTGGCAGAAACTTCTGGTATGACCAGTGCAGAGTGAGATCCAATAACAGAGATTTCAGGGACAAGGGCAATAGTACCATGTTGGGCACTAAATTGGTCTGAAGGGAGCTCCAAAGTAGGGTTAGGCAGCACAAGTTGAACATTTTGGACATTACTTCTTGCAACATTACTATCATGAGGAGTCACCAAAGGCTTCTTACAGGACATTGTAGGCATCTGACAAATTTGCTCCAATATGCACAAATCCTCAAAAGTTGCAGGCGCCAAAGTAGAATTCCCAGAAAGCATACCAATAACCTTCTGACCTTCAAATAATTTTGAGGACTCTAATAAATCCACCACTAAATTGTTTGCCTTTGAATCAGACACAGGATCAACCAATGGACCATGAGCTGGGGAATTATCCCAGACTTCAATCACATTGACCGGTGGAGCATTGACAAGAACATTTTCCTTCTTGTTACAATCAACAGGAAGCCAGACTTTCCTTGGCTGGTGAATAGAGCGGGTAGGTACATCAGCTGCCCGAGGGTGAGTGGACTGAAGAATTTTTTTTCCTTTGCAACCATCCAAACTATGACCAAGTCGTGAACAGCCAGAACAGAACTTAGGGATATCAGAATAGACAATGTCTTGCCAAGCACCTCCCCCAGGGATTCTAACCCAAATCCTTTGCGGATGAGATTTAGAGACATCCAATTCAACACACACACGGGCTTCCAAAGTATTGGATAAATTCAAAGTAGACTGGTCAATCTTCAGCACTTTGCCAATATTTCCAGCTATGGAACGCAGCATAGGTTCAATAAAAAAATTTACCGACAGACCAGGGAAGGCAATCCAGATCGACAGAATGGGTGAATCCTCATCCGGTGAGAAATTCAGAGACCATTTGAAAATTTTGAAGAGCCTGCCATGGACATAAAGATTTTCGCTCAGAAGCAGCTGTAGGAAATCCTCTTCATTGCGAAAGCGGAGAAGCAGATTGCGAGAATCCAGAGCACTAATGACAAAACCCTCCTTGAAACCTCAACGATGAGTAAGATGAGTCCTGATATCTGGGAATGTCGGTCTACTGAATGGAGTTCGAGCAACAAGAGAATGGGCAAAAGGTTTCAGCGAAGCAGAAAGCTCCTCCGCACTGAAGAAAATAGTCGGCTCGCCACCATCCGTAGAAGCTGGGGCATGCATTGAGCCCTTGACAATCGGTGGCTTCATAGAAGAAGTGAGCACCTCCGCAAAAGAATGACCTCGGTCGGGAAGGATAGCAGTGGAGGAAGAGGGTGGAGAAGAAAGATGAAGCGGTAGGGCAGCGGGGGCCACGAGGGCCCCCCCCACGACCGCCATAGGTCCTAGGTCAAAAGGCGACCATGGTAAAAAGCTAGAGGAAAGAGACAGCTATATCGCCAGTAGTTTGAAAATGCAGGATGGAATACAAGTGCTTGTGTGCGAGTGAATCAAGCTGGGAGTGGGTCGACAAGTGCAGTGAAGACCGAACACAAAAGATAGTGCAGTCAAGACAGTTCAAGTGCAATACAAGAAAGAATACTTGTGTTCCTATGAATGGGGATAGAGGAGATGGGTCAATCACACAAGAACACACCACTACACATGGAATTTTTAAGGTGGTTCGGTTGCAAACCCGCAACCTACATCCACCCCTCACCAAATCTAGTGAGGCTTCTTGCTGACATTATGTGCCACAGAAGGCCATCAAAGGGCAAGCCATCGCGGACTTCTTCGCGGCACACCCCGTGCCCGAAGACTCCCTGCTGGCTACGAAACTACCTGAAGATGAAGTACTGGAGGCAAACCAAGTCCAGCAGGCCATCTGGCAGCTGTATTTTGACAGGGCTTCTAGGACAGAAACAACATCCTCTGGGCGTACCAAGATATGGGCCGGAGCCGGCATTGTCCTTAAGTCTCTAGATGGAGAAGTGGTACACACTTCCTACTGTATCAACAAGCCCTGCACAAATAATGAAGTAGAGTATGAAGCTCTGATTATCGACCTCTAGATTGCTCTACAAATGGAGATTAAAATGCTGTAAGTATTTGGTGATTCATTGCTGGTCGTCAAGCAAGCCCATGGACGGTTCGATGTCCGGAAGCTGGAGCTACTCCCTTACCACACTAAGGCAAAGTGGCTCATGGAGCGGTTCTACCTCCTTGAGATAGGCCATGTCACCAGAGGAGAGAATGCTCAAGCCGATGCCCTAGCAAAGTTGGCAAGCTCGCTAGTAGTCCGGCCTGATGGGTAACTCGACATTCGAGTGATCAACCAGCGACAAGTGCCTAGCATGATAGAAGAAGGACTGGAAGAAGAAGAATGGGAGGTCGCCACAGCGGAAGTTGTCAGTCTGCCTAACTGGAGAGACCCTCTTATGCAATGGTTTAAATACCGACAACTGCCCAAGCAAAGGGAAGAGAAGATTAGACTGATCAGAACAAAGGACTCCTGTGAGGTCCGAAATGGGATACTATTTCGAATTGTGGTGGATGATAAGCAAAAGCTACTCCTCTGATGCCTGTCCATTGAAGAAGCTTGGAGAGTTATGAAGGAGGTTCACACCAGAGCAGCAGGTGCACACCAGGCGGGGCCGAAAATGAAAATTGAAATAAATAAGCTTGACTATTATTGGCCAACGATATTTGACGACTGCTATAAGTATGCTAAGTCGTGTCATAGGTGCTAGGAGCATGCCACGATACCCAGGAGGCCACCTGTGCCGCTGCATCCTACGGTGCCTAGCTGTCCCTTTGCCCAATGGGGAACAGACATCATGGGCCTATTGCCCGCCTCATTCACAAGCTGCAAGTATATCTTGGCAGTGACTGATTATTTCTCCCGCTGGGCTGAAGCTGTTGGTCTGTGGGAGGTCACTGGGGAGATCGTCGCCAGATTCGTCCGTCGTAATATCATATTCTAGTTTGGATACAAGATTGACTGGAGGACGTCAACTCCTTACAATCCACAGGCCAATGGTCTGGCTGAAGCTTTCAAGAAAACTCTTTACACTCTCTTGGCTAAAATTGTTAGCTCTAACAAGAAAGACTGGGAAGAGAAGATGTACGAGACGCTTTGGGCATACTGAACGGTGTACAAGACCTTGACGGGCTATTCACCTTTCTCCCTGTGTACGGTTCGGATGTAATAATCCCCATCAAGCTGGAGATCCCCTCCCTGCGGGTTGCCATCCAGCACGAGCTAGCCCACGAGGGACAGACAAATGTCGAGCGAAGACTCGAAGAGCTCTCTAGTCTAGAGGGAAAGTGACTTCAGGCCCAACAGAACATTCAAGTCTATCAGGCTTGAATAGCGCGTGCCTTTGATAGGCTCGTCAAGGAACGCGAATTCAAGAAAAGGGACCTTGTTATGGTCAAGAGAAGAGACGTCATGGCTGCCAACCGCAAGGGCAAGCTGAATGAGAATTGGCTCGGACCCTATGTAGTCCCGAAAGTCTACGAGGGCAGACCCAATGTGATTGTCAACCACCGCGAGGAGGTTCAGTTCCCGCCTCTTAATGGAAGACACTTGAGGTTGTATTATGCCCCAGTGCCCCCATTCAATGAATAAATAACTGACTCAAATAAAGAAAGATTACACATACATGACTCAAATAAAATGAAAATTACATGACTAGACTCAAAAATATATGACGAACACAATGGCACATGCCGACGCACAATCCGAGCCTCGAAAAAATGTAGAGGGGTAAGGGATGCCCCCATCACCTGCTCAGAGCAATGACAAAGGTCCCTAAGGTCATTTCCCTAGGGGAGCCTCCTATCTTCCAGCCTTCTCATCTCCTATTCACATCCTGTTGCTACCCCTCCCTCTACTCTGTTGGAGCCCAGGCCTTTCCTGCCAAAGAAACCCCATCATTGTATTCCTGTCAATCTTGTTAACCTGTATTAAACCCTACCTCCCTTGGCTATCCAATGGCCTGGCCCATCTCCTGATCCAGTGCCAGTCTCTCCTTGCATCCATCAACTGGTGGTATCCCTCTTGTGATGGTCTGATCCGGTGCCTCCCTTGCCTCTTTGATCCGGTGCCTCCTTTCCCTCTTTGATCTGACAGTTCACTTGGTGGTCTAAACCGGTGGCATCTCACTTCTCCTCATCCGATTGACTTTACCTGGCTTCCATCTGGTAACCCTGCTCACGCCATGATCCAGTGATGTTTGGGCAGGCTCTCCATCTGATGGCCTTTATCCTATTATCCGGTGGCATTCTGTGACCTCCGATACAGTGGCCCTTTGGGCCCTTCTAATCCGGTGGCTCACCGCTCCTTGACCCAGTGGCGTCCCTCCTCACGTGATTCGGTGGCTCACCACCAACTAATCCGGTGGCTCGCCCGCCGCGACATGATCCGGTGGCACCTATTCTCCGGTGATCTGGTGGCTCAGCCACCTTGTCCTTTGATCCGGTGGCCCTTGCCACCCCCCCTTGATCCAGTGGCATTGCCACCATCTCTCCCTGATCCGGTGGGGACCTCCCTCCTGCTCCGTGTCTGAATCGTGGGTCAGCATCTACCGTCCGTCGTCTTGCGAGCTTCCTTAAGGTGTTCCCGCTTCCGTGCGCACCTCTACTTTGGGTTGCGTCACTCCTTGTGGACGTGAATCCGTTTTACCTCTCCCGCATCTGGGTCTGGGGGAGATGCTGTCAAATTTTTGTTAGGAAAATACATATTAAAGGATAAAAGGAAGCTACAAACAAATGAAACAAACGACGACAAAAATGCTTTAATGAGATAAAAGGACTGTGGAAGACACGAAGAGAACCAAACATGAGCACTACTATGACATTTTGACGAGCATGGACATGAGCATTATCTACATAAACAAAGAAGAGAATTAACTAAAACCTCTCATACGCATGTCATGAATAAAAGGGATCACTTCCCCCTGCATACAATTGCATCATTGCATTTCGTGTGTGCCAGCATGCCACGATCCCGCGGTATATAAAATGGCGATGTGTGAACGATTGAACTACATTCGTTCCAAAATCGTCCCTATGCGTAAGGATATACCTCCGCCTCGTACCGGGGATCGATTCCCGAATTCGACTCCATCCTGTGCATGCTTGAACCCATGCACATGATTGCTACACTTAGCATAGGCGTCAACCAGGCCTCATGTAGGCATGCCCCCCAAGTGACAAACCCTTAATATGAATTCACTCGTTCTGACCTCCTATGTTGACCACAGGCCTTCCTGCGTCGACCTCCCTTCAGGTCAGCCGTTGCCTGTGTCAACCTCTCCTCAACCCAGTGGCTACCTGTGTCGACCTCAGGCCTTCCTGCATTGCTACCCAAACAAGAAAATGTTAAAGAACATATAAATGGGAGAAAACTCACATGTAAGTGGAGCTAAACTAACAAAAAAATAAAACTGCAATCTCGTGGCATACACTTTCGGAGGTCTCCTCTCCCCTTGGACCCTGTGGAAGGAATATCAACAAGAGCTTGGGAGATATAATTCCCCGATTGGCCTTCATCGAGAAACACAGTGGTGAGTTTGTTAAGTGGTAGGACTACTTTGAAACAGAAGAACATAGCGGACATTAGATTCCTAGGGCCACGATTTGGGTAGAACAAATCAGATGACTTACTTTGATACCAAATTTGATATGGGACGAGCTATCAGACACCCTAGGACCTGTGCGACAGTAAGCACGACTTGAACCAAGGACTCGAGCAATAGCGGACTGATCACGCGCGTCACTCAGATTCGGGGGGTAACCCGATGATGGAGGGGTGGACGGTGACCCACGGGCAGCCAACAAGGTTGGAGCCGCTAAGAGTATATGGGGGAGGACAGCCCTAAGGTCTGAAGGTCGCCTAACTCAGCCGAGACAGAACCAGTGCCCGAGGGCGGGTATGACGAAACTCTCTCACACGACAACAGTAGACACTCAATGTTCGGGAAATTTGGAACGAGCTCTCCTCACCTTCGACGTGAACGTTGAATAGATACTAAGAAAGCAATGCCAAGAAGCAAGGGTCAGATCTATACCTTGTCGAGTTTGAAGAGACCGGCACCGATCGGAGATGAGGGTGTGCCGGGGAGAGTGCGCACCCGGCGGAAATGCTGCGTCAAGGAGGCTTGGCGATGTCCTTGATATTACAATTACTACACTCCTCATAGGGAGGGGGATCACGGGGATGGAGGCAATTCACTACACGCACTACCCTCGCGCAGGAGGGGGGAACGAAGGGAGGGAAAACCAAACAATGACCGTGCGCCTCGCTCTGACGTCCACTCAAGGTGTTGTTAATGCTTGGACGAAGCTTGAGGGATGTTGAAGGATGCCTGCAAGTCCGACGTCAAGCTGATGTCGCTGGATGGAGGAGGTGGTCGCAGCTGGAGACCTGTGCAGTTCTGCCACGCAGGATAGGATGGCAAAGTCGTGGTGCGGCGATCGGTATGCTCGCTGACAAACTCCAAACACGGCGAGACCAAGTCGTGGACGTAGCAGATAAGAAGATCTGTGAACCCTCAAAAGATGGCGGCCATCAGATCTTCTTATAGGTCATGGTCACTCAGACAGGTGGCGTCAGGTTTTTGGGCAAACAATAGGACAGGCCACCGATGGTAATCATGGAACTTCCATGGCTGATGTCAGAACGAGACGAAACCATAGGCATTGGTTTCGTATCATCGAAAGCTGGAACTTTTCTGAAGACTACACTACCTGAAACAGAGAGGAGGAGGGGGTGTCGGGGCCAACTTGGAAGCAATCTATCCTAGGCGAACAGGGGGCTCTGGGTCTGGTGCGACTGAGGGAGATTGGACGCCCTGGACGGTGGTGTTGTCAAAACCAGGTGGGACCACCTCTGGTTTGTCGGAGCTTCGGAAAAGAAGAACTCTCATGAAGAAATCTATGACAGATTTGCATAGGGGCGGGCAATGGAGCTGGTACCAAAAGGTACTCAGGTTCAGACCCGAATCTAACACAGTTGCATGAGAATGGACGACGCGAACGGTTCTGAGGTTGGATCGCAGCGGGACCACTTTGGGAGCAAAGCTGACTAAACAAAGAATGATTCCACAGAAGACAACTTTGGCTGGTTCATGCAGTGGACGCCAGGGTAGCCTCTGCAATCTCATTATTTGAAGCAGGCTGGATGCAGAGAGCAGCAGGCTGGACTTCTCGAACCACGAGAGGGCGTAGCGGCGACGGGGCGACTCCGGGCTAGCTGTGGACGCATGGAGCAGGGGAGGGTGAGCCTGGGATGCAGAGGGAGAGAGGGCAGGGCATGGGATGCTAGTGGGCAGGCCGGGTTTAGGGTTGACGGGGGGGGCGCTGGTTGTGGGAGAAGGAGAAGGGAAGGGGCGGCCTTACCTTTAGCAGTAAGTAAAATGGACGACACCTCTGAGAATGTTGGGATATAAATCTTCTAATGAACTACAAACGACCAATCAATCCTCAAAGTTTTGTGATGTTTTTTGGAGGGGGCATTTTAGCTATAGCCTTGGCCTTATTTAGATCAATCTCTATCTCCCGTTTGCTCCTTATAAACCCAATCAACTTCCCTGAAGAGACTCCGAATGCACATTTCTTTAGATTCATTTTCAACTTGTACTCCCTGGCTCGTTGCAAAATCTTAGCCAAGATTATGAGGTGCTCTAGTCTAGTCTTCGAATTCACCAAGATGTCATCTACATAAGCATCCATATAAACATGCATCATGTCGTGGAAGATAGCCATCATTGCCCTTTGGTAAGTAGCACCCGTGTTCTTCAGTCCAAATGGCATGAGTACATAGCAATAGGTGCCCCAGGCTAAGATGTGGTGAAGGAAGTTTTCTCTTGATCGTCCGGTGCCAAGTGGATCTTCTTATAACTTGAATACTGTCACGTCCGGGGCGGATCCATGGGATGTGGACTATCGGTGACCCAGATGCGGGGTATTCGGTGACCAGACTGAGGGACGGGATAAGGCGATGGGGGAGACGCAGAGGTTTGATATACCTCCGGCATCCCCTCCTGTAGCCGTATCCTTCTCAAGGTGACACCGGGCACTCACCTTTTACGGAGAGTCGAGGGGGACTCGAATGGCACGAGAGGTTTTCAGGATTTGGGGAAACAAGGCTGGGATGTGGGCGTGCCAGTCGATTTCTAGACAATCACCTATGGAACCAAGGTTTGACTAGGGAGCATCGCCAGGATGCGGCACGTGGGCTTGAGAAACGGGCGACACATGGAGAGAAGGGAGGTTCCATAGATGCGAGTGCACAGGCTATTGTGGGGAATCGTGTACTGGACGTCTTTCCCCACTGATCACAAGTAGTCAATGTTTATTTACATCGGATTGAATCTGAACACCTTCGTTCCATGCTGAAGAGTAGTCTGTATGTATCTGAAGCCATGGGTGGAGGGTCGGGAGCATTCCGCAGCTGTGGGCTTGCATTCGACTGGGAGGTGTTTACTGGGGTCAGGGATACTAGACACACACGTCGGGTGGTGTGAGGGAAGGCTGGGACACGAATGTGGATGTGGAGACATGCATTCAGGTGGTAATATATTATATGAAAGATGCATAGGCTTTACAGGAGGGCCGTGGTGGCCGAATTACAATTGGCTCAAGCTGCGAGACAATCCCAACATGTGAGTTGGTCCCCGGGTCAATACGTAATAAGGTGGATATCCGCATGTCTTACAGAGGCTCTCCTCGAGGTGGGGGCCATGCCCAATTCGCTAAGGGAGTGCTAGACTAAGTGACCAGATGAGGTACTGGCTGGTAACTGGGTGAGGGCCGGGTGTAGCTCGGGTCGAGCAGTCGGGCACAACCTCGTGATGAAGGGAGATGCGACATCACGGCGTATATGTGGCTGTCGTAGGTTGAGATACGTGGGTAGGCCCAGGATGCGAGTGTGTTTACCATTGTCATAACGTCTCGTGTGTAACGGGGATGGACTTGTGTGGAATGGCTAAATGCCGTACGAGGGGAATACAAGTGACATACCCTCGGGGTGTGTAAGTCATTTTACAAGCCAACCACACACACTAAGCTCCTTGCCCGTCCTTGCTTGCTAGAGGTGAGTATGCCTCGTCTGGATGATCTTGCCTGTGTTTGATCGTATGCCCCTACCCCTTGAGCTTCCAAGGGGCTTTTATAGAGGAAGATGAAGTGTCAGGGAAGGGTTTAGGCGGACCAAGTTAAGGGTTAAACTTGGTCCGGGTAAACGCTTGAAAAAAACATTTTTTTTTCATTGAGTGGGGGAGAGTTGCTGAGCGGCCATCTGAACGACTGTTCAAGCCCCTGTCACTCTATTTTGTAGTCCCTTGTGTCTCTCTTTGAGTAGGAACATCCTTATCTCTCTCTCGTCTCTCCCGTAGGTCGGAACGTCCTCACTACTCTCCCGTACCTCTCAACTCTGAGTAGGAACATCCTCACCTCTCTCGTATCTCTCCCGTAGATCGGAACATCCTCACCTCTCACTCGCCTCTCTGACCTAAGTCAGACTTCCTCACCACTCAGTAAGTGTGTCTCTCAGTCAGTACGTCTCTCTCTCCTCACCGCTCTCCTGTGTCTCCCTAGGGTCAGTCGTGAGTCAGTCGGTCAGCATTTACATCCACACATTTGAACATTTACACATTCACATTCATTCATAACAAAAGAAAATCAACTGAAAACCACATTACGTCATATCATCTCATATCACGTACAAAAGTGTGTTAGGGTACAAAGTCAGTCCGCTCCCTCTGGCCTGTCCTTGTCTCCTCCTCCCTCCTATCTCTTCGATGGCGGGGCCATCACAGAGCTCGTGTCCTCCTCCCACTGGCGTCGTCATCGTCACTCATCCTCCTCGTTCCTCTAGCGACAGGAGGAGGTGGTGAAGTAGCTACGGAAGGAACCGTAGGTGCCGTGGCTACCACTCGGAGCCCTGCTACACTCCCGGTGTACCTCCTTGAACACCCGTAGCTCCCCGTATAGCCTTGACGCCTCTAATAGAGCGTGATCCAGCTCCACTAGGTAGCACTCCACCTCGTTCCGATAACCCTCTGCTGCTGCGCAAGCATGGTCCCACTCGGCCTGGCAGCACTCCAACTCCGCCTGAAGGAGCGCCATCTCGATCACATCCGCCCGTCGGCTCGGTGCTATCTCCTTCGGGAGGCGGGCTGCCTCCTCTCGTGCTAAGGCTCGGCCCTGCTCAAGCTCCTCTCGTAGTCTGGCACTCTCACCCAGCGCAGCTGTCAGCTCGATCGCCTACATATACATACATCATCATCATTAGTCAAATAGCATTTCCTATAAGCATAATTAACAAGGGAAAGTGTAGTGAACGCACCCACTCAGAGAGTGTTGCCTCTGCTGCCTCGGCATGGGCCACCATCCGAGCGAACTCGACGTCCCGCTCGATCCGGTCTACGGGAGTCTGAGAAGAGGAACGGGCATCAGACCCCTGTTGCTGGGTCCCCTCGGCGCACTGCATTTAGGAAAACTCAAGGGTTAGTCATTTCACAACATACCATAATCATATTTAGGGGTTAGAGAAACTCACCGATAGGGCTAAGGCCTGTTGGGCCTTGTCGTGCTCTCGGATCATGGAGTGGAGGAGCCCCTGCAACTCTACAATCCATCCCTGGGGGTCGATCTGCATTTAGGAAGTCCAAATGTCAGTGCATCATCATATAGAAATCATAAGCATAATGGAAAGAGTGCTTGGGTTAGAAGTCGTACCGGTCGGTGGGCACCCCGGAACACCTGGTCCCGGTAGTGCCTGGCGTACGCCGTGTAGTACGTCGCGTCGCTCTCTGCTTGGGCGGTCACAACCCGCCCGAGTGTGGTCCAGTCAGCTATCTACTCTGCAGCTCACGTCGTCCAGTCGAGCACTGTCGCCACGCCCCTTGGGTGTCACCCCACTCGCTCCCCTGGCTTCTCTGGCACCGAGAACTCCACCACTAGCTGATCGATGCCAATCGTCCTCATCACCAGTCTGAAGTAGAGGGGCTCCACTACATTCATGCAGTGAAGCCACACATTACGCCCAGAGAAGGCGAGGGCCCCCACTACCCAAGGCTGACCCGCATGCCCCTCATCTGCATAGGGTGTCCACCGAACCTGTCAAAACAGAAAGACACATCAGCATCATAAGCATATAGATTGAGAAAACCCTGACAACCCGCATCAAGCATACGACGAGCCCTAATAGCCGAAATAAGCAAGCAGGAAGAGGAAGACCGGATACCTCGATAACAGAAGGTGGGTCCATGAAGCTGTCGGAAGTAGACCTTCTTCGAGCCACAATCCACCAAAGCATGATGTGCCTCGAGCCAACGTCTAGTGGTCGGGTCACTGGAAGGTAGACTCTCAAGTCACGAAAAATAACGTCTGAACCAGATGGAGTACAGGGGACCACGCCTCGTACCAACACCGACTCACGGTGACGCAGGCCGATGACGTCGCGTCCCGGGACCCCCACATGGCGCCCACGCCTGGTCCCCACATGATGTCCAGCATCAGTCAGACCACGGGTCAGCACATGGATCGAGGTCCGCTCACCCGGGACTAGCGTTGGCACGAAAACCACAGATCAAGCCTCAGACGACGAACGATCCATCATTGGCCACACGGGAGAAGGGCGGTTATGACCCCTACCGCTCGAAGGCATGGGCGGTTCCACCACAGCCACCCTTGCCAGGATGAACGATTGATCAATGGCTGCTCAAGTGATGTGTGGTCAAACCTCGACCACTCAACCCCAACACTGAACGACATGTGCGGTTGAGATCCAGCCGCACAAGGCAGGTGCGGTCCAACCCTGGCCGCACAACCTGCCAGACTCCAAGAGATGTGCGGCTGGGCTCAGGTCGCACGAGGGTATGTGCGGCCAGTCCCTAGCCGCACACCCCAAAACACTGTGCAATAGTAAACTATAATGGTCAAAAACTCACGGGATGAGCGGTCCATCCTGGGCTGCTCAAGAGTTGTGCGGTCCCTAACAAGCCGCACAAGCCCACTGCGCGCCAAGCCAAACAGGCATCGGGGACGTGCGGTCAGACCATGGCCGCACAATGGGTTATGCGGCCAGCCCCTAGCCGCACATCCCAAAACACTGTATTACGGTCAAAACAATGGTCAAAACCCATACATGGGCGATCAGCATAGGGCCACTCAAAGGGATGTGCGGTCTCGCGATAGACCGCACAAGTCCACTGCGTGCCAATCCTGACTCGAAGCGCGCCGAGCCGATGTGCGGCCAGACCACGGCCGCACAAGGGTTGTGCGGTCTCTGGTTCGACCGCACAACGTCGCGGGCGCGAGAATGGTGAACCTCACCGAGGTCACCCATTCTGACCCCAAACACGCCCCACGGTGGGGGGAAACAGAGAGGAATGAACCCCCAAGCCCCCTAGCATGATTCTACATCCCCAAAACACGGTTTCGTGGCTTAAAATGATAGATCGGGCAAACGCTCCCCATGGCATGCTCACCCTTCCCGGCACGAAATAAGCCCCTCTCGGCCTCGCCGCGGCCTACAGATCGCGGGAATGGAACGGCAATGCGCTAGGGATCATCACCCTACCTCCGATTTACGACGAGACGTCGATCCAAGCTCGATCCCGCGAAGAATGCCGTTGAAAACCTCGCGTCTCCATGCTTCCCACGCTCACCGCACGTCCGCACGATCGCCTCGCCGTCACCTACGTCGCCGTGCCGTCGCCCCGCCGCCATCTGCAGTCGGTACGGAGCTTCCACTGTGTCGAATGAGCGAGAGAGAGGGAGAGGAACACACGGGAAGTGAAAGGAAGAAGAAATGAAAAATGAAACGAAAACGGCATCTTGATAGAAAATCTCAAAATTCACAAAAATATCAAAAAATAGAAAATCACGTTTCTGCGATCCTCAGAACGCACCGATCGCAACGGTACCACTCACGCCTGGGTGAACGACCATATTCGCCCGTAACAACGTGCCGAAGGATTTGTCGGAAACTGGGTCGAAAATCGAAAAATCACTCGGGAAAAGTCGCGGAATGCCTCCGGGCCCCCGTAAAATGGGAAGTGGAACAACTCAGCAAATAACAACATCAAAATCTAGAGTTTGTCATTGATACTCTATAAAAAGTGCCACAAGACATGTCTTTGGGGTAACAAAAGACATATAGTCTAGATAACAAAAATAAAGAAGAAAGAGGGGCGATACGATCAGAGCCCAGGCTCACTCCCATCCAGTGTTGCAAGGCAAGACTCTGTGGCCGCAACTTTCGCCTCCAGGGTCGACGCAAGCTGAACGCTAGCCTCAGCCCCGGTCTCGGCAGTCCGCCACTTGACCTTAGTGAGCTCCACGGCTCACCACTGCTCCTCCAAGCCTTCTGTAAGGCCTCAGCTCTACTCTCCACCTCACTCAGGTGCATGGTGCGGTCCTTAGCAAGTGACATGGCCATGTCGGCATGTCTCCTCTACTCGGTTGCCACTGACACAAGCTAAGTGCACTACTCCTGTGCCTCTCGGATGGCTGCCAATCACTGTGCCCTCTACTCCTGAGCCACCAAAAGCCACAGGTACTCTACCCAGATGCCGGTCAAGCCAGACATCCAAAGCTCGCGTGGGAAGCCAAGGCTATGGTAGCCCTGGGTACAGTCCCTCAACCACTGCCTGAGATCCTCCGGGGAAGGTAGGGGGTTACCTCCCAGGTAGCCTCGGGCTCGCTGAAGCAAAGCTGCGCCCACGCTCATGTCCAGCAATGGCTCTGGCAGACAAGACCACGTAGGCCACACCAGTTGTGCCTGCACAATCCCACCAAGCATGAGGAGGAAATAAACAACATCCAAAGTTCCTCTGACAAGACAAGGTGGAAAACCTGATAAAAGTCTCAGCCCTTACTCGGTGCGGCTCCCACCACGCCTGTAGTCTCTTTGTCAGGGGTCGGTGAGGGCAATCGCTCCTCCACATCTGCAATTTCGCCAGCCAGGGTTGGGGAGGGCAAAGGCTCTTCCACAATTCGACCATCATCAGTGGCCATCAGTGAGGTAGAAGGCTCCTCCCGACTACGCGTGGTAGAAGCCGGCACATGCTCCCCTCAGATTCCAATCCTGGTTAACACAATGACGTCAACACTCTACCATAACTTCTAAACCAAAGCCAATGGGGAGGGGGGAAGGATTTTTATATACCTTCCAGAGCTGCCTCTATCTCGACGTCTCCGACAGAAGAGGCCTCAGAGGAAGAACAGCCCAAGCTCGAACTCTCGTCGGTCTCCATCGCTGCACTGCCACTGCTAAAAGAGCCAGATGAGGTCTCTGATGAACCCTCAAGCGCGGGTAAATCAAAGGCACCTGTACACTAAGAAGCCAAGTCAGGCTATTATAAAATCCAATTTCATATGAAGACAACTCCCTAGCCGAGGATGTTGGATATGAAGCTCACCAGTAAGGGCGTCCTCTTCGGAAACCCCCTCAATATCGATGAGGTCCTCGTCACCTCCAGTGGAAGCTACAATAGTGGGCTCATCACCTACTACCGTGGTCGCATCACGGGGAAGCTCACCATATTCCAGAGGGGAAGATGTACTTGTGACCGATGCCGATGAAAGCTTAGCATTAACGGGTAAATCAAAAAGCCCTACCATAAATGACTAAGCATTCGGTCACATACCAGAGGGTCCCACACTAGAGGACTCTACCAGCCCCACTGTGCAAGCTGATGTGGACGTCAAAAATGATGATGATGATCAGGTGGCACGTACGTCTCCGCGTCCGAGAGCAGGTTGAAGACAGAAATGCCAAATAAACTCCATACCTCACCCGATCAGGACAAGAACGTGCTTGGTGGTCCGCTACCCGATAATGAAGCCCCTCAAGCAGAAGATATGGCCACAACTCTCCAACTGGCTATACCGAAGGCTGAATCGAGAGAAAACTCGAGAATTTGGACTGCATAAAATACCCTTGCGAGGGAAAAGAAGCTAGGATCTTTGCTGACCTCCACCCATTCGAGGTGTTCGAGTGTCATCTATCGGACGCCAACCTGTACCTGGAAGAGGTGAAGCAGGCTCTGCAGGTCGCTCGCGACAAAGGGAAGAAAAAGATGAAATCAGAGCGTTGGTTCCCTCCGCCACCCCCAGGCTACGTGGCTCCCCCACATGTGCCGTTCGTCGCAGAGGAAGGGACGTTGAGGGCACTCCCCCTTGATATCTATCCTACACTGGGGGTGCCCTGCCTTGAAGATTTATTGGGAGATGTCGAAGTACCGTCGGGAATTACTAAATTGATAGCGGAACTTGACTACCAAGTAGCCGAACAGTTGTGGACCTTTGAAGTTCCAAACATCGAAGGGCCACCTACTATTTTCTATGTGGCCGATGAATAGCCCGTCAGAGGAGACGATGATTGTCAATTCCCTAATGACCTTCATGACCCGTACGTCCCAATCTCGGGACTCCCTTATATGGCCAAGCGTGCGGTCGAAGTGGCTAGAAAGCAGAGGATTCCCCTCTACCAGCCCTCCAGTCAGAAGAAAATATTCGAGCGGATGTGGAACCCGCCAAACCTGGACCGAAGGCTCCTGTAAATCACCAGGCACCCGGGTTTGGGTTTCTTAACAGAAGATTACTACGAGGTCGATACAATATCAGCCTCGACTCCATTCGGTAGGGTCCTTCGGAGCCCCCGCCTTATAGGAAGCCCGCTGCAAGAAGCAATCTGTACTGTCACCTGAGGAAGCGCTAGACGAAAAAATCTTCCTCTGGGACCCCCTTCGTCGAGGACGTGCAAGAGGGACCTCCCCCTCCTCCGAAGGATCGGCTTCGAAGGGTCATATCACCAAGGCCCCCTCGCCTCTGCCTGTTAGCCAGGCAAGAAGCAGCGGCTCGGGTTAGATTCCAGGCTCGCACCGATACGATCCCGTTTTGTTCACCTTATATCATCAGCAACAACGGGAGATTGAGATGCTGAAGGCACAATTGGCCGAACTAGCTGCACTGGTGGCAGACTTGACCCGAGATTTCCTCCGCCCATGGGGTGAAGATGCGGCCTGGTCCCGAACCACCAGCCCCGATGCCCCCATCCAGTCAGCAGGAAGGACAAGGAACACGGTAAGCCCTACAGTCAGACGACCGGCTGGGCAAGGCCTTACACTACAAGAGAAGCTACGAAAGTCTTACTCCTTCCCAAAAGAGAAGACCCGAGGCATCTTTGATTGGGCCTGTCACTACGGCAAGTTCTCTCTCCCGAGGTTCAAGAGGCCTTAGGATGTTCGGAGAAGCAGTGACCTGCTGTTCTGCCCTTATCACCAGATACTCGGTCATCCTATCGAAGATTGTTACGTCTTCAAAGACATAGCTCAAGACCTGATTGACATGGATGAACTAAGGATGGGAGATTACGTGGTGGCCCCACCATGTCCCCATCTGGCAGGCGGCCCCAAGAGAGGAGTCTACACTATATCCATCCAGCACCAGGCCCTTGAAGGTGCAGCGGCCTCGGCCCCAGTCGAAGCCATCTTAGACGACTACCTGGAGGACTCCGGGGTGGCCCTGTGTCCTCCCGTGTCAGTAGACCCCACAGGCCCTCGGCTACAGCCCTAGGGGAATGCGAAGTGAATACCGCTTCGGCACAGGGTCGAGATGAGCAAGAAGAGGCCTCCGGCGCCCTCGAGGTCGAGGACGGTGAAGATCAGGACTTTTTCGATTTACTGTCGGCCCCGCTGATTTACTGCCGGCCTCGCCGTAAATTGAAGATGGAGGTCAGGCTACTGTCGACGAGCTGATCGAAATTAATCTTGGCACGGAAGATGACCCCAGGCTGACTTTCCTGAGTGCCCCTTTTTTTTGTTTTTTGCTCTTTCCTTCGATGTAATTTTTGAAGAACATTTCCTTTTCTCCTTGGTGTAGTAATGTTAGATTACTTTCTAGAAGATATGACAACAATAAGGTTAGATATTGGATTAACTATTCCTTACCGCCTTTGGTGTGATTTTGACTGCTGTACTTGTAGTTCTTGGGAAGGTACCAATTTTCTCTATGGATATCTTGCATGTAGATTGGTTGGCGTGGCGCTGGTGCGTGTCCATCTTCCCAAGCTTTTGAAGACTTACCACTTCACGTGTTTCCATTGAAGGGGAGTTGGTGGAGAATGAGATAACTACCTTGGGAAAAGGGTGTCTGCCTTTCGCAATTCTTCGAGGGGAAAGTCATTTAAGGCAACCGCACCCCTTCGGCCTACAAAAAGGCTCCGAAGGTTGTTTCCTCCTCTCTTTATCGCTTAGGACAGTTCCCTGTAGTTTTTCCTCTCTGCTAAATGTTGTGCGGTCTTCTTGGTGAAGCATGGAAGATGTTTCAGAGGATGACAAGGTGGGCGGCGCTATGAGGGAGGGCACTACCGCTCCGGCTTGAAGGATGGTCCGTTAGTTGGCGAACAGCTAGTAGAGGGTCCGTCATGCTGGAACATGTCACCTTCATATTGCCGGATGGCCAATGCTACCTTTGGAGGAAGATAGGAGCATCGGACGATGGATGGGGGCATCCGGCAGTGGTAGCTCTTCAAGCTTCCTCTCCAGTCCATCTCTCTCTCTCTTCCTCCTCCCCTCCATCTCCGCCCTCCATCTCTCCATTGGTGGGGGGGGAAGCGACTCTCCAAGTTTCATTCTTTCACTGTCGCACCCCGCCCCTCCCTTCTACTTATTGTTTCCCCCTTTTTCCTTCTCCTCTCTTGCACCATCCTCTTTTTAATCATATTCCATTGGAGGGGTTTCTTCCAAAGAGTTTGTAGATTGGACCCTCTCCCTCTTCTTCCGGTACTTGTCCCTCTGAAGGTCTCGAGCAAACAAGGTCGGTCATCCCAACAGCCGAGCTAGTTTCTACATGAGGTAGAGTCAGTGGCTCGTTCTGAGTGTACCAGTCGAGCTCGCACCGAGTGATCAGATTGTACCAGCGGATAATGTAATTTTGTTTTTTCTTTTGCCTTGCATTGTAATGGCCTTGGCCTATCCAATGTATCAAAGAAGTATTAATAAGAAGAAGGGGAAAGTTTTTTGCCCTATGTTGCTTACATGTACATTTTTGAGAGAGGCTCAAAAATAAAATTTACGTATTGTTGCCACGTTCCATATCCAAGGGATGGGCTTTCCTTCCATGGTAGCCAGTTGGTACGCCCCTTTCCCGAGCATCTCGACCACTCGGTAGGGGCCTTCCCAATGAGGGGCTAGCTTGCCCACCGCCTCCAGTGGTCGAGAGGCTTCGACTTTTCTGAGGATGAAGTCACATGGCTGGAAATGCCTATCTCAGACTCTGGCATTGTATTATCGAGTGAGGTGCCGTTGATATTTTGTTGCTCAGATGCAAGCTGTCTCTCAGACTTCGTCTGCTAAATCGAGGTTCTCTAGTAATTTTTGCTCATTTACCTTGGGCGAGAAGCAGATGACTCGGAGAGAGGCATTGTCGATTTCCAACAGAATCACGGCTTCCGTGCCGTACACCAGCTGAAAAGGACTCTCACCGGTGGCCATTCTTGAAGTTGTTCGGTGTGACCATAGTACGCTTGGTAATTCCTCAAGCCAACTTCCCTTTGCTTTGCCAAGCCTAGTCTTGATGCCTTTTAATATAATTTTATTGGCATTTTTTACTAGACCGTTAGCCTGAGGGTGGGCGACCAAAGTAAAGTGGTTGCGAATATCAAGGCCGACACATTTTTCTCTGAAATAGTGAGAATCAAATTGTCGACCATTATCGCTCACAATCACTCGGGGGATGCCGTAGCAACGGATAATTGACTTCGAAACAAAGCTCCCTACGACTGACTTAGTGATCCTGGCGATGGCTTCGGCTTCGATCCACTTTGTGAAGTAGTTGATGGCGATGATGACGAACTTCTTTTGGGCCTGAGCCATAGGGAATGGCCCGAGGATGTCGATTCCCCACTGATCGAAGGGGTATGGATTGGTAAGAGTAACGAGCTCCGAGGCAGGCTGATGGACCAGGTGGTCAAAGCACTGACATCGGTCACACTTCTGTGTATAGGCTGAGCAATTACGCTGGAGAGTGGGCCACCAGTACCCTTGCCGAAGCAAGATCCTGGCGAGCAATCTTCCTCCCTGGTGCGCGCCGTACATTCCTTCATGTACTTCTTGAACTGCTCGAGTGGCTTCGCCAGTACTGATGCACTTTAGAAGGGGGCCATAGAAAGATCTGCGGTATAAGGTGTCATCTAGGAGGGCGAAGCACCGAGCTTGATACTTCAGCCTCCGAGCCTCCTGAGGGTCGGGGGGCTCTTGAGAGTCCCGGAGCTAGGATAGGTACGTGGTCTGCCAATCGCTCGGTGCAGCCAGGTCAACGATCATGAGCTCGAACTCGATGCTTGGTTGTTCTAGCTCTTCGAGGAAGACCGATCGAGTGCCTTCCGTTCTGATGGAGGAGGCCAGGCGAGAGAGGGCATCCGCGTGGGAGTTTTCTTCCTGAGCTATCCGAACTATTTCAAAGCTCTCGAATAGCCGGGCTAACCCTCGAACCATCTGAAGGTATTTGATCATCGGTGCCTCCCAGGCTTCATAATCACCGTTGACCTTGCTAGTGACTAGTTGGGAGTCAGTGTGGATTCTGACTCACTCAGCCCCTAGTCGATGCGCCATCTTGGCCCCCAAAATGAGGGCTTCATACTCGGAAGCGTTATTGGACGCCTGGAAGTTGAACTTCACGGCATACTGCAGTAGTTCAGCTCCTTCAGGTGACTTGAGGCACACGCTAGTGCCACTGCCAGCCGAGTTGGATGATCCATCTATGAACAAGTCCCAGATGGGTCCTTGTGCCAACGAAGGTTCTTCCTTGAGCGGAACCGTGCTCTCTGCAATGAAGTCCGATAGGGCCTGTCCCTTAATGGCCATGCGGGGGTGGTAAGAGATGTCGTAGGCCCCGAGCATGATAGCCCACTTGACGAGGTGCCCTGAGGCCTCAGGGTGAGAAAGAATCTTCTTCAGTGGTTTGCCAGTCAGCACGACGATGGAACGACCCTGGAAGTAAGGTCGGAGGTGCTTGGCTGAGGTAACCAATGCTAGCAAGAGCTTCTCGATTGCAGCGTACCTCTTTTCGGCTTCATTGAGCACCTTGCTGGTGTAATAGACTGGCCTCTTGATTCTCGCATTGTTTCAGACTAAAACTGAGCTTACGGTGAAAGGAGTCACCGAGAGATACATGCGCAATGCTTCACCCAGAACTGGCTTTAATAGTACCGGGGGCAAGATTAGGAACTCCTTGAGCTCCTCAAAAGCCTTCTGACATTCCTCATCCCAGGCGAACGTAGCAGATGCCATTTTAGGTCCCCTCAATAGCTTGAAGAAGGGTGGGCATCATTCGGCCACCCGAGAGGGGAAGCGGTTGAGTGCGGCAATGCGCCCATTAAGACGTTGGATGTCTTTGACGCAAGTGGGTGGCCGCATATCCAGGATGGCCTGGACCTTGTCGGGGTTCACCTCAATCCCACGCTGGGTCACCAAGAAGCCAAGGAACTTCCCCGATCTGGCTCCGAAGGCGCACTTGGCGGGGTTGAGCTTCTGTTATACTAGAGGAGGGTACCAAAGGTCTCAGCCAGGTCGGTAAGATGATCCTCAGCCTTTGGCGTCTTGACAAACATGTCGTCAATGTAGGCTTCAATATTCTAACTGAGTTGTCCCTCGAAGATTTGGTTGACCAGCCACTGGTATGTCGCCCCGGTGTTCTTTAACCCGAAAGGCATCCGGGTGTAGCAATGCACATCGGAGTCAGTGATGAAGGCGGTCTTCTCAATATCCTCTAGGTCCATCCAGATCTGATGGTAGCCAGAGTAGGCATCCAGGAAGCTAAGCAGCTTGTTGCCAGAGGTTGAATCGATGAGCTGGTCGATGCTCAGCAGCGGGTAACAGTCCTTCGTTGTGGCCACATTGAGATCGGTGAAGTCCACGCACATTCACCATTTTCCCGAAGCTTTGGGTACCAGGACAACATTGGCGATCCACGTCGGGTAGAGGACTAGACGGAAGAGACCAGTCTCCTTCCCCTTGGTGAGTTGCTCCTTGATGATTGTCTGTTTCTCCGGGGCATCCTTTCTCCTGCGCTATTAGACAGGTTTCACCGCGGGGTCGAGGTTGAGCTTATGCATTACAATCTCTGCGGGAATTCCCAGAAGTTGCTCATCAGACCACACGAAGACATGAATGTACTTTGAAAGGAAATTTTTATATTGCTCCTGAACATCAAACGGGTGATCGGCTCCGATCTTGATTTTCTTCTTTTTTTTCTTATTTTCAGTGTTTGATAAATGAGAAAATATCTTTATTCAACTCATTTAATTACACAAAAATAATTATTGTATTCTAAATTATAAGTAAGTGTGATAAATACATATTTGTTATTATTTAAGCCCATAAACCAATGCAAATGACATGAATTAAGATGGGAAAATACACACTTATCATGAACCCATCATACCCCGGGAGTGGGCCATCCCCATGGTCCCCACCACCAACCGCTTCAGCCTCTTGCGGTGAATGTGAGAGGATAAAGTGGAGCTAAAAGAAGCAGGCACCTCCGCAATAGTGCAGGGCACCCGTGCCAACCTGATACCCAGGCTCCCAAGTCTCGTCAAAGGAACAACGGCAAGGGAGAACAACAACTTAGCCTGAGAAGAATGTGGGTCACCCAGAAGAGGCTCAAGCTGTTCGGAGGGCACGTACTAAGAATCCCCTCCCAATCCTCAGGCATGGCATCGGGTGACGCATTGTCGAGTCTACATCGGCACAGCTCGACGACCCCTAGCCACTCAATATCTCCCCCCTGAATATGCGGAAACAAAGATGGGCTCGTTCTGGGCCCTGCTAGCACCCAGCCCCAAGCTCTCCTCGGGTCGACATCACGATGGAGGCTCCTCTGCAATGCACCTCGGTCTTCGATAAACTGGGGGCACCAGTCAGCCCTGAGAAACATTCCCAGAGGAAATGGATGGTCCAGCTCATCAACGACACGGTTAGGGTGTTTACGTGCTATGCTACCGGACATCAGTCCAAGACTCAGTCCGATGATCTGAACCATCCTCTGGACCAGCTCAGGAGGCCTTATCATCAGACTCAGCCTTCAGCCCCGACAGGTCACGTCGACACATCCGTCGAACCTCAGGCGTCAGAACGTGCAGAAGAAGTTCCAACCGAGGACTATGTCGCTCCTGTTAACGTGGAACTGGTTAACAATGATCCCCCAGCAAATGAGGTTCAAGAGGTGACCCTCGAGCCTCTCATGAAGGAGAACCAGCACTTGAAGGCCCTCCTGTAAGACCTTCTTCAGGAACGAGACCTTCACCCCCAACCACTTGCCTGGCCTCCGGCTGAAGCACCGGCCCCACCAGGTGGGCACAATGGTGCCAATGCCTCAGTGGTGGCGGCCCGAACCCCAACAGCAATCGGGTTCGGCATGCCCCTGGCCGAAGCTCAACCACGAGCATCCAACATGCCAGTGCCAGAAAATCTCATGGCATAGCGCCAGATGATCGAGTGGATTATCGAGACAAAGCTCGCCCAATATGGGGAAGGGGTTGCAACCATAGATCTCTATAGTGTCCCCTACCTGCTGCATCACCAGCTGAAGAAGCTCCCTTCGGAGTACGCTAAGCCCCCGAAGCTACAGAAGTTCGACGGGCAAGGGTCTCTACATGAACATTTGGCCTACTAGATCATGGCCATGGGCGAGTTAGCATTGGATGAGTCATATCTCCTCCGCTACTTCGCCACTTCACTTACGGGAATGGCCTTCCAATGGTATTCTCGCCTGAAGCCGAACTCAGTCATCAACTAGGCTGATCTCCTGAAGAAATTCCTTGACCGTTTCCAAACGACCAAGCGAAAGATCTCTCTGGTCGAGCTCTGTTCTCTCCGATAGAAGAAGGGTGAGAGTGCCCTCGATTTCATCAAGAAATGGCGAGACCGTAGCATGAGATGTATCAACCCGCCAGTCCAAGAGGATGCCATTACCATATGTCACTGAGGCTTGGCAGCCGAAGTCAATGAAAAGCTCCTTGGCACCAATACCAAAGGCTTCAACCAGCTCAATTCGACAGTCACCGAAATAGAGATGTTCTTCACCGATAACCCGAGCTACACCTCAACGAAGGGTAAAACTTTGCCGACTTAGCTGAGACCTTCGACACTCTCCTGAGGTACAATATGAAGCTTAACCCCACCAAGTGTGCCTTCAGAGTAAAGTCTGGGAAATTCCTGGGCTTCCTGGTGACCCAACGTGGTATTGAGGCCAACCCTGACAAAGTCCAGGCCATCCTAGACATGCGGCCACCCACCTACACCAAGGACGTTCAGCGCCTTACCGAGAACATTACTGCGCTCAACCGATTCCTGTCCCGTGCGGCCGAATGATGCCTACCCTACTTCAAATTGTTAAGGGGACCAAAAATGGCATCTGCTGCATTCGCATGGGATGAGGAATGTCAAAAGGCATTTGCTGAGCTTAAAGAGTTTCTAGCTTTACCCCCGGGGCTATCCAATCCAGTTCCAGGTGAAGCCTTACATCTCTACCTCTCGGCAACCCCATCCACAGTTAGCTTGATTTTGGTCAGAAATGATTTGGGAGTCGAGAGACTGGTCTACTACACCAGTAAGGTGCTCAACGAGGTTGAAAGAAGGTACCCTGCAACTGAGAAACTTGTGCTACAGTTGGTTACCTCGGCCAAGCACCTTCGGCCCTACTTCCAAGGGCATTCCATCATAGTCTTGACCGACGAACCACTGAAGAGGATCCTCGCTCACCCTGAAGCCTCAGGATGCCTCGTTAAGTGGGCCATTATGCTCGGGGCCTACGATATCTCATACCGGCCTCACTCGGCTATCAAAGGACAAGCGCTCACCGACTTCATCGTAGAGAGCACCATCCTGACTGAAGAGAAATCTTCATCTACGCCCGGGCCAACCTGGGAATTATTCATCGACGGATCCTCCAATTCAGCTGGGAGCGTTGCCAACATCCTCTTGAAGTCCCCTGAAGGAGCAGAGCTATAGTACGGCTTAAAGTTCAACTTCCAGGCATCAAACAATGCCTCCGAGTACGAAGCCCTTATCTTGGGAGCCCGCATGGCCCGACGGTTGGGGGCTGAGCGAGTCAAGATTCACACTGACTCCCAACTGGTCGCCAGCCAAGTCAACGGTGACTAAAAGGCTCGAGAAGTATCGATGGTCAAATACCTTCAGCTAGTCAAGACCATAGCACAACAGTTCGAGGGTTTTGAGGTAGTTCGAATAGCTTGGGAGGAAAATTCCCGAGCGGACGCCCTCTCTCGACTGGCTTCCTCTCTTACCCCGAGGGTACTCACTCGGTCCTCCTCGAAGAGCTTGAGTGACCGAGCATCGATTTGGAACTCATACCTATTGACTCGGCCTCCCCGAGCGACTGGCATACCCCCTATCTGTCGTGGCTCCAGGATTCTCAAGAGCCCCCTGACCCTCGGGAGGCCCGAAGATTGAAATACCAAGCTTGGTGATTCATCATATTGGACGACACTCTATACCGAAGATCCTTCTCTGGTCCTCTTCTAAAATGCGTCAGTACCGATGAAGCCAGGTGAGCAATTCAAGAGGTTCACAAAGGCTTATGCGGGGCGCACCAAGGAGGAGGGTTGCTCGCCAGGATCTTGCTTCGGTAGGGTTAGTGGTGGCCCACTCTACAGTGTGACTGCTCGGCCTACGTACAGCAGTGTGACCGATGCCAATGATTTGACCACTTGGTCCATCAGCCGGCAATAGAGCTCATCACCCTAGCCGAGTCTTATCCTTTCGCTCGGTGGGGGATCGACATCCTTGGGCCGTTCCCTGTGGCTCAGGCCCAGAAAAAGTTTGTCATCGTCACCATCGACTACTTCACCAAGTGGATCGAAGCTGAAGCTTCTCGACCACTTGAGGCGGCAGGCAAACTATCCTCCAATTGGGAAGGCCCCTACTGAGTGGTCGAGACGCTCGGGAAAGGAGCATACCGGCTATCAACTATGGAAGGAGAAAAAAATTAGGTTAAAAGTAGAGATATCCCACCGGCCTTGTTCCTACGTTAGGACAAGGGCAAAAATGGCTATGACTTAGTTACGACGAAAACCCGAAAGGGCGTTGCAGGCAAAATCGAGTACCCCGCCACGTGAAAATTTGAAAGGGCACGTGGGTAAAAGTAAGAGGGGCTGGCTTCGGTAAAAACCCGAAAGGGTGCTTAAGTCAGTAAGGTGGTAATTTAAAAGTTCCCCTTTATTCTCCTCCCAATGAGACTCCAAAGGGATGATCATCAAAAGTCCCACCGGAGATCTCCTAACAAACCTGTGTTTGACCCTCGTCATCATTGGCTAGACCAGTCGACCTCCACCCTCAACTTGGACCTTCCGTCCTCGTTGATGAATCTACCTTTGCTTCGACATGTAGCCCATGTCGATGAACAAACCTGTGCTCGACACTCGTCATCATCGGTGAGACCGGTCGACTTCTACCCTCAACTTGGATTTTCATCCTCGTTGATGAATCTACCCTTTGCTTTGGCATGTAACCCATATCAATGAACAAACCTATGGTCGACCTTCATCATCATCGGCGAGATCGGTCAACCTCTGTTCCTTAGCTTGGACCTTTCATTCCTTCTAATGAATGAACCCTTGTTTCGACATGTAGCCCATGTCGATGAACAAACCTGTGCTCGACACTCATCATCATCGGTGAGACCGGTCGACTTTTGCCCTCAACTTGGACTTTTCATCCTCATTGATGAATCTACCCTTTACTTCGGCATGTAACCCATGTCGACGAACAAACCTGTAATCGACCCTCATCATCATCGGTGAGATCGGTCGACCTTTGTCCCTTAGCTTGGACCTTTCGTTCCTGCTAATGAATAAACCCTTGCTTCGGCATGTAGCTCATGTCGATGAACAAACCTGTGCTCGACCTTCATCATCATCAGGCGAGACCGGTCAACTTCTACCCTCAACTTGGACTTCCCATCCTCGTTGATGAATCTACCCTTTGCTTCGGCATGTAACCCATGTTGATGAACAAACCTATGGTCAACCCTCGTCATCATCGGTGAGATCGGTCGACCTCTGTCCCTTAGCTTGGACCTTTCGTCCTTGTTAATGAACTACTCTTGTTTCGGCATTTAACCAATGTCGATGAACAAGCCCAGGTCCGACCCTTGTCAGCATTAGCAAGGCTGACCGACATGTTAGTAGAATGAACGTTGATTTAAAAAAAAAAGAAGAGGAAAAATAGGGTTAAAAATAGAGATACCCCGTCGGCCTTGTTCCTATATTAAGACAAGGGCAAAAATGACTATAACCTGACTGTGGCGAAAACCCGCAAGGGCATTGCAGGCAAAATCGGGTACCCCGCCACGTGAAAATCTGAGAGGGTGCGTGGGCAAAAGCAAGAGGGGGCTGGCTTCGGTGAAAACCTGAAAGGACACTTAAGTCAGTAATGTGATTAAAAAAAATGATGATGTAGCAACGAGGTCACCCTCGTTCATCATTTAACATCCTCAAACCTACCCTTTCTACCCTTGTCACCATCGGCAAGATCGATCGCTATGCTTTCAACCCTTGTCACCATCGACAAGATCGGTATTACCCTTTCAACCCTTGTCACCATCGGCAAGATCGGTCACTACCCTTTCGACCCTCAAGATCAGTCGCTACCCTTTCGACCCTTGTCACCATTGGCAAGATCGGTCACTACCCTTTCGACCCTTGTCACCATCGGCAAGATCGGTTACTACCCTTTCAACCCTTAAGATCGGTCGCTACCCTTTCGACCCTTGTCACCATCGACAAGATTGGTCGCTACCCTTTCGACCCTTGTCACCATCGACAAGATCGGTCGCTACCCTTTCGGCCCTTGTCACCATCGGCAAGAACCCGTTTGAGCTCCGAATTGGCCCAAAATGGTACCGAAAGTAGCGGAATCAATGATAAAAGCTTCCAAGGCTCAATGGGCTTAAAAAATGGCCAAGAAATGGTCTCGAGATAGGCTCAAAGAAGGCTCCAAAATAAGTGTTAATCAGGACATCGCGAAGATGAATAAGAGAAATAACTCAACTTGCAAGCTGAAAACGAGTGTCAACAAATGCCCCTCCTTGATGTCTACTTTGCAAGGGAGCGAGCGAAACTGACACAGAGGTGAAATGGAATGGAGATGGGGTGAAAGTGATAGCAATGGTAATGGAGATGAAGCAGAGATGAAGCGGAGAGAACCGAAAAGTAGTCATCAAGAAAAAGACACCCGTCACAACCGACAAGTGATAGGAATTCTCCAGAAAATGCCGAACGAACCACCTAAAATGATTGACGAGGATGAGACATGTTTGGAGAACTAACTAAAGAATGAGGAAAAGGAAACATGACCAACCTCATTGGGGGACACAATCCATGGACAATGATGGATCAGAAAAAGACAGCTAAAGAGCTGGAAAGGGAAGATAAAATTGAGATAAAATCTAGACAGGAATCACGCTGGCCAACCAGACCAAGCGGCAATATCAGAGAAGTCGATCAAATTCAGAGTGGAATGAGATCTCTTATCCAAGAGAATTGAAGTGCAATTCACCATTGCTGAGGAGAAAATCTTAAGAGAATCACGAGGCGTGAATGCTCAAAATGACATGATGCATGCTGGGCTAAAATAAAGAAATCATCAAAACGAATGCAAAGAAAGTATAAAATAGAAAGTACTCAAGGATAATATTGCTAGACCGAGTAAGACATGGTCAAGAGTCTTCTTGCAACCACGACGTGCAAGATAGAGTCCATCGTCCCCCACCCGACTCGACCGAACGTCCTATCCAATGATTAGCCATATACTCCTAGATCATCATCATTTTTGTTAAAGGGGAAAATCAGATTCTAGAACACACGGAGAACCAGCCGGTCCTTGAGAGGCTATAATAACGTAGATACCATATAGTAATGGAACAATGAGGAGGGATCGAGAGCCATACCTGACTTACCTGTCAAGTGAAACAACATTTTTTGGATTTTTCATTTTCTGATTTTTATGGGGTTTCAAATAAGACAGCCAACAACATGAACATAAATATAATATATAAGCAAGCATGAATGAAAGATATAACACAACAAAGATGAACTAAACATAAGAAGGCTCAACGCAACGAAACATAACATGAGAAAAATGAAACACCACATCATGATAGAAGCAAACACCACAAGAACAAACAACAAGCGTGCGCGGGACTGAAAGAACACGGTGGGACAAGGCAACACGACACGGCGGGATAGCACCAGTGGTAGGACAAGGCAACATGGCACAATGGGATAGCACCCATGGTAGGACAACACAGTGGGACAACATGGGGGATGATACGATGGGATGACCACGGGGACAACAAACACGGGGGACAAGAGACATGTGGGACTGAAGACATGACAGACATGCTCTTCAATCACACCTAATATCTGACAAAGCAGAACTGCCAGGTTCATAATCATGAGGCAATGGCCACCCATGGAGATATAATGAAACGAGATGAGCAAAAGTTAAGAAGGACATAAGCTTCAAGGCAATCGAGAGACAAGATTGAGGACAGAGCGAAAGATGCGGTGAACAGGAGGCAGAGCGAAAGATAAAGAGTAAGGAAGCTTGAACCTGCAACCTGCACACTTAGTAAATAGATCACATATCTGTCCTCAAAAAAACACATGAAAAGGTGCGGAGCAACTGCGTCGACGCAGCTGTTGAAGTTGATCAAGAAAGCCAAGGCGTCGACGCTGCTTGTTGGCAGCGTGGTCCGCGTAAACCCTTACTATTCACTGGGGTTTACGCGGGTTGGCTTTACCCCTCAAGCTAGCCCTCCTAAACCCAATCCAGCCCCTTCAACTTCCCTATAAAACCCCCCTTTGGGAGCCCAAGAGCCATCATCAACAATCAAGCATCAAGGAGCTCTGCCCCGGACTACAAAGACGCGCTAAGGAGATTTGTGTGTGCTTGCTAGGCTTACGCCAAGGGCATATTGCATGGTCATCCCTCATATGGCGTCTAGCCCAAACACTAAGCATTTGTGCGTGTGTTTGTTAGGCTTACGCCGAGGGCATGCCGCATGGTTATCCCTCATACGATGTCTAGCCCAAACACCGACCTCCTAAAAGGTGACCCCCTATTTGACGAACGTATGTCATCTCGATAATCATGCACGACCCCAGATATTACTTGGTGAAAGCACGCTGCTCGAGTCTCACCTCGATATTCGTGCATGACCTTAATGCCACTTAGTGGAAGCACTCTACCCGAGTCCTATTTCGATAATCATGCACCCCGAGACATTGCTCGACGGGAATACCCTACTCGGCCCTGCCTCGACGTTTGCGCATGACCTCTGATGCTGCTTCATAGAGGCGCCCCGCCCAGTCCCTGCCTCGATAATCGTGCATGGCCCTCAGACGCTGCTCGATTGAGGCACCCTGCCTGATCTCTGCGCAACGTAGCCATTGCTTGATGAGAGTGCCCTGCCCAGTCTTTGTCCCAATGGTCGCACACCATCAGACATGGCTCAATCAAGGCGCCCAGCTTGGTTCCCCGTCTCGATGATCGTGTGCCACTTTCAAATCACCTCGATAAGTGTGCCCTTAGTGCTGTTACCCAAACAATGGGCATACTTCACAAGTCCTGACGCTAGATGAAGCACCAAGCCCCTACCTCTATCAACGGGCCCCGAGCACGACCATCAAGGTCCAGCGGCGCCCATCTACTCAGTCGCAACAGTGCCCTCAGCACCCGACTGTTAGCCACTCTAGTCACATCGGGGCCCGCAACACCCGATCACTCAATAGCTCAGTCACAACGGTGCCCCCGGCACCCGACTGCCAACCACTTCAGTCACAATGGTGCCCCCGGCACCCGACTGCCAGCCACTTCAGTCACAACAGTGCCCCCGACACCCGATCACTCAACCACTCAGCCACAACGGTGCCCCCGGCACCTGACTGCCAGCCACAACGGTGCCCTCGGCACCCAACTGTCAGCCACTTCAGCCACAACGGTGCCCCGGCACCCAACTGCCAGCCACTCCGGTCACACCGGGGCCCCCGGCACCCGATCACTCAACAACTCAGTCACAATGGTGTCCTCGGCACCCAACTGCCAGCCACATCAGGGCCCATTGTGCCCGACTACTCAGCTGCCTTAGTCACAGCGGCGCCCCTGGCGCCCGACTTCCAGCTACTCCAATCACATCGGGATCCGCGACACCCGATCACTCAACAACTCCAGTCCCACCGGGGCCCACGACACCCAGCAATTTCGAGCTCAACGGCTTTTGGTCGCTCCAGTCATGGCGATACTCACACCGTCCAACCGCTCCAATCCCAACAGTGCCTGGTCACCCCAGTGACAAGTGATGCCTACGTCATTTGGTCGCCTCGGCCTTGGTGATGCCCAACTGCTCTAGCACAACGGTGCCTACGGTGCCCCTACTGTCCCAACCTCGACATTGTCGCATGATGGGAAGACATTGTGATGCCCCTCGGGCGGCATCCTACTGAGTCACAAGTACTCCGATGGACACTATGTACGGATACGGAGCTACCCATACAATAGTGCAATGACCCGGGGACCGTCATAAATGACGAAATTGTCCCGCGGCTTGCAATCACTTGTAATCGGGCTCTCATGCCGCCCTCCCCTACCACCACTCCTCCACCCAGTACACAACCCCCTCCCACCCCCTGCTAGATCTGCCCCCAGCACCCCATCTACCCCTTCCCACAAGCTGGTTTGCCCCCTCCCTGACACCCTCATAGCTAGGGATCACCCTAGCACCTATCCACCCCATTTCCCCCTCTCATCTTCCCCATTTCCATTCCATTTCTCCACTACCACCCCAGTAGCAATTGCGGTATGGTCATCCGCCCTATTGCAGCATCGCCCCTGCCATCCCTGTAAAGTTCCTAGCAATCAGCCCAGCACCGACGGATTCCTCTCCGAGTCAGCTTCGCCATGATAGCTCACACATCTTCATTCGACATTGGAGCTGCCCAGAAGAATCAATCTCGACGACCTACACAGTCTGCCTCTGGCAGATAACTAGAGGCGGTTTACAGAAGCTTCCATAATTACCCCTGTGACATTCTTGGCATGACCTCTGGCTGAGGCAGATTTCATCAAGTCACCTTCACTTCCTAGTAAAGAGGAGGTCATTCTCCCACCGGAGCACCCCATTCTGGCCATTCTCCCCAGTGTGCACAGATCTTCCCTGCCAGGCTCAGGTTGGACCACTTTTCACTCCTCTATTTGCTGCGCCCTCCTCCGATCTCTTCTGGGGTCCCCGTCTACGCACGCATGTAGTAAACCCATCCATGATCACGTCGATGCCAATCCCACCTCCAGTTCCACTAGGAGGAGCTCGTACCACCCAGGACATCTGATTGCCACCAGTCAGAGTCATCCAGGGCCGCACAGGATCAGCCCCATTCTCTGCATCACAGTGGCCCTCGTCGATCCTCAGATGGCCCCAAACTTCTCTAACGGTTTCCTTGGCCAGCCAGGGTCATTTCTGCACCAGTGAAGGAAAGAGTGCATAGCAATCTTGACATCAGCACCCTGTCTGTCAGACCCAGGCCGAGCTGAGCGAGAGTGGCTCGTGAAGTTGGACCTGCTGCGACCCAACCCAGTCCCCGGATGACCTTTGGCTCCTTTGGAAAGCTGGCGCCTCACCATCGGTCAACTCAGCACCAGTCTTACTTCTTGCAACACTTAGAGGCATCCGTGGCATCCCCATCATCGGCTTGTTGTCTGTGTAGGATCTGCCAAGGATAGGATTGATCCCCGACTAATCCCCACCACTCGCTTGGCCGGTTGAAGGCCCCTCGCTGCATGGAAGTAGTGTTTGATTGTAATTGGCTCTTCCCTACCCCATGAACAACCCTCCTGTGAGAGACGTAGTACTGTAATAGTAGGCCTCTGGGCAAGCCACACCGACACACGTGCGGGGCCCACACATTCCCCACTCACATTGTCTCCATCAAGCTAGCTAGGTGAGCCCCTACTCCTCTTCATGGTTATCTCTATAATTCATTATCATATCTGAGCTCTGCTAGTGAGGAAGAGAGTGCTCAGCCCCGGCTGACCAGCTGCGTCGAGTGGCCATCGAGGGAGAGAGTGTGAGTGTTGCTCGCGCCCCCAAGGCGCATAGTCTGCCCCACTATCATGGGAGACTCAACCTCTAGGGGTGGGATCCCCCATTTGGCATCGCCCTTATTCCCAACCTGTAAGAGTCTTGTCTTCGGACTCGACCTCCCATCCCCGAGTCACCTTGTCACGTCCCGACGTGGATTATCGAGGCGCGACGAGTCGAAACACTCATGTCGATCAGAGCATGTATAAGTTGGTTCTTATGACAAGGAGAGATAAGAAGAAAAGACACTTTTATTTCATCTAAATATAGTTTTACAACACCATTCATAGGCCTTAAGAGGCATAATAGAACTTCCAAATACATAAGTGAGAGCAATACTCATACAACTAAGGTAACTAATATAACTTGATCTCTCATTTCACTCTCCTATTCTTCACTCCATGTTCCTTTGTTTTAATAGTTAAATTTTAATCCGCTGCATTTAATTTTAAAATTGCCATCGTGTTTAGAGGGGACAATTCAACCCCCCTTCTTGTCCATACGTGCATCCAGGGTCAACAGATTGAACTCGACGGCACTGTCCACAGCTGCCCATAGCTCGGTGTCAACCACGACCGATGAGGACGGGAGGGGCAAAGCCGGGTAGTGAGATCCCTCTATCTCAGAAGAGAGTCCCTGGTCGACCACCACCAAAGGTGAAGGCGAGACTATAGTAGAATCACCCGGTGTCGCCGCTATGAGAGGTTGCTCTACCTCCACTGTATCCCTAAGGCTCGGCCCCTGGTTGGCATTTCTGCTACTAAGACCAGAGCCACGGCTTCAGCCGAAGAACAAATGGCCACGTGGGCTGAATCAGCCACCGCAGTGGATGGGCCTGTCCCTATCCCCACCTCCTCAGTAAGGCTCAGACCCGCCGCTACTTCATGGGTTGGCAGGGCGAGGATTGTGGTCCCGGCTATAGGAGGAGCAACCAGCAGAGCTGAGCTTGATACTGCTTCCGAGGAGCCTACTGCCTTCTCCGTCTGGGCCTCCCTCAAAGGTAAAGTGATGCCCGCTAGGATCTTCCCCCGGATTCAGGCTTCCTTTGGTGCGATTAGCCTCTGAAGCGATGGAAGCAGGAATGCAAGCTGTGGGTTGGCTATCGATTATAGAAGGGATGTGAAAGGTCCCGTGGCTGCTCCCAGGAGTGACTCCAATCTTCGCGCCGACTGAGGACTGAGAGGTGACCTCCACTTGAGAATAGCCCTACGGGCCCTAGTGTCGTGCGCTTCTTCTGACGTCTCTTGTGCCTGCAATGCAAAGAAGAATTAGAAGTCAGGCATGTGCAGCGTGACACAGTCAAGTGAATTTATAAACTGTCAAAGGGTCACTATTTACTTTACCTCGGCCACTGGCACTAGGCTTCTCTCTGATACCACCTCCCCTTGAGATGAAATTATGACGCCTTCTAGCGTAGGTGGTTCCACCGCCAAGGCGGGAGTCTCTGAAATATTGCACAGCCTCGACTGTCAGGCAGGAATCTCTATACCCACTGCTGCCTCTTCTTGCTGTGGCACTTCGACTACCGGCACGGGGATTTCTGAACTTACCACGGCCTCCTCCTACCGCAAGGCCTCAACTATGGACGCCAATTTATCCAAGTCGCAATGGCCTTCTCCTCTCGGGCAACCTCTAAGCCCAGAATGTGGGTCTCCATGGCCCCCGGTGGAGTTGGCTCCTGTCAAGTTCAAAAGGGCAATGACAAAAGAGATCAGTTGACAGCCTCGCGGGGAGCCCGAACAAATGGGTTCACACTTACAAGTGCCTTCTCCACCAAGCTCATAGAAGCAGATAGCATCGGGGCTTTCAAGGGCAGTGCAGGAGGTCCAGACTCTCCGGATGTGCCCTCATTGGAAAGTACCTTGTCAAAGGAATAATCATAATCTACCTTTTCACCGGACGAAGACTGGGTCAGGGCAGGCACTTCTTTTGGTGATAAGGGAGCCCCCGCGTCGAGGTCTATGGCTGGCACATCCTCACACGGGCTCGGCAATGGTGACTTCCCAAACCTCGGCCCCCTTCTCACATATGTCTGCTTTACTGGGGGGGACCACAAGAGCCGCCACCAACTGGGTAGCTGTTATTTCAATCCTCGCCAAGTGAAGGATGATTCGGATCAAATAACGCCTGTGGGTTTATAAGAAATGAAGAAAATCAACCAAGGTAATGAAGAAAAGTACCCTCCCCAACTTCCACAGCAGTGGTTGATTCGTAGACAGCCTCTTCAAACGGCTGCACTGCCTCGTGAACCCTGGCCTTACCCACGCCAGGTCATGGACCAAAAGGATTGATATAGTAAGCCAATGATGACCATGATGGTTGACTGAGCAAAGAGACCTGTCCAGATCTCAAAAGACGTGTTTTTTGGCATTTGTAGTTCCTATTTTTACTCTCTGGATCCTTTTTAAAAAAAGCTGCAGGTTTGCTAAAAATGCCTTTGGGAGCCACTCACTGAGGCATTTCATCAAACAGTATGCATCTGTATTGACCTTGGTCTCCACATGTGCACAGACCCTAAATATGCACATACCTATATGTGCACAGACCTTTCTTATGTTGAAGGCAAACATGCATAGACCTTTTATGACTTAGATGCAAATGTGCACTGACCTCAGACATGCACAAACCTACATGTGCACAGACCTTATGAAGTAACATGTATATGTGCACCGACCTTGTAGTGTGCACAGCTGATGTGCATCGACCCTAAACATGCACAGACTTTCATGTGCACAGGCTCTACATAAGCTCAGACTTGGATGCAACATATCCATAGACCCTAGACATACACAGACTTGGTTATGTAAATGTGCACAGACTTGGATATACAAATGTGCACAGACTTGGATATGTGCATAGACTTGGACATACAAATGTGCACAGACTTGGATATGTGCACAGACTTGGTTGCATCATATGCATAGACCCTAGACATGTATAGACTTGGTTATGCAAATGTGCACAGACTTGCATATGTGCACAGACTTTGTTGCATCATATGCATAGAGCCTAGACATGCACAGACCTACATGTGCATTGACCTGGTATGCTGCAGTGCAGATGTGCATCGACCTTATAATGTCAGACTTCTAGATGTGCATCGACGTTATATGCCACAATGCAGATGTGCATCGACCTTATGATGTATGCTATAGTATGTGCATCGACCTTATATGCAAGACGTCTACACATGCATCGACCTGACATCAAATGTGCATCGACCTGTCTAACATAGATGCGAAAACATGCACCAACCTTACTAAACAAAGACCTGAACATGCATCGACCTTAATATGCAGACTTGTAAACATGCATCGACCTTCATGTGCAGACTTTTAAACATGCATCGACCTTCATGGGCAGACTTGCAAACATGCATCGACCTTCATGTGCAGACTTGTAAACATGCATCGACCTTCATGACCAACATGCAAATATGCACCGACCCACTAATGTAGGATACAGATATCCATCGACCTTAAAGTACAAAAGGGCATTGTGCATCGACCTTACTTCTTCACATATGGGAGTGTGCATCGACCTTACTTCATGTGCATCGACCTTAGTTCTCCAAAGCCTGAATGTGCGTCGACCTTAGTCCTTCAACTTTGGCATGTGCACTGACCCCTGGTTAGATCTGCCTTGATTTTAATGCACCCTCTTGCCTCAATTTCTGTGCAGCCAGTTTCCTTAATTTTTGTGCAGCCAGTGCCTTGATTCTTGTGCATCCAGTTACCTCGTTTTCTGTGCCATTCTTGATTTCTTGTTCTTTGCTTACAATGACCTGAAATATAAGAGTGTTGACATCATCAAATACAATTAAGTCTCATCAATGAGTCATAGTCAGATATCATCAAAATAACTTATATCCAACAACCTGCGCCGTGTCGGTGCTCACGGTGGTGCTGCTGCACACGGACTGGGAGGTGGAGGCTCTGCGAGCCAAGAAGCTCACCCATTACGAGATGACCGGCGCCGTTGCCAATGGAGCCCAGGCAACACCTCGCTATGGGCAACAACAGTAGTGGCTCGCGGTGGGCAACGACAATGGCGCACAGGTGGGAGCGGCAGGTGATGCCGGTGAGCGCTGCGGTCCCCTCATCTGGAGACCAAAGGGCACTTCCTCTCTCTCCCAAACAAATTTACAGAAATTTTATAATTTAATTTAATTTAATTTAATTTATTTTAATTTAAATCAAATTATGAACACACCTAGTCGTTAATGTTAGGACAAAGGCTACGGGACAATCCCGTAAACTCGATGGTCACAGAAAGCGACAGCACAAAGGCAAAACTGCCGGGGGACTTCGTCAGTGACGCCGTCCACGTGGGATCCGTTTCTCGAGGTAGAAGAGGACGCCCCAAGCTCCAGCACATGGGGCCCACTGGCGCCGGGGAAAGGCCCCATCGGCCATGCAGCCGGAAGTCTCGGCCGCACACGTAGTGGCACACCCCGCCCCCCCTCCTCATAAAGGTCTTTCTCTCTTCGTCCTCCGCTTCCCCCTCTCTGCTCTCGCGCTCTCTCTCTCTCTCTCTGTTGCTCTGCTCCAAAAACCACCTCGCCGCTGCGACCGCAGATCCGTAAGACGCTCTCTCCTCTTCTCGCTCCTCTCTCTGGTTGCAGTGGGAACCCTCGATTTTTATTTTCCTTCCATTTTCGACAGGGTGAGAGGTGAGCGGACATGGCGCCGTTCACCATCGCAGGAATCCGCTTCCCCGCCTTGCAGGCCGGCTCGCTCCTGCCGTCGTCCGGCGTCTCGGCCCGATCGGGTCACCACGGCGAAAGGAGCAGCTCAAGCCTGTCGTTTCTCTCGCGGAAGGACGCCTCCCCCCGCTGTGAGCTCTCGTCTTAGTCTTCTCTTTCCTATGCCTTTGTGTCCTCGTTCTGCTAGCTTCTCCGGCGTGGTTCTTTCTTCGCGGTGGATTTTTTCGCTTTGGTCGACGTGTTGATGGTGTTTGGTTGGGATATTTGGGTACCACTGGATGGATATGCCGACTTATTGAGCGATTTTAAGTCAGCTGAAACTCTGTCCAAACAGTTCTGTCCCTCCGTTGTGCTGCCGATTTTGGCCCTTTTGTTGTACTCTGATCTCCGGGAGATGAGTAGGTATCCATGTTTAACATCCATTACAGGGTATCATGGTGGCAAACCGTAAAATATTCGATTCAAATAATGTGCTCATAGCCTTTTTAGGTGCCTTCATCTGCAACATATATATTATCTCCTTCCATTTTACAAATGAAATCTCCGTACTGAATGACGTCACGTTTGCTCAGGACATGCTGTCTAGCGAATTTGTTCATTTAATGCTTACATGGTGCATTTGCTTCTAGGGAAGATTTTTTCCGGTAATTCTTCCTATAACACCGATTCAGCATCAACAACTGTCACATCTGGGAAGGTTCTGGTTCCTGGTGTGCAAATTGATGAACCTACGAACTCCACGGTTTCAACTGAGGGCGGAGAAGTTGCTTCTAACGACCCCCAGGTGAGTGCAAAGTTATAGCTATTCTTTGAATGTTGAACCAGCTCTTTGGGTATCGTTCTGGTCTATGAGAAGCCTAGGTGTGCAGCTTTCAACCCTTGTCCGTAGTTTTTTCTACTCATCATGTTATCTTCAATTGCCTGTGCTTCCCTGTGTCTACTTTATTTGGCTCGTTATTTGTTTCTTGACACTGAACATGCCCCATGTAAACTTCGTATGCTTCATGATATGCACTGTGCCTCAGTGGTGCGTTATGCTCATGACGGTCTCTGGTCCGACCGTCATGTGAACTGGGCGGCGAACGGATTGAATTTTCAACTGCGTCGCGCCCCGGTCTATCAAATCGACGGGGAACAGTTACAAAACCTGTAAAAATGATAAACCTGCTATGCCATGCATCCACACAAGCCCATAGAAGCTAGAAATGTAATAAACATGCCCACAAATATTTAATAAATAATTAAATGACTAATTAAGTATGTTTTTACATATTTTAGGGTGAAACCTAAAAATGGACGAATCTAGGCCAATCGGCCGTGCATGCATGTGCAAGTGACGGTAATGCACAAAGCATACGGGAACTGGGGAGGGGAAGAAGTTCGATGGTGGTGCTTGACTGGGGGAAGAAAAGAGGCCAAGCAGACTATTGGATGTGGGCATCCAGGGATGCAAGGGGGCTGTGAGTGGAGGTCCATGGCCCTGCAGGGAGACTCAAACACCCTAGGGGGGAAGGCAACGCATGATCAAACCCACGCAAGAACCCTAAATGAACGGAGACAGTGAAGGATCCCAAAAGGAGTTTTTCATTCATGGAAACTAAAGGCCACAACCAGCCACGTACATTGCAAAGCATCGGGATGGAGGATACAAGCGATGGGAATGGGGAAGAAGGAAGAAGGAAAGGAAAGAATGGGGAGTCGAGGTTGAGCATGGGCCTGTGGCTCCGTGCTCTTCCCTCTCCCACGTTACATACTCTCACACCCTCTCTCCCTCTCTCTTACTCTCTCTCTGGTGGTGGTCGTCGGAGGGGAGCCCCGCGACGGCGCTCTCCCTTCTTCTCCTTCTCTTCTTCTTCTTCTTCCCTTCTTCTAGAGGTGGCTCTGGTAGGTGGGTTCCCTGTGCCTGCGTATGTCCCTCTCTCTTCGCCAGAGAAGCATGGGGGGTTTTATACCTCACATGGCGGGAAGCTTCGAACGCCAACGCTGTAGGCGGGAGTGGTCTGCATTGATGGGGATTTGACTTCCCCTTGTCCTTGTCAACAAGGCGTAGCTCACGTACCCTCCTCTTCGGGCAACACCTCAGCTAAGTTGCTGCGCGCCGAGAATCTGTAGGGAGATGGCGTGAGATTTGGTTTGTCAGAAGTGCCGGTGAACGGAACTCCTTGGCGTGTCGTTGAGGGAACAGCTAGTGTGCCGTTGAAGCGCCGTGAGGGCGTGCCACTGGAGGGCCACCGGGGGTGTACTGCTAAAGCGCCCGGGAGTGTGTCACTAAAGGCGATGGCACTGGAGTGCCAGTGGGGACGTCCACGGGTGTGCCGGGGAAAGGCCCTCCACGAGCGTGCCACTGAAAAGGGGGGCGATAAGGTGTGTCGGCGAAGGAGCCAGGCCGGTGAAGCTTCAGGGCAGGTGTACCTCTGAGGGATTGGCCGGGGAAGCGTACCGCTGATTGGGGCGTGCCGTTGGGAAGCTGGGCAGCGTGCCGTTGGAGAGGCACTGAAAGCATGCCACTGGAGCGGGTGGCTGGGGGTGTGTCGCTGAAGGCTTGCCAGACGGGGTGTGCTGGCGAAGCCACACCGTGGGAAGGTGTGCCGGGCAAGGACCCCGGGGGTGTGCCATTGAGGGCTGCAAGGCGTGCCAATGGGACACGCTCAAGCCCATTACGAGCACGCATTGCGGTTTGTTTGATTTTCTTTGGGGCCCATGCATTGTGGGCTTCCCGGGGGTTGGTTTCTCTTCACTGTCGTGACTCCTGAGACGGCTTCACGGTAGTGTGTTGTTTGTTCAGAGGGTCCGGACGGGACGTGTTCTCTGCAATCTCTTCAGTTGAAGTTATTTATTGATGCTGGATTGGTCGGGACACGTGGACGTGTAATTTTACATGTCCACAAATGCCCCCCACCCACGGATAGTACGGGCGAAGGATGAGCCGGGTGGTGCCCATGGGTGCGTTGGTTCTTCAAGGTTGTATCTGAGACCTTGACGTCCGGAGGGGACGACGATCTCAGCCTATGCCTTCTTGTTCGTACCTGCGTACACATATAGGGACGCCCGTCGGCGCACGAGGACGTGTGGACGGAGCATTTCGATATATATATATATATACTTATTACTATAGACTATTATTACTATATATATATGCTATCATCTTTATTGCATTTTTTCTCTCGCTCTTTTCTTTCCTTTTTCTCTTTTTTTTCTCTCTCTTTTTTCTTCTTCTTTCTAATGCACAGCGTGCAAATCAATTTATCACTAGATGTAAAATCAGACCATCATGAGCGAGCCTAAGCATACATCTAGCAGAACAGAATAGACAATCAAACCACGATGGACAAGTGATTTTTTAGGTGGTTTAGTCCGAAGACCTACGTCCACCCTACACTCCAACCAGAGTGTGGATTCCACTGATACATGGCTTAATGGCTGGGCCTCACAGCTTGCCTACATCCGCTGAGCATCACAGCTTGCTTCTGCTGGGTAATACAGCTTAGCCATCCGCTGACTTACAGCTTGAACCACTGGGTATTACAGCTTAGCCGTCCAGAGGAGTCCACCTCTGTCTGCTGAGCATCACAGCTTGCTCTGATGATAGACAGCTTGAAAGAAAAGTAAAAAAAGAAAACAATAGATCGGAGGAAACAACAACTGAAAGCTGCAAACGATGAAGCACAATAGTAGCTCTCAAGGAGCTGACTGGCCTGGATTTGATCCACGATCCAGTAGAGTAATTCTTTAACCTTCTCCTTCCTCTCGTCGATCTCTCTCTTCTTCTCTTTGTTGCTCTCCCTCTTTGTCTCTCGGACTCTCTTCTTTTCTTTTCTCTGCTCTTCTTCTGCTCTTCTTCTGCTCTCTCTGATGATCCTTCTGAATTTCTGTCGGAGAGATATCTGCTATTCATCTCTTCGTCTAGACTCTCTGCTACTCTCTCAGATTACTTCTCTATGTCGCTCTCTCAGATTACTTCTCTCTGCAACGTCTCCGCTCTCAACAACTCTTCTTTTTTTACCGTCTTCTTCTGCTTCTTCTCTCACAGAGATGGTGTGTTTTTATATATATATCTTCACTCTTGGACTACCGCACTCACGCCCCAGGAGTGTGGAGGGAACACTCCCGCTAGGAGGATTCTAGAATTCCTTATCCACGTGTCAGAGTATTTTAGTCCTCTCTCTTCCTTGGATCACGTGCCATCGACCTGGTACCTATAGTGTTGAACTTACTGTTAGCCTGAAAGATTTAGACAGAAGAAGATGCACAGAGTTAACATGTTCTCAAGGAAATGTGCATGGACTTGAGATATTCACAGGGCAAACATGCACGGACTCAATCCCATTCACATGAGTCTATGACATACACAATGCTCGGACTTTATATGTGCATTATATAAGATGTAGTGAAACATGCACGGACCTGTAAATACTTACTTCAAATAATCCACAGGAAGAATGCATGGACTTTACCATTCAAGACAACAACATGCACAGACTTTGTTTGAATAAGCTGTGCACAAACTTCGGTTGAGAAGAAACATGCACAAACTTTGTTACAGAGAAAATGTGCACGTACTTTGGTTAGAAAGTGCGCACGAACTTTAGTCGAGAAGAAACGTGCACGGACTTTGGTTGAGAAACGTGCACAGACTTTGGTTGAGAAACGTGCATGGACTTTGGTTGAGAAACATGCACAGATTTTGGTTGAGAAATGTGCACGAACTTTGTTTAGTCCAAAAGGAAAGATGCACGGAGTTTGGTGTTCTACCGAAAGACATGCACGGACTTAGTGGTCAAACCAAAACATGCACGGACTTCGTGTTTATACTAACACATGCATGGACTTGGTGTTCTACCCGAAAACATGCACGAACTTAGTGGTCAAACCAAGACGTGCACGGACTTGGTTTTCACACCAGAACTTGCACGGACTTGGTGTACAAACCAAAATGTGCACGGACTTGGTGTTCGCACTAGAACTTGCACAGACTTGGTGTTCAAACCAAAATGTGCACGGACTTGGTGTTCGCACCAGAACTTGCACCGACTCAGAAAGCATTGGCGAAACATGCACGTACTCAAAGATGCACGGACCTTAGAAGCAGATAAGCAACCATGCATGAACTTATGATGTGCAGGGACTTGATAAGCAAGTAACCAAACATGCACAGACTCTCATATGCACGGACTCACAATATGCACCTGGCATGTAAACATGCAAAGACTTGTAAAGTGCAAGGAGCACAACGTGCACGGACTTCAGTTACTCATGCAACAGATATGCACAGACTATTCATGCACGGACTTGGCATTTCAAAGACAGATAAATGCATGGACTTTGCTTTTCAAAATGTGCACTGACTTATGTTGTCAAACAAGGCTAAAACGTGCACGGACTTTGTTTGTGCACGCCCCTTATGATCACAAATGAATAAACATATATGGACTCTACATCACTTGTGAATGAATTATGCATGAGCTCCACATGCAAGAATCAAAACATGCACGGACTTTCATATGCATGGACTTAGAATCTGAATGAAACAAGATATGCACAGACTTAGACATGCACGGACTCACTATATGCACCTAGCATGAAAACGTGCATGGACTTTATAATGCACAAGGGCAAAACTTGCACGGACTTTAACAACGAACAAATTACAATGTGCACAGACTACTATATGGTCCACACTACCTGCTCAATGAAATGAAGTGCACACTGGATTTATGCAGATGCATTGACTTTATGTTCACAAGGTTGTTGACTTTCACATGGTGAATTTTATGCATGCATGTAAGCATACTGGCCTATGTGCAATGAGCAAAGACATGATCAAATGCACCAAAAGGATGCAGTAAAACACATATTGAATCACGCAGCAATCAGCAAATGCATTATGACTCATAGTGTTTGCTATCATCAAAACACAGCGACACAACAATGGTTAGTCAGTCATCATGGCCAAATCATTAAGAAGAAAAGAGGTGAATGCGAGGCTTACTCAAAGCTGCCTCTGCCTCGACCTGCTCCCCAGCCCTGAGTCCCCCAGAGGACTCGCCGACTCCAGTCGTCTCGGTATCCATTCGAGGGAGCTTCTGCCTAGACTATAGGCCCCCGTCTCCGCTCCCTAAGGATGTCTCCGTGAAGGGGTGATCACCCTCCGTCGCAGAGCCTATCAACAAGCACTGCAATATACAACACCTTAGTTACATACCCCAGAAAATAATGAAGCTGAGACAATGCACTAAGTGAGGGATCTTACCTGAGACCCCGAAGGGGGTCAGCGGAAGAGGAACCAACTGCTCCGGCCTCAGTGCCAACACACGGGCAGCCCTTGCAACTACCTGTCGGATATCCCTCAGAGTATGAGCACACTCAATATGGGACACAAAATCCATAGGTCTGGCCGACCCGATCGCATGGCCGATGTGTCGCCTCCAGTCATCAGCCGCTGTATCAGCAAAGCTCCCCTCAGGGAGCACCTGATCCAGTGAGCCCTTCTTCCCGAAGCAGCAGTCAGCCAGGAATTGGGCCCACCAGCTCTTTGGCACCCTCAATCGGGGTGCCCCTACTCTAGCCACTACTGCCACTGCTTGTGCCTGCCTCAGGGGCTTCAGTGCCCCGCTGCTACCTTGACCCATAGATGACAGGCCCCGGGTACCCCCGAGCCACTGTTGTGCTAGCCTCTCCACCTCCCGACGGATCCGGGTGATGTGAGTCCTCAGATACCCATCATCCAGTAGAATTGGAGGTAGATCCTCCCTTAGAAGATGGTCCTCCTCAGCCTTCCTGATCACTGAGGCCTTCTGGCGGCACAGGTGGCTGTGCTCAAACCACCACCTAGCGTAGTGAACATCAAACCGACCTCGACATCCCAATCCTGACGTCGGTAGGCACTCCGGCTCCCTACAGTAGTAGAAATCCCACCATGCTGCAGTCAGCAAGTGGGGTGTCCCAGCCTCTGTACTGCTGGCTTGTTAAAGGAAACTCCCGATTCGGCAGGATCCCCTGGTCGTAGTCGAAGTTCCTCACGAACCTGTGCGGGTAGTACAGCTCCAAGGAACTCGTTGCGGACCGGTGCAGCACCAACACTGTAGGTCGGGTGCTCATCACCCACTCTGTATATAGCGACGCGTCTGGCTCCCTCTAGTAGGGGAGGGCACTGGTTGCCCTTCCACTCGATGGCACTAGGACCAGGTGGGAATCACTCATAGCATAGTCAAAGGGTAACCCCTCCTCACCCTGGTCGGGCAGATAACACAGGGCTCTCCTAGCCCCCTCCAGCTATGTCTCAGCATCTCCGTCTGGCTGACCGGTGAAGTTGAACAACCGTTGGGTTTGCCACAGTCCCCCAAGTCACCAACCCTGAAAAAGCAGATCAACCCACGCACTGAGGTAATGGGTCGGCAGAAGTAAACTCCTCTCTCGTGGCACTGGATGCACCGCAGTACCCCCAGCCCCTGGTACACACCAGCTAGTGCAACAGGAGGCAGGGCCAATCATTGTCCCTCTGCCAGCAAGCACGTCGGCCACAACAGCTCGGCCCTTAGTAGGCCGTCCTCTTAGTGCGGGACCATGAAAGTCGATAACCAGTAGGCCAAATAAGCTGCCAAATGTGTCACATCTGGCAACCTATGGGGGTTCCACCCCTCCTACGGTGGATGATGTTTTGATATATTCCCCAGATGAAGCGTCTCACAAGGAACATTTGAGGATTGTTTTGGAGACTCTTCGGACGCACAAGCTTTATGCGAAGTTCAACATGTGCAATTTCTGGATGAAGGAGGTTCATTTTGTTGGCCATGTGATATCAGGAAGTGGCGTGGCAGTTGACCCAGCCAAGGTTCAAGCTATATTAGAATGGGAGGCTCCAAAATCCCCCACTGAAATTCTGAGTTTTCTCGGGTTGGCCGGTTACTACAGGAAATTCACTAAGGGTTTTGCTTCTATTGTGGCACCTTTGACAAGGGTAACAAGGAAAGGAGTGAAGTTCATGTGGTCTGAGGAATGTAAGCGAAGTTCCCAAGAATTGAAGGATCGGCTGACGTCAGATCGACATGTTTACCCTCTACACTGATGCTTCAAGGATCGGGATCGGTTGTGTTCTGATGCAAAATGGTAAGGTTGTTGCGTATGCCTCCAGGCAACTGAAGGAGCACGAGAAGAATTACCCTACGCATGACTTGGAGTTGGCCGTCGTTGCCCATGCATTGAAGATCTGGAGACAGTACTTGTATGGAGTCAAGTTTGAAATCTTCACGGACCACAAGACTCTTAAGTATTTATTTTCTCAGAAGGAGCTGAATTTGCACCAGAGGCGATGGGTTGAATTCTTGAAGGACTATGATTTTGAGCTGCAATATCATCCTGGAAAGGCTAATGTTGTGGCCGATGCCCTTAGTCGGAAGCGGACCTTGATGCAGCAAGACTGGAAGATGATTGAGGATGTTGTGTGTTTCATGACATCGATCGAGCCTCATCTTTGCCAGGTGTTCGTTGCTCATCTATGCATCAGGTCAACAGTTATGGATCGAGTAATAGAAGTTCAGCGAGATGACCCTTAGTTGCAAGGTATGATTGGTGAGACTAGAATTGCTCGAGATGAAGATGGTGTGGTCAGATTTTAGCATAGAATTTGCATGCCTGATGTGATTGAATTGAAGAATGAAGTGATGGAGGAAGCTCACAGATCGAAATTCTCAATTCATCCTGGTGGTAACAAGATGTATCAAGATTTGAAATGATCCTTTTGGTGGCCCGGTATGAAGAAGGATGTAGCAGAATTTGTGTCTAAATATTTGGTTTGTCAGCAGGTTAAGGCTGAAAACCAAAGACCACCTGGGTTGATGCAAAGGATTGAGATACCACAATGGAAATGGGAGGATATCACCATAGATTTTGTTATAGGCTTGCCTCGATCATTGAAGGTCAATGATTCTATTTGGGTGATTGTGGATCGGTTCTCAAAGACTACACATTTCCTAGCCATGAAGAAGAAGCAATCTGTGGAGAGCTTGGCACGTCGTTATATTGAGAACATCATCAAATTGCATGGAGTTCCAAAGTCCACTATTTCAGATCGGGATCCTCGCTTCACGTCGAGACTTTGACAATGATTGTAGAATACTTTTGGGTCCCAGTTGAAGCTCAGCTCAGCATATCACCCCCAGACTGATGGTCAGTCTGAAAGGACCATTCGCACTTTGGAGGATATGTTCAGAACCTATGTTCTCGATTGGATAGGAGATTGGGAGTGACATCTACCATTGGTAGAATTAACCTGCAATAATAGTTATCATGCAAGTATAGGCATGGCTCCATTCGAGGCTTTGTATGGGAGGACATGTAGATCTCCTCTATGTGGGAGGAGGTTGGTGACATGCAGTTGGTCAGGCCCGAAGTGGTGCAAGGAACACCTGAGAAGATTCAGTAAATTCAATAAAGATTGAAAGCAGCCCAAGATCGGCAGAAGAGCTATGCAGATAACAGAAGGAAGGATCTGGACTTTGTAGCAGGTGAGCATGTTTTCCTCAAGGTGTCACCAAACCTTTCTTCTTTCTGCCGAAGAAGAGTCACACCCGCCAAGTGTGCGCCGCAATGCCCTCTCCTTTTCTTATCGGAGTGGAAGAGGAGGGACCCCTGTTCAAGATGCAACATGCAACCGATCGTCATCAAGTGACCAACCGGCACCAGCAACAGCAACAACAAATCGGAGGTGATAGTGACCTACAGTCCGATCGTCATCGCCATCCATGCCGAGCACATACGGTTGGCAATGCCAATCGTGTTCGGTAACACTGCCTCGGCCTTCGGCTCACCCTGATCCTCAGGCGCCATTGTCGTAGTTGACGAGTAGCCCAGTCTGGTGACTGCCCATGCAGACAGCTGGCCCCTCTGTTTCTCCGACAATAGAGACTCCTGCGGTCATTGACCCTAGGGTTCCCGGCTCCTCAACATCTCACTCAGGCTCTCAGCTCCGAGTCTCAGCCAACCTTGCCCCAGCACGGGTCTCCTACCTCGGGGGCAAGGACTCCCGGCATGCTATTCGGGCCTCTCAGCCCGAATCACAAACGAGCCAACACTCAATACGGGCTTTCAACCCCAAGTTCGAGGCTCCCCAACACCTGGCTCAGGCACACAACCCCGGGTCTCATCAAGGTCAGTCCCCGATGCAGACTCTCTGCATTGGGCCCTTGGCTTCCCAGCTCTGTAGTGGGGTCTTTTATCCCTATGATCCAGCAATGCCAACTCCCAACATAGGTTTTCCTCATCGGGAAAGGCCTACCTCAACACCCAAGGCAGGCTCCCAGCTCTGGGTCTCACCTCCAGATACACCCAAGACGGGCTCTCGGCTCTGGGTCTCAACTCCAGCAACACCCAAGACGGGCTCTCGACCCTAGGTCTCAGCTCCAGCAACACCCGAGACGGGCTACCAGCCCTGGATCTTAGCTACATCAACACCTAAGGTGGGCACCCCGCCTTGGGTCCCAAAACTCTGGCATCACCAACACCCGAAAAGGGTATCTTGCTCTGGGATCCAGCTCCGACAACATTCGAGAATGATGTCCAACCTCGGGTTCCAGCTACATCAAGGCCCACAATGGGCGACCAGCCCCGAGGCCCAGCTACAACAACACCCAACAGGGCCTCCAACCTCAGATTCCAGTTTCGCAAACACCAAAGACTGGCATTCAGCCCTGGGTCCCAGCACCATCAGCGCTCAAGACCGACTTCTAGCCCTGGAGCCCAGCCCTCTCAAGCACTCAATTTGGGTTTCTAGTCCAAGAGCCCAGCTTCACCAGCTCTCACTATAGGCTTTCCACCTTGGGCACCAGCCTCGTCAACGCCCAGTATGGGCGTCAGGCAGCGGGTCACCTCCCCTCTGATATCCTCAGTTCACAACAAGGGTTGTGAACCCCGAGTTCCGGCAACAACTCTGATGGCCTAAGTGAATGCCAGGCTCCAGGTCGCCACTCTGTCAGCCCCATCTCGGGCATTGAACTCCCAAGCTTTGGCTACACCGATGCTCACTAGAAGTGCCATGCTCCAGACAACCCCAGACCGGCTTCATTCGGTCCACCACATTGGTGCTGAGTCAACTTCAGCCTTGCAAAAAAGAAAGGGGTGTCATAGTGGTTGCAAAAATGGGTGACCCACCGCCATCGCCCCTGCCTCCAGAAGACAAGGTGAGACTTAAAGGAGTCAATGCACCAGCATCAGACCGGGGGCAACCGCCCCGATCCAGTGTCCAGCCTTCCAAGCAAGGTGGCAACTCCGAGGAGGAGCGTCGGTCCTCCCTCAAATGAATATGGGTCATTAGAAAAAAGGCCCAACCCATTCGGGGGTCACGAGCCAAGAGATCCCTCCACTCACCAGAATGGCGCCAAGCTCAAACGCCAGCAGAGTGGTTGTCGGCTCAAGATCTTACTAAACCCCTTTGGGAGACCCTCTGGCCTTGCTGGCCCTCTACCAGCAAGGGACCAGCCCCCACATCCTCCCCTCGGCATTGCCGAGTCATCCACGGGTTCGGGTGAGTGCCGTGTGAGTTAGTCGTCATCTTCGGCTCGTTCGGGTTGCATAAGTGCTTGTTTGCCTACGTCCTAGGTTGTGTCACATCAACATTTGCATGTTGGTCAAGAAGGTCGGTGCACATTTGTATTTTGGACTAGCAACATCGATGCACATTTTAGTCTGATGCATATCAAGGTCGATGCATATTCAAACCATTGCATATAAAGGTCGATGCACATTCAGACTGTTGCATATAAAGGTTGGTGCACATCTGTATTATAGCCTGTAAGGTCGATGCACCTCATGCTAGCATGCTACAAGGTCTGTGCACATGCTAAACTAAGGTCGGTGCACATCTGCATTTCTGTTCAAGAGGTCGGTGCACATGCTGAGCTAAGGTCGGTGCACATTTGCACGATAACATGCAAGGTCTATGCACATGTTCATTATAGTTCAGAAGGTCGGTGCACATGTTGAACTAAGGTCAGAGCACATGTGCAGTCAAGTCTGAAAGGTCGATGCACATCCCATAACCATTGAACAAGAAAGTCAATGCACATGTTGAGTCTCGCAGCTAAGGTCAATGCACATCTTACAGCATTGAACAAAGAGGCCTGTGCACATGTGAACAACAAGGTTTGTGCACATGTGAAAGGTCGGTGCATGTGTTGCCTTCAACTTTAAAAGGTTTGTGCACATGTGAACTCTAAGGTCGGTGTGTTGTGTCCTTAGATTTTGATGATAACAAATCATGATTTATTATCAAATCCTATTGCATAACTAACAATGTAGTTTGAATTAAGGTTTGATCAAGTACAGGTGAAGGAAACAAAGAAGGAAACAGGTCGACGCACATAAGCATTTGAGGCTACAAAGGTCGACGTACATAAGCATTTGAGGCTACAAAGGTCGACGCACGAGAAGAAAGGTCGGTGCACCTTCTACCGTTCTGACCACTAAGGTCGATGCACCCCAAAGCAAAGGTCGATGCACCTCAGAACTAAGGTCGATGCATGTTCTGAAGGTCAATGCATGTAACCCAGCAAAGGTTGATGCATGTATTATTTAGTAGCATCGATCGATTGCTCAAACCGCACGCAGGCAAGGTACCAGTGTCGACCTGCGGCCGATGGAGTGTCGACCTATTGAGTGAAGGCAGCCAATTTCTTCAAGCCATACAAATGGATGTGTCGACACTTCCTCTGAAGGTGTCGACACCAACTCATTTGTGCGGAATGGATCTGAAATTGAAAGCATTTGCTTTTCAAGATCCACAACCAGTCGTGGAGGATCCGATCATATTCGAAAATCCTACTAGAAGCCCACCTTTTTAGAGGTTCTGATCTAATGTCAGAAGATTCTTCTAGAAGTGGGGCCCCCTTTGTAGCTTCTGTTCCCTACCTACCATGTACAAGGTGAGCACGGCGCATGAGAACAAACGATGTGCTGAAGCAAATGCAAAAACTAAAAATGACATCCTACGGAGTAGTACATATAGCAGAGGATAAGGCTGGAGATCGGGCAAGCTTGGAGAAGAAGCAGCAGAAGCAATCTCTTCAAGGCAATAAGAGCAAAGAGGACGAGGCAAGCAAGCCGATAGAGAAGAAGTTTTTCGTGGAAGAAAGACGTTCTCTTCCTTGTGCCACAGGCGTGTCTGCAACGGAGCAGATCATTCCTTCACCTTTAGGTGTTCTCACGAGAAGGAAGATCAACATGCACCTGCGAAAGTTGTGAAGTTGGTCTACCTCCTCCCTTGTGTTTGTGGTGAAGACACGGAGAGAAGAAGAGGAGAACCAAGCCCAGGTTATTTTTTGGTATTTTTTGGTTTTTATTGTAGAGGAGTGGGTCGTTGAAAGGCCAAGGAAAGGTGTGCCGGCGAAGCCTGGCTGGGCGCTGGGAAGGTGTACCGGCGAAGGTGTTGGAGGGTCCACCGGGGAAGGCTTGGGTTAGGTGTGCTGGCGAAGGCACTGAAGGTGCACCGGCGAAGGCACAGTGGGTGTACCAGCGAAGGATGTTGGGAGGAGCATGCCGGGGAAAGCTGGGATAGGTGTACCGGGGAAGGGCTCCAAAGCCTGTGCCAGCGAAGAGCTGAAGCAGTGCACCGGTGAGGATTTAAGGAGCTTACCAGCGAAGGAGCGCACCGGCGAAGGACATGGGAATGGTCGTGCAAGTTCTGATTGGGCTGGATGAAGGGTTGAAGTCCGCGCAGATTTAGGTAAGGTCCATGCATGTTTGGGCTGGGCTGGGCAAAGTCCGTGCAGGTTGGGACAAGTCCATGAAGGTTTGAACAAAGGAGTAAAGTCCATGCAAATGTGCAAGGCTAAGTCCGTGCAGGTGTATGCAGCCCGTGCGTATGCATGGGGGTAAAGGGATGAAGTCCGTGCACATTTAGGTAAGGTCCATGCGTGTGTGGATTGAGTCCATGTAGACTGGGTAAGGTCTGTGCAACGTGTCCATGCATGTGTGCACAGTTAAGGGTGAAGTCCATGCACATTTAGGTAAGGTCCATGCAGATGTACAGGCTTTAGAGTGAAGTCCGTTCAGGTTCTTTTTAGACAAGGGTGAAGTCCATGCACGTTTGGACTAAGCTCGTGCATATGCACGGGGTTGAAGAACAAAGTCCATGCATATGCACGGGGTTGAAGAACAAAGTCTGTGCACGTCGTGCATGGGGTTGAAGAACAAGGTCCGTGCACGTTGTGCACAGGGTTGAAGAACAAAGTCCGTGCACGTTGTACACAGGGTTGAAGAACAAGGTCCATGCACGTTTTGCACGGGGTTAAAGAACAAGGTCCATGCAAGTTGTGCATGGGGTTAAAGAGCAAAGTCCGTGCACGTTGTGCACGGGGTTGAAGAACAAGGTCTGTGCACGGGGTTGAAGAACAAGGTCTGTGCACGTTGTGCACAGGGTTGAAGAACAAAGTCCGTGCACGTTGTGCACGGGGTTGAAGAACAAAGTCCATGCACGTGCGAATAGAAGTCCGTTCACGTGGGGCCAATGGCTGAAAGAAAGTCTGTGTACATGGGCCGAGGTCAGTGCATGTGCAGGGAGAGTTAGTGTAGTTATGGAGTATGCAAGGGGTAAGGTCTGTGTACATGCAAACTAAGGTCAGTGCACATGGGCTAAAGTCAGTGCACATGCAGACTAAGGTTAGTGTACATGCAGACAAAGGTCAGTGCACGTGAGCTAAAGTCAGTGCACATGCAGACTGAGGTCAGTGTACATACAGACTAAGGTCAGTGCACATGGGCTAAAGTCAGTGCAGGGTCCATGCATGTGAGGGCCAACGTCAGTGCATGTATGCAAGGGGGAACAAGGTCTGTGCAAGGTCTATGCACATGGGGCCAGGGGCTATGCAAGGTCTGTGCAAGGCTTGTGCAAGGCTTGTGCATGCAGGCAGACCAAGTCCATGTAGGTTTGCATGGGGTTGGAGATGCAAAGAGGATGAAGTCCATGCATGGGTTGCACGGGGTTGAAGTGCATCGGGGAAGGCCGTGGATGTGCCGGTGAATGACGGGGGAGAGCGTGCCGGCAAAGAGGTGTACTGGCGAAGGGTGAACTGGCAGGTGTACCGGTGAAGGGCTTAACAACAACAAAAGAAAGGGGGCACCACTCAAGGAGTGTGCCGGCGAAGGGGAATAAAGAGTGTACCGGTGAAGGGGCCCAAGGGCATGCCGTGGAAGAGTTTGATGTGAATTAAGGATTTTAACAAAGTTGATGTGATCCACTCAAGGTCATGAACCTAGTTTCAATGAGATTTTGCTCTAGTACTAACTAGGTTGAATCTCACCACGAATTAGGCCAACTAAACACAGGGACTTCAAAAGGTACAACCTGCCCGACGTCCGTGAGAGAATCCATGGGTGCGGGGACTTATGGAGGCCTTGGTTTAAGAATTCTCGGTCCAAAGAGATGGAATGCTCAATGGAGGGTCCTTCCTTAACCAAGAGGGGGGTATGGTATCCTAAAAAGTGTGGGGAGAGGTCTCCCAAGCCAAATGCAATATGAATGCAAAACTACTGTAAAATAGAGACAATATATATGTATGAATAGGGTATATGAGAAAATGATGCAGAACAAGTCACAGAGATGGGGTTTTCTGTAAAATCACACAGGGAATTGGCGCCCCTCCCAGGAGGCTCCAATTCCTAAAAGGGCGCCCCTGGGTTGGGCGCTTGTTCCTGTGAACTTTCTTTTTTTTTCTTTTTAGAGGGAGAGGGGTAGGGAAATGGCGCCCTGACCCCTGCCACCAAATGGGGAAAGGGTGACCCTGTGAGTGGGCGCTATTCCTTGTGAACTTTCTTTTTTTTTTTTAGAGAGAGGCAGGGAAATGGTGCCCTGACCCCTACCACCAAATGGGGAAAGGGCGCCCCTGTGAGTGGGCGTTATTCCCTGTGAATTTTTTTTTCAGAGGGGTAGGGAAATGGCGCCCTGACCCCTGCCACCAAATGGGGAAAGGGCACCCCTATGAGTGGGCGCTATTCCCCCCTCTCAGAACTTCACATAGTAGCCAGAAAGTTTAAACAGTGAAGAACAAACAGCCAATGAAAGTGGAGAGAATGCTCACAAACATAAAGTACGGATTATGGCAATCAAGAATTTGAAACAAAGCATGACATGCTCCTTTTTTTTAAGAGATGAATAGATAGATGGAATTTCTAGAAATCTATCAAACTAACCAATCACATAGGGAAAGTGCTACGTGGAGCACAAAAAGGGAGGCGCACCGTGAGTGCAAAGGAGAGATGGCACACGTGGGTGCCCAAGGGGAAGGATAATCAAAAGAAAAATAAAAGGCGTCCCACCGTGATCGCCAATTTATAGATTATGGAAAATTCACTTAAAGAATATGAAGAGATAAAAAAGTTATGAAAAGAAGGGGAAAGCATGGGAAAGAGAGAGAAAGTGGAGCATGCGTAGGATGCTAAGGGGAATGTGATCGCCAGAGACACATGGGCCTCAAAGATATTATAATGGACAAAGGAGGGATCGCGAATAAATACCTTTGAAAAGGAGCGGGGGATGTGAGTGTCACCTTCTCTTTCTATCGGCCGGCCGATGAAAAGAGTTCTTCTTGTGTATGATTACCCTTGCAAATTAACAAACACCAACAAAGGGAATATTGATTAGAATTATGAGATGTGTAGCATCAAATCCTTAAGATAAATAAATATAACAACATGGAGACGAACACACCTTGTTGGGTGTTGGCCCTTAAACCCCTTATGCAAAAGGGCAGGAAAAGATAATGTATGATGTGGAGGTGTGCAAGTGTTGAACAAGAGGAGTATCTCAACGTGGTTGAGATGAAAGAAACAAGAAAATATGATGTATGCAATGCTAAATGAACAAAAAAGTAAGAGAAGAAGGGAAGAGAAAAGCTTATTGGTTTATTCTCCAATTGGGGGCTTAGATCTTCAATGTGCTCCATGGAAGAAGAGGCTCCAAATCTTCAAGGGAGGAAGAACTCCATGGATGAAGCTTTAAGGTACATGGGAGTCTCCTCCTTGAGCCTTCAATCCAGCAGCACCTCCCCTTGAATTGATATTGATGCCTTTTACACAAGGGAGAGACCGGAGGACGTGTCGGGGAGAAGCGGGGAGTACTCCCGTAACGGAGCAACTCCTAAAGAGCCGGGTGGCGCAACGGTGGTCGGCAAGAACCCAAACGGATAGAAAATCCCCGAGGGCTAGCCTACTAGGGGCACCGAGTCCGTGGGTGAGAGTAGACGAGTAGCATGACTCATAGTGGCAGCGAAAACCCCGAGGACTAGCCTACGAGGGGCACGCGACCCGAGCCGGTACTCCGTCTAAGTCGGGACGGTCGATTAGAGAGGGAAAACCCCGAGGTAAGCCTACGAGGGGTATCCGTCTCTCGGCCACCACGAAGTCCTTTAAGGACTGTGGATTTAAATATATTGGGATTAACCCGTCACTATTCACCAATTGAGCCGACGGGAAACTCATCATTGACAGATAAGTCCCTGTGCGCCGAATGGTGTTGGGAATGACATATTGGGGAATGTTCCCCTCTCCCCAATTGCTGAATCTCCACGAGAAGATGACGATACGGCACGGTCGGGAAACACGTGAAGCCAACGACCTAATAGCCATAAACGTATATGTATAGACGTAAATGCGTTAATTAGTAGGTTATCGGACTGATTACCGAATTAATGCTTAGGAGGAGATGATGCAGAGACACCGGGCATCAAGCTTATGGGGACGGCCTCACCTCCTTCGGTCCACGGTGAGGGACAGCAGGATAATGAAAGGATGGCCACGAAGTCGATTGAGGGACACACCTACAAACGACTCAAGCGGTAAAACCCTCGACATTCAGTTGAGAAAGAAAACCCTGGGGAGAGGGGAGGCGATTGATGTAGCCCATGGAACCCAGGGGCGTACTCAGTGCTGGGGAAAACAGAGCATAAGAAACAGAATGTGCTCATTCCGACGCCAACACTGTAGCACGGCGCCGGTTCAAAGGCTCACGGAGAGCATGCAATGCATAAACTAATCCGGAAATGATGAACGAAGGGAAGATGCATAACGTCGAACCCCCGATGTATTGATGCAATCACGGGTATTGCTCACGCTATGAGAAGAAAATTGAATGTATATATATATTGCATATTATGGTGCCGGCGTTGTCGCACGGACACCATTACATTGTCTACGGAGGGGAAGAAGTAGCAGAGACGGTTAAAAGGGGAAAAATAGGCTCATATCATTGCCTTTCCTTCTCTCCCGTTTACATTACATCCAAAGGTGAAAACTAGAGCGAAAGGGGATTCAATAGGAATAAACTCACGGACACCCACCCAAGGAATGACAGAGCCCGATTCCTTTCTCCGACGCCAAATGCTTCGAACGGACGGAGACGAAGGGCCTTGACTTCCCTCTGGCTCCCTCAGACAGTGAAGGGGTGGCATGTCGACTTGTTCTCCAAGTCTCCTCCTCTCTCTTTCTATTTTTCTTCTTCGGCCCCCGGTCTTGTTCTCCTTTTTTTTTCTTCTAATTCCTTTTTCGATTTATAGAGTAGAGTTACCCGACGCCACCAAATGGCGTGCCGGGGAAGGACAGCGTCGGGGAGACGTTTTGCGCGCTGGAAAGATCACGCCGGAGAAGGCTATTAGCGCGCCGGGGAGAAGGGCGCCGTTTCAGGAGCGTGTCGACAAGGTGTGACACCGTTTCGACGGCATTTGCTTGCCGAATGTCGGCCGATGAGTCCGGGGATGGTCTCGGACGTCACCATTCATGATTCTTCGTGCCAGGACTCTTGCAAGACCTTGGCGAGGGGGTTGACGAAGCTTTCGATTTGTCGAACGGCTCAGATCCGAACTCTGTGTGTGTCTGGTTCGAGTGCGAGGGTCTGTCGTTGACACGACCTCTGACACCGTGGCTCGTGCTTTCGGCTCGGCTCGACCCGTGTTCAAAGCTTCCATGTGGGATGATACAACTCTTTCCAGAATTTCAAATGGACCTATAAATCTCGGTGTAAGCTTGCCCTTGACACCGAATCTTCTGATGCCATGACCAGGAGAAACCTTGAGGAAGACATGATCCCCAATTTGAAACTCCAGGTCTCTTCTTCTGTTGTCAGCATAGGACTTCTGCCTGGACTGAGCTATCTTGAGTCTATCTTTGATAAGTTGAACCTTCTCATTTGTATTCCTGACCATATCCGGTCCTAGCAATTGTCTTTCACCAACTTCCTCCCAACATATGGGAGATCGACAACTCCTGCCATAGAGTGCTTCGAATGGCGCCATCTGAATGCTAGCCTGGTAGTTGTTGTTGTAAGAAAACTAGGCTAGGGGCAAGTGGTCATGCCAGCTTCCACCGAAGTCCATGACACAAGCTCTGAACATGTCTTCAACAATTTGATTTGTTCTCTCTATCTGACCATCTATTTGGAGATGAAAGGTAGTACTGAAATTTATTTTTGTCCCCAAACAGTGTTGTAGACCCTTCCAAAAGTGAGAGGTGAAACGCGGGTCTCGGTCAGACACAATAGTTACAGGCAAATCATGTAATCTTACAATCTCCTTGATGTACAGTGCAGCTAGGACACTAATCGACCAATAGCTCTTAATAGGTAGAAAATGAGCCGATTTAGTAAGACGGTCGATTATAACCTAGATACCATCATGACCGCCTTGAGATTTAGGCAAAAATTCATGATGAAATCCATTCCGATATCTTCCCATTTTCACTTGGGAATATCAAGAGGATGCAACTTTCCAGCAAGTTTTTGGTATTCAGCCTTGACTTGCTGGCATGTGAGACAATGGGATACGAAATCTGCTACCTCCCATTTCATATTTGGCCACCAAAAGGTTCTTTTCAAGTCCTTGTACATCTTAGTTGCTCTAGGGTGGATAGTGTACCTAGAGCGGTGAGCTTCTTCTAGAATCTTCTTCTTTATCTCAGGACAGTCTGGTACACAGGTCCTCTCATGGAATAGCAATCTACCATCATCTGCTAACTTGTAATCAGGTCTTTCGCCTAGCTTCTCTTTCATATCAACCAGTATAGGGTCTTCTTCTTGCAGTTTCTTGATTTCTGAAAGTAGGTCCGGATGCAAACTCATGTGTGCCAGAGTAATGCACCTTCCCTCCTTGTTCATGCTTATCTCAAGTTCTGAAAATTTCTCTAATATCTTCCATTCCTGAATCATCAAATTGGCTAGCATTGCTCTTGGTTTTTGACTTAAGACATCAGCCACGGAATTACCCTTACCAGGGTGGTATTGAATAGTAAAGTCGAAATCCTTAATGTATTCCAGCCAACACCTTTGCCTCATGTTAAGTTCCTTTTGAGAGAAATGGTACTTGAGGCTTTTATGATCAGAGTACACAGTGAATGATTCCCCGTAGAGACAGTGTCTCCAAATCTTTAAGGTAAAGACTACCGCAGCCAGTTCCAGGTCATGCACTGGGTAGTTTTCTTCGTGTTTCTTCAACTGCCTAGAAGAGTATGCAATAACTCTTCCTTGTTGCATTAGCACACACCTGAGACCAATACCGAAAGCATCGGTATATACCTCGTACTTCTCCCCTTCAACAGGTAGGGCCAAGACTGGAGCAGTGGTCAAGTGGTCCTTCAAGGCTTGAAAACTTCTCTCACATTCTTCATTCCATTCATAAGGTACTTCCTTGCGAGTCAGTCTAGTAAGTGGAATAGTAATTTTTGAGAAGTCCTTGATAAATCACCGGTAATAACCAGCAAGTCCCAAGAAACTCCGTATTTCGGTTGCATTGGTTGGTCATTCCTGGCTCTTCACAGCTTCGACCTTTGCAGGATCCACAGAAATTCCATCCTTCGATACAATATGGCCTGCCCTTCAAGTCAGCTTTCCAAAGATGCTAATCTTGCCTTGATCCTCCTCCAGATCGAAGAACAAAAATTCCTGTCATGGATGCGCGTAAATCTATTTTGGGAACAGACCAACGGAGGCAGCAGCTAATTAATTCTTGGAAAATTACTTCAACATCGATTCAGCCGCCACCGAGTTCAGAGATCGACCAGCAACCTCCCGCCAATGTCCCAGCCAATCGCCATGGCTAAAAGGTGACCGGAAGCTTCCATCCTAGTAGCTGAGTTCCCTTGCTGTCTAGTGGGCTGAACTGAGTTATTGAGCTGAGTTCGAATAGTGTCAAGTCAGAATAGTACTGAGTCGGACCAACAGCCCGCCTCCGGCCCGATAGCCCTTCCGACTTGCTGTCTGTCAACCCAAGATCAGTCCTCCCGGGCCCACTTGTAGCCCTTTACCTCTCTGTATAGAGTGAGAAAAGAAAGCACTACTGTAATTAACTATTGTAATTATTTTACCGGGAGTTACCGTACTTGGCCGAGGTCGTCTTCCCTACACCCAGAGCGTGGAGGTATCGTTTTCGCTCCTTTACTTGGCATTTACTTTAATTCATATATGTTTTTATATGCCACTGCTCGCATGTGTTAGGGCCATTAGCTTGATATAATTAGTTCACTATTGTGAGAGTGAGTGAGCGAGACCCGTCTCGTGCCTCGATCTGGACACGAGAGAGAGCTGACCACCCTAGCTCACTGCCAGTTCCTCAACCGCGCACGTCCAAATGATTCCCTCGCTTAGGGATGATCGTGAGCTTGTCTAGAGTTAAAGGTTTGCATATCAAATCGGTCAAGTCCGCCGTCCGTCCCACATCAACTAGGTAGAGTCAGTTGCCTGGCTTAGGGGTGCTAGCTGAGTCAGTCGAGTGATTAGCTCGTGCCATAGTTCCAGTGGATGTACTTTTTTATTTTGGATGTGTTGTATTGGCTACGGCCATCTGATATTCAAAGAAACATTAATGAAAACAATAGGAAAGTTGTTATTGCCATTTATCACTTACATGTTTGAGGAGAGTTCAGAAATAGAACTTTCGTAATGTCGTTGCGTTCCATGTCTGAGGGGTAAGCGCTCCTTCCATGGCAGACTATCGATATGCTCCTTTCCCGAGCTTCTCGACCACTCGGTAGGGGCCTTCCCAGTTAGGGGCTAGCTTTCCTCCTGCCTCCAGTGGTCGAGAGGCTTCGACTTTCCTTAGGATGCAATCTCCCACTTGGAAGTGTCTGTCTCAGACTTTGGCGTTGTAGTATCGACTGAGGCACCGCTAATATTCCGTGGCTCGGATGCCTGCAATCTCTCAGATCTCACTTGCAATATCGAGGTTATCGAGTAGTTTCTGCTCATTCGCCTCGGGCGAGAAGTGGATGACACAAAGAGATGGGCTGCCAACCTCCAAAGGAATCACGACGTTCGTACTGTACACTAGCTGGAAGGGGGTCTCACCAGTGGCAGTTCTTGGAGTGGTTCGGTGCAACCATAGTACGCTTGCCAATTCCTAGAGCCAAATACCCTTGGATTTACTGAGTCTAGCCTTGATGCCTTTCAATATGATTTTGTTGGCATTTTCTATGATGTGACACAACCTTGGACCTACTAGCAAGCATGATTCGGAACTCAAATGGGCCGTATTTGGTGGCCGACTCACCCGATGTTCACCCCGAACCCGTGGGTGACTCGGCGATGCCGAGTGGAGGATATGGGGGATGGTTCCTTGCTGGTAGAGGGCCAGCAAGGCCAGAGGGTCTCCCAAAGGGGTTTGGCTAGTCTGATTCTAGGGCTGACCCGGTGCCGAGGGCACGGGTGCACACTTCTCCCACGATGGTCACTCGGAAGCAATCGGGATTGCGGGACCGAGCGATACGAGAGTTCTTGCTGCCGGTGAGAGAGTGCACACCAGAACCGATCCCCTCGGTATCGGTCCGCCTGGTTGAAATCGGCGCCCATCACTTGTCCCTGGGTGGGTCACCATCACCCTCCGCGCTACTCGGACCGTGTCCGACCCCGTCGCGAGCCACAGCTCACCGAATCGTCACTACGTGCCTCGAGTGGAGTTCGTCGCATGCGTGATTGTTAGCTTCATCATTGGACGACTTGCACTCAGTTGATTGCTGGCTTAGGGTCCCACGTCTCGACCGGGTTCGTCCCGCGTCAGGTCGCCTCCAGAAGAGACCCCTCCAATGCCTGGGCTTGAACATGAAAGATGTCTTGGCCTCGCATGGCCTCTTCCAGGGCTCGCTGCTATGACTCAAACCGCTCTCAGAGCTTGACGCACTGAACCTCCTACACCGCTTAGTGTTCTCGGAGCACAGCGCACTAGAACTCTAGCTCCTTCTGCACAGCCTGGCTGGCTTTCAACTGCTACGTGATCCTGGTAAAGTGGTACCCCCACAAGCCGAATGCCCTAGTGACTGAACTTAAGTTCTTCGCCGCTAGGTCATACAGTTCTCCGTGGGCTCCAGGACCAAAAACCACGGTGCGGTCACATGTCGGAACACCGTTGTCCATCAGAGTGAAGGCCTCTAGCTGACTTGCGTACCCCGGTGTGACCTCCTCAAGTGGCAGGAGTAGACGATAGGGGTGACCTTAGGCGGTAGATTGTGAGCGACCACATCTGGGCAGGGAGCCTTCCGCTTATCAGACACACTTTTGGTAGGGGCCGAGGGAGGAACCTCAGTTTGAGGTAGAACAGGAACCCACACCTCGACTAGTACTGGAGCTGGAGGGGTCCTAGACTAGGGCGGCGGTGGTGTTCAACCACGGGTCGGGGCGGAGGCCCTCTTCCTCTTCCTTTGGCGACGTTGGCTATCCAACGCTGCTACCATGTCTAGGTCCATCTAGGGGCGCTGACTGCTCAACTTGGTGAAAAACCCTCGGGTGTGTTCGCCGCCCCTTCGGAAGTAACCCGTCGAGTGCTTGAGCCAATGCTGGCCCCGGGCACTGTGGGCGAGCACTCCGCCAGAAGCGCCGCTAGGAGAGGATACGAAAGGCATCCTGGCACTAAGGCAATTGCCTCCTGAGAAGCGGTGACAGTCACCTAGTCAATACCCAGCTCTATATGGTCAATGGGGTGAGGAACGAACTACGAAAGCTCGACCGTCTTGTATCGCAGCTCCGATGACTCCAACACCCCTGCAAAATAGTGTTGAGAAGGTCAGTTCGATGAACGGCTAGAGAAGCATAACCAGCGATGAAGTTAGTACTATGGGGCAATGGGGGGCTTAACCCCAGCTCCCGAAGCACCACCGGGGTCAGCTTGGTGTTGACATCAAGGAGGTGGAAGTGAAGAAGGGCTTTAATCGCCCTGGACTCCTCAGTAGTAGGAATGGGCAGCCTATCTACCCGAAGAGGGCAGGAGCCCATAGCAAACCTCCAATCACTTGGATGACCACTGCCCCCTACCTTTGTGATGAAGACAAAGCGCTTAGACCAGCGCTTGACGTTAGACACCAAGGAAGTGACACGGATAATGCTCCTATCCTTCCCAGCCCAGAAGTAAAAGGATGACGTGTCGGTAGGACAACACTGAAGGCTGTAGAACTACCAAAAGAGGAAGATGTTCGGGGCAACCGAGGCTTGGTTATAGACAACGACAAAACCACACAGGTGTGGACACTAAAAATAATAATAAACAAGAAAAGAGCAAAAGGGTGGCCCACTCACAAATGGGCCAAGCTACATGAAGGAGCCCAAATGCCATAGTCCAAAGAAAAAAAGGGAACAAGAAAGACCCTTCAAATATATAAGGTTATGGTTCATGTGTGAACTTAAATGTTATCTAAGTGGGCAAGGGTTAATTGATTTGTTGATAACCTTTCATGCATGAATTAATTTTTCAAATGAGAGTTTGTGTTGTGGATGAGTTGAAGCACTCTAGTTTAACCTCACAAGTGAATGCATCATATGTTTCCTATAGCAGGTTGAAGGAATCATGAATAGGTGATTGAGTATTTTATTTGGATTAACAAAAGATTGACATGAATTGATTTGGGTTCAAAGTGCAGGTTCTTCTTACTCTCAATTCACTAAATCTATGGTAAGAATTTATGTTTGAATGCATTTCATGTTAGCTAGATCAGACTTGAAGTATCTTTCATGTTTCTGGGCTTAATTGGGCTGCATTAGGCCAGTTTCTATTTCTGCACTGCAAGAGTCGACTCTTGGTGCCTGGGGTCTGCTTTTGCTGCAGGGAGAGGGTGTGGCAAAAATGTCGACTGTAAGAGTCGACACTTTTACCTGTGGGTTGATTTCTGTTCGCTGGCAGAGCATGTGACAAAAAGTGTCGACTCTAAGAGTCGACACTTTTGTCCTGGGTGTTGTTTCTTCTCTGCCGGCAGAACACCTTGACAAAAGTGTCGACTCTAAGAGTCGACACTTTGTCTGGTTCGTCTAGATCATGTTTCTGGTTTTGATTTCGAACACCCCATTTCTGGATCTGATTGTCTTGGCTTTTTACCCCAATACCCTTAGGGTTTCTCCCATCTAATGGGTGTGTGTTTTGAGAGGGGTTTTGTGGTATTTTGTTCACCTATTTACTGCCCTTTATGAAGGTCACGATTTTCAGATCGAAGAGAACTCTTGGGCTGAATGTTTCTATTCTTTGCAGGTGAAGGAGGACGAGGGTGAGGGCGTCGCTCTACTTGGAGGAGGAAGAAGAGGAGAACGCCATCAACGAGCCTATCTGTCGATCTGATCGTTGTTCTGAACGCGGTTCCTGAAGATCCATCCTTGGGTGTCTCCTACGAGCTTGGTCGATTTCCACTCCTTGAAGAAAGTTTCCGGTGCACCCTACCACTCCTATGGACGGGATTGATAGCAAATTTAAGGGGGATTTCTTCTTCGCTCATTTCTACTCTTTTATTTGGGCATAGATTAATATCTTGGGCTGGCATTGTATATCATTCTATTTCGTCAAACTCAGAATATTATTGTGTGTCGGTGGAACTGCATCTCTGAGTGTGTGGTTTCATTGCGGGGCAAGTTTCCCCGAGTCCGTGTGTGAAGACGGAGCTGTGACTCTGTGTGGTTTAGTGTCCGGGGTGTGTTCCCCGACTGTGTGTGTGTGAGTGCTACGATGGCAGCGTCTTGTGGTCAGGTCCCGTGTGTGCATTACTACAGAACTAAATATGGATTTCATGTGTGCTATGCTTTTGAGCTTGGATCTAGTTTCCAGTTTTTCACAGAAGGATTTATGCATATGACAAATGGCATACTCATATTGAGTTGGACTGAATCTACTTGACCTATATTAGTATTGAGTTTTTCATGCTGAATCAAATTTTGATATGTGAAGAACATGGATTGGAAATATGTGTATTGTGGCTGCAATTCATCATAATTCCAATGCAGGTTCATGAGTTAGTCATGTGTGTAAAAATGGCTTGAAGATGGTTCATTCACATGTATTGAATTTAGATCAACTTAAATTTGAGATTTCAATGTTGTAGGTTCTTATTTGTCTACAAATCCTTTGTATCCATGGTAAGTTTCTATTTTTGTATATAATCCATTTCATGATTGGGACGATTGAGTGAATTCAGTTTTGCTTGGACAAGGTTATGGTTCATGTGTGAACTTAAATGTTATCTAAGTGGGCAAGGGTTAATTGATTTGTTGATAACCTTTCATGACACTTGCCGACTGAAGTTGGTCAAATAAATCATCGATCCTGGGCAAAGGATACTTATTCTTGATAGTCACCTGATTCAATTGTCTGTAATCAATACATAGTCTCAGGCTTCCATCTTTCTTCTTCACAAATAACACTGGAGCACCCCATGGAGAAAAGCTAGGACGGATATAGCCTTTTTCCAAAAAATCTAGCAACTGTGCTCTCAACTTTTTCAGTTCCGCTGGAGCCATACGGTAAGGTGCCTTTGCTAAAGGTGCCATACTTGAAATTAATTCAATTACCATCTCTATCTCTTGCTGAGGAGGTAAGCCTGGCAACTCATCAGGAAACTCACAAACCACAGGAATATCACCTAACTCCTGCTGTGGTGCTTCAACAGCAACCACGGAGGCAAAGAATCCCTGACAACCTGCATTAAGTAATTTACAGGCTCGAATAGTAGAAATAAGCAAGCGAGAAGAACGAGATCGAATACCTTGAAAATAGAATGCTGCTTTCCCATATGGCTGAAAATAAACTTTCTTTGTTCTACAATCAACCACGGCTCCATATTCCTCTAACCAGTCCATGCCCAGAATAACATCATAATCTAGCAGCCTCAATGCATACAACTTAGCTGGCGTCTGTTGATTCCCAATAACAATAGGAGTCTCCTCAAGACAAAAAGGAGTGAACATGAATTCCCCAAAAGGCAATTCAACTAATAACTCACAAGATATTTTTGATGTCGGCTCCTCAATGCAGCAAAATAAAATCTTCAGAAATAAATGAATGAGAAGCACCAGAGTCAAATAAAACATGAGCTACATGACCATAGATCATAATAGTACCTTCAACCAGATAGGATGCTATTACCTCAGAGCGAGTCATATGCGTGACTCTCCCTTTTTGTTTCTTTCCAGCTGCAGTAGACTGTTGTGATGACGATACTGAAGCTTGAGAATGTTGTTGAGATTGTGGTGGTGGAGGAGGTCGGAACTGCTATGATTGTGAAAATTGAGAAAATTGAACAGGCAGCTTCAGCCTTTGCGGACAATCATGGACCACATGTCCCACCTGATCACACCAAAAACACACCACCGGCATTGAACATGGTCTCCCCGGATGGCTACCACCACACCTCAGACACGGTCTCGGCTGACTAGCCACCGGTCCCTGTCACTGAAAAGAAGAGGGTGCTGCTTGTTGCACGGTACCAGAAGAAGCTTGTCGGTCATACTGCTTCTTTGATTTCTTAAACATCCGCATGAACTTAGATTTCATAAATGAAGTACCACTGGTAGAAGGAACAGAAGATGGTATCCCTGTCATATTCGACTGACTGACTTGTTGATACTGCACACTATGCTGCATCGGCTCAACTTGGGTTCATCCTTGCGATGTTGCCATGTCTAACTCCAATGCTGCAGCTGCCTGATAAGCGACATCTAATTTTGCCACTCTGGTTGCAATCAGAGGTTGCCTTAACGCTGCCTTCAAACCACGCAGAAATTACTCAATTTTAGCCCTTCATCAGCGAGAATGTGAGGAGCATAGCGACCCAATTCCATGAATTTATTGTGATACTGCAAGACTGTCATATCGCCTTGAGCCAATTCCATAAATTGATGCATTTTGTCCATCCTCAAATATGCTGGACTGTATGTACGCTCAAACGAAGTGACAAACTCCTGCCAAGTAATTTGTCGAAGAGGACGAGACCTGAAAGTTACCTCCCACTCCGTGGTCCACCACGCGAGTGCTGCCCCTTGCAATTGGAATGTAGCCAGCATCACTTTTTCATCTTCTGTGCATTCCATGGAATGGAACACACGCTCAGTCGCGTCTAGCCACACTCTCGCTGCATCTGGATCTGCTTGCCCTTCATATGTTGGTGGGTGGAAAAAGAAAGAGAGAGCTCCATCCCCCGTTCCAGAAGAGAAGAGAAGAGAACAAAAAGAGAGAGCTCCACAGAAAGGAAATCTCCATCTCCCGTTTCCGAGAGAAAAGAGCAAGCAGAAGAGGCTAAGGTGGGCATCTGGGGAGGGAATGGAGCCAATGCTCCACCCTCCCCTCACGGTGTATTTCTTTTACTATTCATGATATAGTCTCTTCTTTCCGAGTCTCACTCGTCTATGTAAAACTCCTTCCTCTTAAGTTCTGTTTTGATGTATCTTGGTTCCCGTTTACTGAGGAATGAATATAGTCTTCAATCTCCCCTAGTATCGTCTCCGATTTAACCTTTTCTGCAAGCTACTAATATATTGCCCCAATCATCTCTTTCTGGCGCTTCTCAGAATGCAATCTCTGGCGTTTCTCAGTATGCAAGATAGCTGCCACGATTTCCGTTTAGGGGTTTCTAGTGTAGTACCCAGAGCCGGAGACAGACCATCTCCTGGCTTCTGGGACTACCTGTAATAGAATGTATGATCGAACGGGGTTTCTGATATGCGGAGTCTCTCTCCCTTTAGGACCCCCGATCACAGGGATGCATCAAAATCAAACCAAAGGCCAGAGACAGCAATCTCTTGGTCCTCTGGATGGTAGATGTACATATCGAACCGAGTTTCCCTCGCCATCGAATGCACCCCTGGACCAGAAGCATCGATTTCTTGGCTCCCAGGGCTGTAGATGATTACAGAGAATCAACCTCTTTGACTGAGTCGTGATGGGTGGATTTCCCTCAACCTGAGTCCCTTGAATTAACCCCACTACGATTGGCAGATTTGTCCTGAAAACCCCATCAAAACCCATCCATTAGAAGCCTTAAACCTTACCCAAATCCAGGATGTTAGCCTCAATCTCCTTGGAGCTTCATAAAAATCCCATTTAAACAGAGTACCGGGTTGCCCAACCTTCTCGGCGCAGAGACCTCACGGCGTGGGGAATAGCCCTCGGCGCGGGGCTTCCCGCGCCGAGAACCCGTCGCGCCGAGACCCCTTTCGCCGTGTGCTGCCCACCGCGCCGAGAACCCCTGTGCTGCCCATCGCGCCGAGAACCTCCAACATAACCTGTGCCGCGCCGATAGCCTCATAAGCCCAAGACCTTCAGCGCCAAGAAGCTCTCTATATGACTCCCATTCAAATCCCTGTTCACTCCTATGGACCTCCAATCAGAAGAATCCCTACTACCCTTCATCGAGAATCTCGGGAGGTACATTGATGGGGGAAACCCCCCCTACATTCCATCGTCCCAGGTTGGACACTCATGAACGAACCCCATAGATTCTAAGGGCTCTGCCTCTGCATGTGTCCCGAAGATCATCAAAGGGGAATATCAAACGTCATTGTTACGGTGATTACATCATTTCAGGAGTCTCGCACTCCTTTTCTCCGACTTTCATCCCGACTATTCGTGGGTGATAGTCTATTTTACCTTTGGCATAACCCAAAATAAGGGGAGATGCTGCCGGAATTGTCCCTCAATAGAATAAATCCCAATAAGTCAAGGGAGCGTCATCGATGCGTACCCCCTTTTGGCTTCAGTCCTATGGGAAAATCAACTGGTCGGACCGTTTGAAGGGGCGATGCCCCGGCTATTATTCGGATTCTGTCTCGCCACTGCGTGGACAGTTTCCTATCTCTACTTGGCACAAGTCAATGCCAAGGGGAGATGCTGCCGGACCAGATCCGTGCATTCTAAAATAAACATGTTATTCATCCGTTCAATTATTCTACGCACATCGTTCTTTTAAACGCCCTCCAGGGCCTCCTACTTTGGCAATTAATCAAGGGTTGTCCTTCTTAGGAAGGGCGTAATTAACGTCATAACCTTTATGGTATGGCGGACTCCAGATCAGCTCTCAAAGCCTCCACGGAAGGCAATGGATCGACCTGGATCAACCGATCAAGACCCTGCAGAAGCTGGTCAGCCATGGCAGCATGTAACGCCATCCCAAGTGCAGGGGCGTCAGGCCACTCAACTCCAAGAGCTAGGAAGTCTACAGGTACCCCTGGGGCTCCCTCCGCAGAAGCTGCAAGGACAGAAGGGGGCGGAATGAGCGTTTGTTCACAACCAAAGGGACATGCGCAAATAAATATAAAAAGGCACAACATGGTTATATACCTGGTGCTGCTGTAGACCCCTGCCCTTCCTCAGTAGCGGGGGAAGAACCAATGTCAGAAGCTGAGCCTGGTCCACTAGGCAGGTCGTGTGTGTCCCCATCCACTGCAGTTTAAGCAATAGCATGTAAGTGCTTGTCTATAAAGTGGCACACACAGGATGTCAAATTCCAGAGAGCAGCTGTGTACCTGTCTCAATGGCAGCTCCTTCTTCAACTATGCTAGGAAGGGCAGACTCTGTATCAGGAGCCCCTTTGGAGCAAGATTGCTCGGCCACAGAAGTCGGCCCTGCCTCCTGAGTCCCCTGTCGCAGGGAGGCCTCAGCCATCGGCTCTACAGAAGGGGAAGCTACACGGCAAAAACAGGAGAGGGGTCAGTGCCGCAAATAAAGTGCATATATCATTCGCCATGTTCGTTGTCAGATACGAACAATACCTGCCGCATGGGCACCTATTGGCGAGGTACTTTCCCCTAGAGTGTGCAAGCACTCTAGTGCACCCTGAGAAGCTCCCCCTGCCTATCTCGTCAGGGCGGGATGTGTTTTCTTCAATGTCCTGGCCTGTCACTGCCCATGTAGCAGATACATTAATCAATTAACAGAGATGGTTGCAAAGTGGCAAAGAGGTCTATCATTAACCTCTAACAGTGCTCACCTGATGGATCAGCTATGCTATCCTCGCCAATGTCGACATCAGAGGAGCTCACTAGCGCAGGATCTCCTGGTGCTGTGGTGTCAACACCTGCTACCTCCATAGCCTTGTGCTTGTCGAGGTATTGCTGCCTGTCAGAAGGTCCACAAAGGAACCAGATTTCAGAAGCTGTGAGAAATCCTCCATGGATCTGGCTAAGTCCGCTCCTGCTTAACAAACCATTACATGAGCCAAGTAAGCCTTTATAAGAAAGGCTCAAATAAAAGAAAAGTGTGTCACTGCACTCACCACCAGTGTCCTTCAATTCTCCCTCCTCTCGAGAGTCACTATCACTAGAGGAGGAACTGGAGGTCGTATCGCTGGAAGTAGAGCTCGAGCTCCCTTTAGAAGGAGAACCAGCAGCCATGGAGCTTCCACTCTTAGTAGCGGATCCATTCCCAGAAGCGGACCCGGCCCCAGAGGATGAGCCGATATTATCCTCGGCTGATGGACCAGGTGGAGTAATCTCCGGAGCCCCTGCACAGCCAATAAAATACTAAGGGATTAGTGATGTTTAAATCTTCATGTATCAATGAAGAAAACAAGGCTAAGTATGTTACCTGGAGCCTGACCTCCTTTGAGCCCTGCTGTAAAAGGCGAAGGAGAGTTAGCCGTCACTGGCGTATAATCGTCCGTGGGGGACATCAGCTCCTCAAAGCTGAAAGTAACATTCGGCGCGGACTCCTCCAGTAGCATGTCATCTCCCGCTCGAGAGGGAGAAAAGCTCATGTCGGCCCTAGCCTCCGGGAGAGCTGCATTTAATGAAGCAAGCATGTGTTTATAACACTGTATGTGTGCTCAGAAATGATCAGTATCCGGGGGAGCTACTTACTGGACACAGCCTCAACCGCAGGGGATTCCTCCTCAAGCCGGGGACGGGATGATGACCTCACATCCCCCTCCTCAGAAACCTCGGTCCGGGGCCGGGTAGCAGACAGACAGGTAGGAAAAACGACTCTAACCCTTGACTCTCCCCCTTAGTCAATGATATGATATACCATGCAGACACACAGACAGACAGACACACAGACAGAGCTTTCTCTCTTGCCAGTCACTCCCCCTGACATCAAAATCTTTCCCCTTGCCATCAAACATCAAAATCTCTCCCCCTTTACCATGAAAATCTTGCCATCAATTAATCTTGCCATCAAAATCACTCCCCTTTTGCCATCAGCAAAAATGAGAGAGACAAGAGAAGATGTGACAGAGAAGATGTGATGACAATATCAAAGTAGTGAAATCAGAGGAAAAATCTGACTGACAAACTGATTTATCTTTTGTTAACTAATCATACATAGCTCAGATTCTTCTGGTTTAAGACTCTATATAATGCATCCTTGATAGAAATCTGATTTAAGAGTGATGAAACTTAGAGTTTAACAACTGCACTCTTTGAAGAAATTTGCATTAACCCTTAATAGCAGTAAACCAGAACTACATAGATCATGTCAGATTTAGTCTTACTTCATCTTACTCACCCAAAGATCAATGAATTTCTTAGGAGTGACTATAACATGTAATGAGATTAAACAATTGTTACAGTTGTAATATTTCACCGTAGGGTTACAACATTATTTTCTTTTTCTTTTTATTCACTATTTTTAGAACAGTCAGGCATAATTCATACCTTTTTACGTAAGGGTACACGTTGATTAGACGCTAGTACCCCTAGTTACTCAGTAGAATTTATTGATGTGACACAACCTAGGGATGAGCTGGGACCGACCAAATGATCCTTGGACCTAGAAGTGCAAGCACAACCACAAGGCCAAGAGGCCTACGCAAGTGGGCAATCGTCGGCGCGCACACTCGATCCGGGGGTGACTCGGGGATGCCGAGTTGAGGGTGTGGGACAAGACCCTTGCTAGTAGAGGGCCAGCAAGACTCAAGGCTAACCTCCCCTTAGGTACGGATGCCCAATTCAATGAACAGGCAATGGCCGACGGGTGCGGATTCACTCTCTTACATCCACGGTGGTCACACAATGACGATGGAGCCTTGGGACCGAGCTCTCTCCCTTAACTGATGGTGCAATTGAGGACTATTAAATGAATAAGCACAAATGGGAGCAAGGACTGAGAGCTTACCTAGCTGGTTTGAAGAAACTGACTCTGGTGAGGAGGCGAGGGTATGCACCCGCTTGCCGCACCGGTGTAGCTTTGACCTGCCCTAAAAGTTTACAACACTACGCCTCTCGCAGGAGGGGGATCTTAGGGTGGGGGTTAAATTACTTACACCCAAAATACCTCCATGCAGGGAGGGGCCTTCAGCCGGCCAAGCGGGGAGGGAAATAATAGAGCGAGGAGCTTCAACGAATGGCGGAGTCAGTTCTGTCCTCTTTCTGGAACAGGGGATAGGCAGGCGATGTCGGCGCCGCTGTGACCACTCCCAAACTCCTTTCTTGACGAGACCAGAGGGAAACTCTCCATAACTAGACTGGGATGTCACCTGAATTTTAGGAAAATTCCAGGTTGTCAGTGCGGGTTGGGGAAGAGCCTTGAATAGGGTCTCTGCATCTAAGTTCAGACAGCTATAGGATCACAGTAGCAGCAAGCTGAGGCCGTCACGAATAGTCCCGAACTCCAAATTGAGTGTGGCTAGAGGCGTTGGGACCGTTGACAAGTCACCTTCGAAACGTGATCCATGTGAATGCCAGCTGATCTCGGAGTATGCCAGAGAAGCTCAAATAGTGACAAGGTGTCTATTCAGTCCAAGAGGGGATAGAATAGCGCACCCTAGGGAGAAAATTAAGAAGTTGCCGCTCCGGATGCCAAATGGAGTCCCGCTTCTTGGAGAGGGAAGAAGACTAAGCGTCAACGCCTAGAAGCTTCAGCGTGGACGCAGCAGTTAAGAAGACAGCTCCTACTGGGCTATAGCGTCAACGCTGCAGTACCACTGCGTGGACGCATCAGTAGAAGCTGAAGCCGGGTAGGTCAATGCCAAGGCGTCGACGCTGCTGGTAGGTAGCGTGGACGCAGTTGAAGCCGGGGACGCAGTTGAAGCCTGGACGCTGCTGAAGCCGTAAAGAGTATTGCCAAAGCGTCAAACGGATACTACCGCGTCAACGCTGCGAAGCACCTGCGTGGACGCAGCAGTTGATGTTGATCAGGAAGCCGTGAAGCTCAAAGCGTGCGTTGACGCTGTTAACTGGCAGCGTGGACGCAGCTGTAGAAAGGCACTACACAGTCTTCAAGTTCTTCAAAACGCGAGCGAGCGTCAACGCCGTCCGTTGACAGCGTGGACGCATCTGAAGAAAGGTACTACAGTCTTCAAGCTCAAAGCGTGCGTCGACGCTGCTAGTTGGCAGCGTGGACGCATCTGAAGAAAGTCACCTCAGTCCTCAACAGCTTCAATTTCCAAGCAAGCGTCAACGCCGTCTGTCGGCAGCGTGGACGCAGTCGAAGTTAAAGCTTCAATCTTCGTAAGTTGCAAGCCCGTGCGTCAACGCATCCAGACTCTCAGCGTCGACGCATCAAGTCAATATCTACGAATCAGTCTTGATTATTCTGAGGGGCCCATGCCTATTATACAAAAATGCCATCTTTTATATATCCGAGGTACTGTTTGTTATGAAAGAAGGGCACGTGATCCAAGACGTGTCAGAGGGGCACGCACTCCTCGTTTCGTGCGCGGGAAGGGAGTCATGTGAGACGTGTGTCTTCCACACGCTGTGGGACCCCTCTGTAACAGATTCACTCATCCTCTCGTATGTCTGCTGCTGCCATTAGAGAGATATATATGTAGAGAGCAGACGAGATAAGAGAAAGAGGCACAGGAGAGCTTTGTCGTCCGTCTCCAGAAGCGAAGTCCAGATAGCTTGAGCGGCGTCCGAAGAACCAGAGCCAGTTTCTCCAGAAAAGAGCCTCCGAGAGAGAGAGAAAGAGAGAGACCCCTCTCTCTTTCTCGCTCCCCTCCATGTTCCCTCTCTCCCTCCGTAAACCCGCCGGCCGACCTGCCCGTGACCCACCTCCGCTTCCACCTTCCTTTCTCTTCACCGCGAAACACCCCCCCTCTGATGATCATCGCCGCACCTCCACTCCGCCACCGGCCTCACTGCACCGACCCCCCCTGCACCGCCCATCCTCACATCGCCACAGTCGTAGCCGCATCCTCCTCACGTAGCCGCGTCATCGTCACGCCATCGCGAGCCCCCCTCTCACCAGCGCACCCCTCGCCGCGTCCACCTCGCCACCCTCTCCACCGCCGGCCTCCTCATCGCCGTCCACAACTCCACCGTTCACCCCGCGAGTCCCCTCTCACCGTCGTTGCCCACCTTCGTCGTTCTCTCTCCCTCCGGCCACCTTCACACCACCGTGAGCCCTCCCGCCGTCGTCCATCCCGCCAACCACTTCCCAGCCGCCGTCACCCACACCGCGTCGCGCCCCCTCACGCTCTCTCTCTCTCTCTCTCTCTTTCCCTCTCACCAGTGACCGCCTCTCTCTTTCTCTCTCTCCCTCCCATGCGAACCTCTCTCTCTTTCTCTTACCGTGACTGCCTCTCTCTTTCTCTCTCTCTCCCTCCCATGCGAACCTCTCACTCTTTCTCTCTCTCACCCGCGACCGTCTCTCTCTCTCCCACTCTCTCTCTCTCTCTCATCCGCTCTCTCTACCTCCCCAACACATATCCTTAGTGTATTTTTATTTTTTATTTACTCATATTTTTATTCTTTTACCTCTTCTCTCCACCTTTATATAGCGGGGAGGGGATGAAAAGAGAGAGAAGCTTCAACGGTCGGTGAAGTCGGTTCTGTCTTCTCTCAGGAACAGAGGACAGATGGTCGATGCAGGAATTGTTGCGGACGCTCCCGGACTCCTTTGGCAGCGGGACCAGTGCCAAAACTTCGTGGATTGGTCCAGGAGGATGCTGGAATTTTGGCAGGAGATGGGGAAGTCGTCGCCGGTCGCGGTGAAGCTGGAAGCAGGGACTCTGTTCTCTGGCTCGGACTGTCTCAGCACTGCAGCGTCCGGAAGACGAAGCCACCACGAACAGCCCCGAACTCCGAATTGAGCCCGGTCAGTGGCGTTGGAACCGTGGACGAGCTTCCTTCGAGACGAGACCCACGGGGGTGCCAGACGATGTCGGAGCATACCGCAGCAATCTGAACACTGACAGGGTGTCAGTTCAGTCCCAGGGTGGACAGAACTGCACACTCTTGGGAGAAAAGGTAGAAGAAATCACTCCGGAGGCCGAATGGAGCTCCGCTTCTTAGAAGAGGAGGGGAACTCGTAGAAGAAGGTCTCAGTCAAACGCCGCCTCCAGATCTTCAAAGGGGCCGACGTGGCAACTGCTACACTCCGCCTATGAAAGCTGGACAGGAACCTTCTGCGCAGTTGGAGGAGATTGCCTCTCCCGGACAGCCACGAGCTCGAAACGGGACGAGACGACTGCCGTTGCGAAGACGACTAATCAAAAAAGTATATAGAAAGGCATGTCAGAAAGGTTAGGTCATGCCTATCTGGACTGACATCTCTTGCGTAGAGGCTAGCCTCTGCCCAGTGCTATATCTGATTGATTGACTACTTAGATCAATTAAGTGATTTCTGTAGGTATCTTCCCTTTAGCTGAAATTGTAACTAGGTTCAAATAGGTTCAGAGAGAGGTTTAAGTTTAAATTTTCTAAAAGTGTCATTGGGATCCATTCACCCCCCCCTCTGGATCTCATTCTGAGCGGATCACCAATCCTAACATTCTGATCCCCTGTTTTGGGATCGAGTTTCCTCCGTTGGTTAGAGGAAGGGAGCTTGTGCTCGGATTTCCTTCTGAGTGATTAGAAGAAGGGAGATATCAATCTCTGGTTCCCCTCTGAAGGTTCAGAGGAAGCGAGATTTGTGATCTCCAATTGTGAAGGCCGTGGGGTATGGCTTTCACGGGTTCCCTCCGATCTTGGTGGAAGAGAGAACTAGGTTCTCTATTCACTGTGGGAGTAGTGAGGTCCGATCTGGCTGGGAGCTAGATCGGTGGTTGAGGGATCGGTCTCCCTCAGGGCAAGCTGTTAGGTAGCACTTGTAGCAGACTGAGTCTGCGGCTTCTTTGGTAAGGGAAACCTCACTCCGATTTGGAGTGAGGGGTGGACATAGGTGGACTGGTGTCTGACCGAACCACCTAAAAATCCTGCGAGTCGTGTGATTGCATTGGTGTGATTGCTCCCTATTTTCTACCCCTTTCGTAGGTTGGCATGTGGAATGGATTTGTTGAATTTGCTGGTATGATCGCGACACTGATATAGTCACATCTGTTGGTCGTTTGTGTGTGTGTGTGAAATCTCCGTAGTTTAGATATCCTTCTGTCGGAGTTGTCGTGCATTAATTCTGTGGTAGTTAACACTTCGTCGTGAAGTCCTTGTGTTGCATCCTAAGTGTTTGCATTAGGTTCCATAAGAGGAGTTGTTTAGGTATGAGACATCACTGAATGCTTCTTGTGCGATAGTGTTAACATGTTTTTTTTTGTGTCGGTGGTATTAATTTAGGCATTCACTTGGTAATTTCTGTTAAGTTTAGCGAGGTATCCATTCACCCCCCCTCTGGATACTTCTGTGCACCCGCATCATCTTTAACAAGGGTTTTGCAAAGGAGATTTCTTGGACGGGGGAATAAACCTTTCCTTGTGTCAGCACCGACCCAGTGCTGACGAATACTTTCAAGAGACAAATAAACCCTGTCGGCTCCGCCACCTCGGTGACGTCGGCGAATAGACACCTTACCTGGACCCTACGTTCGGGATAAGGGAATAAACCCTTTCTTGTGTCAACACCGACCTAGTGTTGACGAATGCCCCAAGAGTCGAACAAACTGCGCCTGGCTCCGCCACCCTGGCGACCTCGATGAGCGAACATCTCGCCCGCAACCCTTTGACTTGAACCTTCCGTTCAGGTCATTTGGATCAATAAGCTCTTCTCTCCGTCCCTTCGGGTGACGGACAACCCCTTGACTTGAACCTTCCGTTCAGGTCATTTGGATCAATAAGCTCTTCTCTCCGTCCCTTCGGGTGACGAACAACCCTTTGACCTGAACCTTCCGTTCGGGCCACTTGAACCGACAAGCTCTTCTCTCCGTCCCTCCGGGTGACGAATATCCCCCAACCGGGACCTCCCATCCAGGGTATTTCCACTGATGAGTCCCTTCCCTGTCCCTTCGGGCGACGCGTACACCCCGTTGACCTAGGATCCTTCGCCTCGGTCAACCCACTTTATGGAGCTACCCGGCAGGGCCACGAGGTCTGCATGGTGGAGTGGTCCCCTCGTCTCTCCTTTGGGGAGGCGAGCACTCTCCTGTGCCCCTCGGCGCGCCCGATCGAAGCATCCCTAGGCTGAGCCCTCGACACGGACTTGCCTCGTCAAGGAGCAAAAGAGAAGGAAAAGGAAAGAAAAGAAAAAGGAAAAAGGAGAATAGATTCGTGGGCCTATGCCCAAAAGGATGTATACCAATGTTTCTTTTCCATTTCAAAACAAAAGGGGTACATTTGCTACGGGGCATACCCCTGAGCTACACTTCAAAAAGGGGAGACGGAAAGAGGAAGAGGGGAGCACGGGATACATTGCGAGGTCCGGGGGTGGTGGCGCTCAGTCGATTCCCCGGAAGATATCCTCGAGGGGGAGGATGCCGATACAGGGGAAGCTCACCATGTCATTCAGTCGGCCCCTCTGCCCCTCGAGACGCTCCAGCTCCGCTTCAAGGGAGATTGCCTCGGCCCTAGTGACGGCCAGCGCCTCACCGGTCCTCTCCACGGTCGCTTCGGCCTCGGCCAGCGCAGACTTAGCAGTGGCGAGGTGGCCTTCCAGCTCTTCAATCACACCCTTGAGGGCGTGAACATCCCGACGGCCACCGTCCAAGGCCTTCTCGAGTTGCTCGTCGCTGGTTCGACGCTCCTCTAAGGCTTGCGAGTATTCCCCTGTCTGAGCCCTGAGCGCGGCAAGCTCGTTGGGGGCCCGAGTCTCGAGAAATTCGCGACGGTTTATGTACTTCAATAGTAGCAGCACGCGTCGTGACCATTCCCCCAGAGGACACCCCAGCACCTGTAGCACACCGGTCAGCTGCACTGCTATCGCGTGCGCCCCTCGATACGTAAGAGCAGGGTCCCCGAATATCAAAGAGCGTAGTGCTATTAGCATCTGCCGGACGGGAGCATCTGAGGCGGTGTAACCAATGGAGGGCACCTCCGGCGGGCTGAATTCAACCATCTCGTCGATAGCAGCCCATATCTCCGCATCTACTGCAGTCGATGAAGAGGGAAGCGCCACGGACAAGTCGCTCGGGCCTCCCGTCTCGACGTGCAATCCCCGGCCAGCCACGGTCAGGGGAGCTGCTAGAGCTGCGGCGGTGCTGCCCGACTCCACGACGGCAAGGGGTTACTCCTCTTCGCTCTCGGTCAGGGGAAGGGCAAGAAGTGGGGCAGACTCCGTCGCCGTCGAGGGCTGGGCCTCTCCGCCCACTGGTGTCCCCTCTTCGCCTCGGGCCACGAGCTCTGATCCTCGAGAGACGCACAGCGCAGTGGTACTGTCCCGGAGTCAGAGAACGTAACAGTTCACCCTGCACAGCATTCCGAAGGCTCGACCTGTAAAAATACGTGAAAATCACTAAGCTCAATCCGGGACCCACGAAAATAATCTAAAAAAATATTCAAAAAAATCTGGGACATTACAGCCCTCCCCCTTTAAAAAAATTTCGTCCTCGAAATTCAGGACAAGCACCAAGTGACAAGGGGTGAACGCCATAAACCAACTGACAACGCCGTCAGGGCCCCAACCAAACCTCGAAACTCGTAAAAATCATGATCCTGAGGGACGCGGCCAGACAATGATCACGAACAACGCCTCGCTCACCATCCAAGACACATCGATCATCAGAGCGGGCACATGCAAGAAGTACAAGTCTGGCGTCATCTCAGCTAACACGAAAACCAACCACGACATCACTGCCACGATCTCGCTTACCAAGAACACGCAACCTGCATCACGGAAACCAACACTGGTCGACGCCCACGCTTGGCGGACCAACTAAATGTCAGCTTCGCAACTCGCTGACCGATCTCATACCTTGCACCAAGGACAACCAACACTGAGCTTCCACCAGCTCACACCTGGCAAGCGGAACACCACCAGCAACATGACCACCCCTGCCAGAAGACAAACTTCTCACAAATCCCAGATCCAATCCGAGAAAAGCACACCTCACAATCGGCCACCCAAGGCCCCGCTGGCACACGGCTCACGCCATTCTCATGTCCCAACAACCAGCATCTTCTGTCTGTGAAAGACCATCCACGGGTCACCAAATACACGTCAACGGGAAACCTCCACCGGCCCAACAGGCACGCTCCAAATTATGACAAGCCATCCGCTGACTCTCCCACAGATCAATACCACATCTCAAGCCAAATCTCGCTCAGACACCGCAACCAATCTCGAACTTCACGCCAACTCCACCCTCTCAGGGGAGCACGGCGAACTCAAATGACAGGATTCCACAATCCTCGATCCTCTCGTCACTCGACTCAGACTCACGGGGAATCCTCCCTTGCTGGCCATAGACGAGGGATCACCACATCCAACGTTAACGTCTCACCAGAGACCTCCGCACATGGCACCGTCCTTCGTCTTATCTCATCAAATCCTTCATCTGAAAATGATCCAAAAGGATGCCTGCCAATCCCGATTCCGCTCTTACCACAGTGTCTCGGGACACAACCTCTTACAACCCACGACACACTTCTCTAGAACCAACAAGCACCGCATGCTATCACAGCAAGCTGGTTGATAGCGCCACGACCAATACACGCGGGTCCCCAGACAATAAACTTCTTACCATGGTCGATCACTTGGCCAACCTTACCAGCCGCTCACGACAACCAACTGAGATCCATAATCTTGTCAGAGATTACTTCTCCAAAAATATGATCTCATCTAAGAACACAACCTCCAACACGGAAACGGGGTACTCATGCGGCAACCTCGCCAACACATTTCCCCAATTCTCAATCCAGCCAGTGCCACAGATCACAATGCCTCAAGCAATGGCACGGCAACAACATGTCTCACACGACCGAGACAATCTCACACCGAGGAACCAATCCTCTGATGCTCAACACATCCTCGAAAATCCACCTGCAGCATCTAAAGCTACGATCCTATGCTGCGCACTTAGATCCACGCGCACAGCCACCACAATGACAACTCAGGATCCTCCATCCCGATAATCCTCTGCAACTCCGCAGGCTCCGATCCTCAACACATAGAAAAATACAACACCAGCTGCAAATTCTCACAAACACCGCCTAACTGGCACTCATCCTTCCGGAGCAGCGCCAACACCCTTACACATCAGGGAATGGGCAACGCTTCTCACTGGCAACCAGAAGGAAAATCAAAGAGTAACGGCAAAAAGCCTGACGCCAAGGTGGCAGCCGATGCATTAACAGAGCACATGAAGACGTCTTACTCTTTCAGAAAAGAGCATACGAAGATGCTCTTTGATTATGTACGAAGGAAAAGTTCCTCACCCTCCCTGATCCGCGAAAGCCCGATGGACAAGACAGATGATCCTAACTACTGCGTGTATCACTGGAGGTTAGGTCATATCATCGGAAACTGTTATGTTTTCCAAAACATAACAAAAGAGCTAATCCAGAAGGGCCTGATAAATATGTTAGGCCATGCGGTCGACCTGCTGTAGTCTCATGCCTGGAGCCAATCGAACCGATCGGCCAACATGGTCTACATGGTGGCGACTGCCTCGAGTTCAAATGTACCAAAGGCCAGGTCATCCAATCAGCAGCTTGGAGCTGATTCTGGATCCTTCCCCTTGTTGATGTCTGAATGTCTAGCAGTGCAGAGGATCATGCAGAAGATAAGAAGGGAGATCTGGCAACTACGAATGGAATAGTGGGAGCTACTGCGATTCCTAAAGAGTGTCGAAGAACAGTTGGCCACTTTTCCCTTCGGGCCGTTCCCCAGGGAATCTACTCCAATGCCGGTACAGGGTGTCGGAACATCATCATCCACCCAGATACCTCCAAGGTTGGGAGGATGGCTTTATGAAGAACCCTCGGATTCCTCTGAGGGCAAGGAGCCAGAAAAGTTATACTTTTTCCCTCGTCACAAAATCCTAGAGATTTTCCACGTGTCACCGTGAAGGGCTATTTGATCTCCCTGAGCTAGAAACTGAGGAGATGACAAGCACTATGCTGCAGTAGGGCTATTGTTTATATCATCGAACAATAGGCCATGTCATCCAGGATTGCCATGCCTTCAAGGACATTGTGGAAGGCCTGATCAACCGGGGCGTGCTTGATATGGGCAACCTTTGGTCCGCCCGCCGCAATCACATGCGCGAGGGGCGCTAAACTTCTCCGTCGATGTGATACACACATCAGCCTCCTTTACACTCCCGGAGTCAAGAAAAGAAGAGGCCAACTCCAGTCAGGTTAAACCCATATTGTGGTATCCGGGGTGGCGACCCTCTCATCAGTGTTCTTTCTCTAAAAAGGACACTGAAAAAATATTCGACAACTTCTTAAGAGAGGCTCGAGTGATGGTGCATGACCCACCGTCATATTATAATGAAACAAAAAAAAGTCATTTCCTCTACTGCAAGTATAATGCTAGGGTGTCTCACCCCACTGGAGTATGCCAAGAGGTCCAAGACTGCATCGGGTCCCTTATCCAAAGCGGGGAAATCGACGCTCAGGGGAATCCAATGGCAAGGCAACGCCTCAGAGGGGCTGTTGAGAAGATTATCTGGTAAAGCCGAGAAGATTATCTGGTAAAGCCAAGAAGTCCCGACCAAAGGACAAGGCTTCGAGTCCACCTCCAAGCCAGGCTAACCAAGCAACCTAGTTGGAGGAGACTCCTAGAGAAGCTACAAAGGCAAGGCCAAGCTCGAGGAGCCTAAAGCCAAATTGCTAAGCAAGCGTAGTCACCAGCCGAGGGAAGGCCTAAAGACCTGCAAGAGCTTCAAGCGCCCAACCTCTGCTTGGCTGAATTTCAGGAGCTGCCACTGAAAATAGTTGAACAGGCAATCAATGCCACTATCCAGGTGCGACCGGAGGAGGCTGGTTGGATCAAGGTTACTCCGAGAAGAAACCACAAATTCAAGGCCTCTAAGGAACCTTCTCGAAGCTGAAAGTAAAATTCTGAGGGTAAATCGGTCTAGCCTCCAAAGCCAATTTCACCTTCTTCTCAACAGGCTCCACGCCTCAAGAAACAAGAAAAGAACCGGAAGAAGAATTTGAAGAGGAAGCTAAAGAAGCATGTCGAGTAGATAGCAGCTATGGAAGCCTCCAAGGAGCCAATTCCTTTGCAATGGCTGCAAAAACTTATAGATGAGCTGAAGGAGTATACTCCCTCTCGCCCCACCAGGGTCGTCACTCTGGATAAATACATTCCTTGGGAAAAGTTAGGGCATAAAGCCCAGCTTCTTCATGGCTTCGAGAGATGGTCCGTTGTCTGGAGGAGGTTGAAGAATTTCCAATCCTTGAGGAGCTCTCCATATTTTATAAGGATGAGGAGCTCACCATGGAGTCATTGGAGCAAATGCTATAGGAACTCTCCTACAATATGGTGGCGATCCCACTGCCTGACAATATAAACTCTCCATCTGGGGAAGGCAAAATGGCTGACGGTTCCAGATGCAATCCCTTTGTGGCAACATACCAATGTCGTTTGACGAGAAACAACAGATGCTGTGACAGAGGCCGAGGTCGCGGACGTGAAGAGCCCCTAACTCTCGATCGAGTCATATTGTTTAGAGGGGAAGAACCGGGCCCTATCTTGAAAACTTAAGTACGAGATATCCCCTTTATGCTTGACTCCTCAGAGAGTTTGAGCCCTATCCCAAAAACTAGAACATCGGGTGGTGGTCCCTTCATACTCGACTCCTCTGATGAAGAGGAAGAGCCGACCAAGTCGCCAGTGCAGGACAAGGCGGCAGAACAAGCGGGTCCCTCTGACGGGGGTGAGTCGACAAACCAAGTAGGTCTTTCTAATGGTGGCAACGTGATGAGCCCTTGTCATCCCCAGAGGAGACTCTAGCACCAGTGTTCCAAGAAAAAGTGGATCCCCAGAATGAGGAACGCCCTTCTAAGCGACAGAAGCCTCGCGGAGCGTCGAAGGTTTTGGCTGAGATCATCCTGCCATTTGACAAGACCCGCGTATGAGCAGATCGCAAAATCATCCATTATATGAAGCGGTTCCCAACTAATGTTACCATTTGGGAAGCAATCGCTTGGAGCAAAGAGTTGAGAGAGACTCTCATCAAAATACCCCAAGACCTGAAGGCATATGAAGCTCATGTTGCAGAGTTGCAGACCGAAGCATATGAGGCATTTGCAGCAAACATTACATTCACGGACAAAGACATGTTACTGTCTTCTCCGTGTCATAATCGCCTCTTATATGCGAGGGACAATCAATGGGCACGATGTGAACCGAATTATAGTCGATGCTGGAGTGGCCGTTAACATCATGTCTCTGAAGACTTTCAAGTCTCTATATTTAACACCTTACCTGTAAAAAGTGACTACTGTCAAGATTTCGGGGTTTAATCAGGACTCTGAAGAGGCGCTCGGTCGGGTGGAGGTGAAGCTTATCATGGACGACTTTGTCACCAAAGTGACATTTTACATCATCAATGTTGATACATCTTATAAGGTGGTATTGGGAAGACCATTGTTGCAAGGAAATTGGGTTGTTCTTTCAACTCTGCACCAGTGTCTCAAGTATGCCAAGGGAGGAGAGCAATATACTATCTTCGTGGATCAAGCTCCATTCCGTCGCAATGAGTGCCATCTGGCAGATACTTGTATTTCGGGGAACCTTCTCTAGCAATCCCAGAGATAAAGGAAAGCGAAAGGCGGACCGTGAAGGCGAAGAAGGACAACTCTTCACCATCAATCGTGACCTGCCAAGGTTATATAGGTTGAGTCTCAAAGTTGGCTCTAAGCCGACTCAACTGGAAAGGCGAAGCATTGACTTCGAAGCCAACCTTATCAGTCGAACCATTGGGAAGAGCATTCCCTTGCCGCCTGAATTTGTCCAACTTCCGTGTCAGAGGGAGGAACACGGCGTGAAGCATCTAGAGACTTTCATAGTCTCCTACCAGTGCAAAAGAGCAAGAAAAATAGGGAAAGTCGGCCAATCGTCTTCTACAAAGAAGATTTAGTCCCATAAGGTCCTCCTGAGGACGATTTCGATTAGAATATTTCCGCTGACAATGCACCAGAACTAGTCCAATAAATGGACGATATGCTGTACCATATCAGGGAAATGTGCAAAAAGCAACACAACCTCCAGGTCCAAGACCCCGCGGGGAGTGCATATTTTCGTTGCCTCTGGAACCCTTTGCAGGTCCGGGGGCGGCCTCCCTTCTCTCGCAAAGATACGAGGGGACTCATGCAGTCAATGTTATAAGGTTGCTACCTCCTCCTCACGGGCGAATAGAAGTTGAGCCCAAATTGACCACTCCGAAAAAGGCTACCAGTGAGGTGTGAATGTCACCCTCGCTGGGGATCACCAATGATCACCTTCCTGAGGGAGGGGCAACTCAGTCTATTGGTCATCAGCAAACCGAAGGAGGTCCTTCAAACTAAAACTATGAGGAAGAAAGCTTCGAAGAATTCGAAGTCTACGAAGCTAACACTAATGATGAGGAAGACCTCGTCGACTTCCAACCAAGGTTTGCCTATTCGGTTGTACCGATATTTTGCTGGTATGGTACGGTACAGCACCGTATCGCATTGTACCGCTACGTATCACAATAAAAAAATTATATAATAAATATATGTTTCTGAACTTATTAATCATGGACTTAATCTCATCGGGAGATACAGGCTGACCAGTAATCATCTTCATGCCGATGGTGTCACTGATAGCCATGAGAAGGGTAATAGCCTTCTTAATACAGGCGGGATCCTGATCATCTAGATCAATAGAGTAGACAGCCATACTACGGACGCCACTCAGGATCAGACATGTCGACCGAGTCAGTAAGGTCGATGTCCTTGTTTCCTACAGGACGGGCATAAGCGGGGAGATCTGAGTCGTCCTTAGTAAGCTTCTCACGAAGTTCAGCCAGAGCCTTCTCACTAGGCTCGTCGTTCTCGGGGTTCCAGTCCTCGTTAACTGGATTGGGGTCTACCTCGTCAATACTGAGTTGGGGAGCGAGGTTCTCTGCATCCTTAATAGCGTCTCGGAGAGGCTTGTAAGGAGAGATGTCGGCTACGATACGAATAGCCTTGATGAAACGGGCGTCTGCCTCGTTAAGAGTAGTCATTAGAAGTGCAGTCCTTTCGGTGGGGTATCAATAGCGAATCTTGCATTGTACCTGTTGAGAATTTCTCTTTGCATTTCTGGAGTTACATCTGCTCCGGCGTTGTAGCCAGCAACAACGAAGTCCTTGAGCCTAGTGAGGGTCTTAATGGCGTTATTGATAGAGTCGACTTCGTTCAGTTTCAGTTCGAACTTGATCTTATCGATTTCAGGCATTAGGAATCTTCTCCTCGTATTGAGCCCAGTGGGGATCAGAGGGCCAGGTTTCCATTGCTGTTTCGTTCCAGAGCAGGTCGTCATCAAGAACTGCTTCTAGAAGTAAGAGCTCTTCCCTTTTAGTTTTGATAGTTGCTCGTAGTTCATTCCGAGCCATGCGAATATCACTCTCTACAGGAATAGAAGAGTTGATGTACTTGCGCTTAGCAATGCGGAAGATACTGAGTAGTGGACGATAGAGGGGGTGCTCCGGAGTGATATGGTCAAAGAACCTGAGGTAGGTGTTTGTGCCATTCGGAGTAGTTGGGATAGTCCTCTTATTCGCCTCGTCCGACAGTCGATACCTGATGTTCTTGAGGTTCTCTACTCGACGAATCACTACATCTTCATCGTGAAGAATCGAAACAATGCGACGTACTGTTGAGTCATTGAGGTTAGTGACTCGGCAGATGTCTGCAATAGTGAGTTCTCGTCCCTTTAAAGCACTGAGAACTAGGCGGGCATTATGCCTACCAGAGTATTTCTTAGCCATTTAATCACTATCCTTGTTACTTTGATAAAATTAAACCCTTCATACCGGTATGAGCACGTCTTAATACCAGGTATGAGCACGTTGGGCACACCGGTGTGAAGGTTTCAGCGTTTCCGCAGGTCAGAGGGTGGTTTCACCCGTATGACGGATATGCGGAATCCTTCACATCGGTGTGGGGGATCCTTAATATGATGGTATGACAGATTCGCCACATCGGCAAGAGTAACATGGGCATATGCCACCTGACCTGGGGTTTTACCTTCGGACTGTTACTTTTGTGTGGGTATGCCGCTCATACGGGGTGTTGCGTTTTCGAGCCCCTTATATATGTAATATTGAGTTCATCATGAGATGTTCTCATGAATGTGCTCGATAAGTATTATAGATAGAACTCGTAATGAGTCGACTCTGTCGCCCTTAAAGGGGCTCCGCCCCACGGGCTCCGACGTCTCCTAAGTAAGAGCGCTGAAGAAGATGTGGACTGCCATACCTAGCGCAGCTGCGGTACTGAAGAACATCAGTAAGTAGAGACCTCTCGGAACACCTACTTCCTGTAGGAAGAACCATTCCAGCGCGTACTTGAACCATCGAAGATAGTAAAGTCGCTTGTGGTACTTGCAGCACTTGGGCTTGAAGAGTGGCTTGTCATTGTTAAAAATTGTTTAAACCTCCGAAAAATGTATGCAAAACTCCGAAATTGCAGAGGGCATGTTCCTTGCATAGAATCCCTCATTCAAGGGTAAATTGTATAGAAACCCTAATTTAAGGGTACATTGCATAGACGCCCTAATTCAAGGGAAAATTGCATAAAAACCCTAATTTGAGAGAAAATTGCAAATAAGCCCCTCCAAGAGAGAAAATTACAAATAAGCCCCTCCAAAAGGGAAAATTGCAAATAAGTCCCTCCAAGGAAAAATTGCAAATAAGTCCCTCCAAGAGGGAAAGTTACAAATAAGCCCTTCCAAAAGGAGAAATTGTAAATAAGCCCTCATGTGCAGGGATAATTGCAATGATGCCCTTGCTTTATGGCAAGGGAAGTCTTCCCTAGGGCTAAAATTCCTCATTGTAGCTGGTACCGTAAAGGCAAAAAGAGATCTGAGGCAGTTAATCAAAGGTGTTCAGATTCGTTCCAATGTAAATTAACGTTGACTTCCATCAGTAGGGAAAGGCCCTATATACGAACCCAAAATCGTCTGATAAATCACGCACACGGAAATTATAGTATGCAAGCTCAAAAGTCTAATTTATGTGCATATTTTTTCTAAATTATTTTATGCGTGTAAACAGACTGGCACGGCTGGTGGGACCTTTCTTGCCTTTCATCTTTCTGTCAAAAGATCTTCAAATGCCTTTGTGAAGGTTCTCATTTCCCTTATTTGCCCTTGCTAGCGGGAGTAGAGAAGCTTTCGGCTTCGACATCAATTTCAAAGGAAAACAATCCGCTTCAATCCTCAATGGCCGCGGTGACGTATGGACCACTCATTGTCGCCGCCCATGCCACAGATGGGTATTTGGCAACCCCAATCGTATTTGGGGATTTTTCGGTAGTCGTTGGACCCCCCTTCTTTTTGGGGGTCATCCCTGCCATCCCAAAAGAATCAGCCGTTTCGACTAAAGTCATCCTAGCGGAGGGTGTTGAGCCCTACCTCTTCCAAGGCTGAGTTTTCTTGGTCAATACAATTTCTTACAACTCTGCCTTTGCTAAATCGGGGCGCCGTCGGGCCTGCCAAAATAAGAAGCCCACAGCGGCAATTTCTTTGTCTGGGAAATCAGTTCTCATTGGAAGTCTGTGTGTCCGGCTCGACAACGGCGAGCCGATACTCCCACGGGACAATCATGTCCTGACCGTCCCAACTTCCAACCATTTCATGCTCCATAAGGTGCGCGAGGACAAGCCTGACTTTAAAAAGAAGTCCAAAGTCAACAACAGGAGCGACATAGCCAAGGAGCGTCCCCAGAAGATGAAGCAGATTTGGGTCACTAACTAGGAGGCTCGTGCCCTCAAACGATCCCAAGCAGCTAAGCCCGACCAACCTTAGGAATGGCAACAAGACCCTTCTTCGTCATCCCGGGACATAAAGCCTTTGTGCCCTCGGGGACAAAAAAAAAGGGGTCTATTGTATGCCCAATTTTACTCAAGTCTCGGAGCCGGTCCATGATTTACCATCTCTTACAAGATGTCCGAGATCTCTTTGAGATCTCTGTCTCTCCAAAGGTCGCGAGAAACGAAGCCCCTGAGACCGAGATCTTCTCTTCCCCACCCTCTGGTTTCTTCCTTCCTCTCTCCATGTCTCTCTCTACCTCGGCCCCCTTGAGCTCTCTCTCCCTAGTCTCTTTCTCTGTCTCTCCCTCGGACTCTCTGTCTCTCCCTCTGCGACACTCTCCCTCAGACTCTCTTACCCTCTCTTTCTCTCTCTCTCCTCCCACCCTCTCTCTCTCTCATATCTCTCTCTCCCCCGTTTCCCTCTTCTCTCTGTCTGAGAGAGAGGGAGACTGAGAGGGGGAGAGAGATACATGTACCATTTTTGATTATTTTTTATGAATTTTCGCAGACTGGGCCAAGTTCCGTGGTTTTTATTGTACTAAACTGGGCCCAGGTAGTTGTTGAGATGTCCACCCTCAACAGAACGACTTTTTATTGTACGAAGGGTCACAAGGCTGAAGACCACTATTGAATTTTCCAACATTATGGATTAATTAATGTGCAGTAGTAACTATAAAAGGTATCTTGTTCAATAATATATGTGACATTAAGTTAATGTGTTTTTGCTTTAAATTCTTCAATTCAGTATGAGGTAGAACCAAGTGCTGTGGCATGTAGAACTGGTACCCGGAGAAACTGGACGCTCTGTGACATCTTTTAAATGTCTCAGAGAAACAATAAGGTCCTACTTAAAACTAGGCCTTGCACGGTTGCCCTTTGCTAACCAAGTGTGAAGCCCAAGGAGTCCGTCGAAGGTGTGAGTCTTCATATGGAGAGTTTCATTAGGTGTCCTGTATCGAGGAACTTTTGGGTTATGTCACTTTTCTATACTTGTACATTATCATTTTTCAGTTTCACACAAATTGTGTACCATCCACTTCCAAAAAACTAGGCTATGCAAATTGCATCGATCCAAGGAATTTCCAAACCAGAATAGAGCACTTGCTAGAAGTGGACTATCTATGTTGGGGCATGAATCAAGAAAATGTGCGCAACATCTCTTCTAAACTGAGACCAAAACCTATTCCTTAGTGAGTCCATGCTGTTGTGGCCAGCGAACTGAAACAAAGAAAAGCCCACACCCACCTAGGTTTGAAACCTGGCACCCCCCAACCCTCTCACCCCAGTACCAACTGAACCTGGGAACACAAAATTTGCACCAACTGAGCTAGGCTCAGTCGGATAGCCAAGTCCAAAACATATTTGGTCCAATCTTTCAACAAATTTTGTTGTTCCTGTGAACCTCAGATGTCTCCTTCGGGAACACAAAAAGTGTCAACTTACTTCTAGGTACAAATTTGGCCTCCCAACTTCCTCAGTTTGAGTTATATGCATCTGAAAATCCTTCTCAAAGGCACAGAGTATAGGATTGCCATTGCATTGTTGATGTACAGCAAAACACACCGAAAATGAGACTGCATTTTTGTACAGTATACTTTTCAAATACTAATCAAGCACGTCAGTTGTAATATGAAAAATCTGCTTCAAGCTTCTCCACATTAAAAATAAAAGGTTAGACAGTTTATTCCTCATACACTGAGACAACTACATCAGGAATCAGTTAATCAGGAGTACCTGCCAAAAATAAAAAAATCATTTGCCATATAAATAGTGTGACAACGCATGCACTAAAAGAAAAATGTAACTTATGAAATCAGGTCAGACCTTTACTTTTGGCAGTAGAGAAATTTAATTTTACGACCCAAACCTCCTTTTAGCTGTAAATTTCTCCAGAAAATTATATTGCAATACTAAAAATATAATTCTATCTGAATCTACAAAATGTTGCTCAGACCAAACCCGAGACCTTGCCTGAACACATAGTTGAGGAAATATCATATCCTGCTAGCCCAGACACTCTTCACATATCATCATGACGGTAAAACTTATCCCTTCAAAGAGTCAGTTAAAAATTTGGAAGACCAAAACCCAGGGGACGATATTCCACAGGGGCAATTCCAGAACATAATGTGATAATGGTATCCCACATCCAATAAAAAGACCACACATACAAAATGAACGTCAAAGTACACCAACACCTAATTGATCCAGAATAAGCAAGCTATTTCCTTGGCAAAGCAAGAGAATAGCCAAGATAGATAACTGGGAAATATCCAACAGCATTTAATCAATTAACACCTAAAAAATTTCTAATAAAACAGTCAAACTGTATCAAAATCAATTGGTGTAAATTGAGCCAGAAAAAGAAAGAAGAATAAAGTCTTCGGGGCTTTCGGCCTTCATCATGCTGCTGCCGGGAATGCCGAAGATACCCTTCCTGCTGATGGCAGTGGGCCTTGGTTATGCGGGGACTTATATGTGGAAGCAGCAGAACAAACCCAAGGAACCAACCCAGGAGGAAGTGAAGGCACAGGAAGAGGAGTCCAAGCGCCCGCCGCCGGAACCGCCGATGGCGAGCCTTCTCCATGTGGATACGTTGCGTTTGGAGCTTGGGTACGGGCTTTTAGGGCTTATTGATGACACGAAGGGTGGTAAACTTACCCAGCAAATCAAGGCCATGAGGCGGCAGATGGCCCGGGATATCGGCTTTGTGGCGCCGAGCATCCGCATTCAGGACAACCTGCAACTCCAGCCCGGCGAATATGCCGTGTTTATTAAGGACCTGCGCGCGGGTGGCGGTGTGCTGGAGCCCGGCATGCTCTTGGCGATGGACCCCACGGGCGGCAGCAACCCGCCGTTGGATGGGCGCGATACGGTGGAGCCGACGTTTGGGCTCCCTGCCAAATTCATTGCCGAGAGCCAGCGCGAAACGGCCCAGTTTAACGGCTATACGGTAGTGGATAACTCCAACGTGATCGTGACGCACCTGACCGAGATTATTAAGGACAATGTGGCCGAGCTCCTGACCCGTGCCGAGCTGGACAAGCTGCTGGACGAAATCCGCACCAACCACGAGAAGCTGGTGAGCGAAGTGATCCCGGAAAAGGTCAGCAAGGGACTGCTGCAGAAGGTCTTGCAGAATTTGCTGCGCGAACGGGCGAGCATCCGCGATTTGCCGACCATTTTGGAAGCCCTGGCGGATGGCCCCACCAGCCGCAATGTGACGCTGCTGACCGAGCACGTGCGGGTGCGGCTGGCGCGCCAGCTCTCCCACCAGCATACGGCGGCTGACGGGATGTTGAACCTGGTGGCGCTTTCACCCGCGTGGGAGCGGGAGTTCATGGATGCCATCATGGTGGACGGCGAAGAACGGCAGTTTGCGCTGGCGCCGGAGAAGGTGCAGGCGTTCATCAATACCGCGCGGGATACGTTTGAAAAGCAGTTTGCGAGCGGCAACAATCCCATCCTCCTCACCACGCCGATGAGCCGGCCTTTTGCGCGGATGCTGATTGAACGCAGCATCCCCAGTGTGGCGGTGCTTTCCCAGGCGGAGATATCCCCCAAGACGCGCCTGCGCACAGTTGCCACACTTTAAACCGTTGTGTGCGACCACCCCCTTGATAAACCGGCCATTCTCTCGGTATGCTTGCGTTAACCAATAACCAAGGAGAACCCCCATGCGTTTGATCGCCACTTTGATGATCCTGGCCCTGGCCGCTGTTTCCATCACCGCCTGCAACACCGTGAAGGGTGTGGGCAAGGATGTGGAAGTTGTTGGGCAGAAGATGCAGAAGTAATTTTTTGCTTATCTAATAAAGGGCCCCCTAGCGGGCCCTTTATTATTAAATACGGAGTGCTGTGCACTGCTTTAGTGTGCGTGGCTGCGCGATAATTTTGGTGTCCCCGCCCAGAATCGAACCGGGATTTAGAACTTAGGAGGTTCTTGTCCTATCCATTGGACGACGGGAACACGCCCCTAGCCATAGCGAGGGCAGCGGTTGTGGTCAAGTCACCCGGTTTCGGCTAAAGTGCCTGCCATGAGGGGTTTTTGGAGTAGCGCCGTGCTGATGCTGGGCCTGATGGGCCCGGTTTTTGCGGCTATTGACGTACCCACCGAAGGCCATGTGGTGAGCGTGACGGATGGCGATACGTTCACCCTTTCGAGCGGGCAGAAAGTACGCTTGCTGGATATCAATACGCCTGAACTGGCCCATGAGACACGCCCGGAGGAAGCTTATTCCGCCCAGGCAAAGAATTTTTTAACCGCCCTGTTAACAAAGGTCCTTATGTCTTGCCTGTTGATGAAGAAAAGTGGACTGAAGAGGACATTAAAAATTACACTACTAATTTTAATGCTTTGAATATTATTCAATATGCAATTCACCCTAATGAGTGCTCTTGTGAATCTATGTGTAGCTCCGCAAAAGAGATGTGGGACAAGCTTCGACTGATATATGAAGACACATCGGAGGTGAAAGAAACAAAGGCAAATCTACTTGCCCGAAAATATGAATTGTTCCAAATGAAGCTGGAAGAAAGTATTTCTGAGATGTTTGCAAGGCTCATGGAAATCATGAATGGGCTGAAAGCGTTTTACAAAGAGTATACAAATTCAAAATTGGTTAGAAAGTGTTAAGATCATTTTCACCGTCATGGCACACTAAGGCTATGGTCATAGAAGGCTCCAAGGATTTGTTTGTGCTATCATTGGATGAGCACAACATTAAAAGAAATGAAGAAGATGTGAAGAAGAAAAAGGGAGTGGCCCTGAAGGCAAACCCCTAAGCTTTGAATTCTAGTGATGAAGATTCTGTTGGGTGTGGAAAGGCTGATCTGGAGGGGGATGAATAGATCTGCCGCCTATACAAATAAAATTGATAGAGAAATAAAATCGAACACTCTCAGCAGGTAAATAGAAATTATAAATCAGATATAGCACAGTTGTATGGTCCTATGCATGCATCTAACAAAGCAAGATGGCAGTCACACGGCACACAAATCACACAATGGACCGATGATTTTTAAGGTGGTTTGGTCTCTACCGCGACACCTACATCCACCCCCACTCAATTAGAGTGAGGCTTCACTAGTGTCAAGCACCATAATAGGGGATCACACCCCTAACAAATCGATGATACACACCTTACATATGTTGACACACAGCTTGAACTGTTAACTCACAGCTTGAACCCAGATCTGAGCACCCAATGCTCAATCTGTACACCCTATATCAAAGTACGGATTGCTACTAGAAATAATTAAGGACGATGAAAGAAACAAAGAAAATAAGATTGAATGAAGTGTAGATTGAGTAAGAAAATATCTCCTAATGATTTGAATGTCTCGATCTGATGAAGAACTTCTACTGTAACTCTGATTCTTCAATTTTCTGATCGCGGATGGTCTTAGTCTCAGCAACATGGCTTGGATCTAAGTGGACTTGATTACTTCCAAATGGAACTCTGCAGGTTCTCTTCAAGAGGACTGAACCTTTGCCTTGACCTTCGGATAGGTAAGATGAACGAGATGGATTTGCTGGGCTTCGCTACTCTTTCTCCTTCAATCGACCTCTCATTCTGGTTCGACCTCTTCTCCAAGTTTTTTCTTCTTCTTCTTGGCTGCGCACCCCTTTCTTGGCTGCTCCCACTTCTTTCCTTCCTATATTGTTCCTCCTTGCCTCTCTTTCTCTCAGTAACAGATCATAAACCTACCTTTTTTATGTATTCTCTCAGGGATGGAATCCATTTGGCCCCACCGTATTAGAATGTGGTTGGGATGAGCTGGACATTCCCGCCTTAGGAACCTTCTACTACGTACTCTAACATATCCAATGATTGGGCATCGGATCTCGTGTAAAATGGATCCAATTTTTGATTCGCTCAAGAACAGGTCTGGTGCAAGTCGACTTGCTCAGGCGTCCAGGTTGACTTGCAGCAAGGCCTGAACAGATGGCTATTCTGGTTAAAAGCACAAGTCAACTTATCCTATTCTCCAAGTCAACTTTCTCAGGTTCTGAACAGAACAGGCAGTTCTGTTTGCCTAGACCAAGTCAACTTCCAAGGCTTCTGAGTCTACTTGGTGAGGGCCTATTTAGTTGACTGATTTTTAGAACCAACATCAAGTTGACTTGTTCCCTAGACAAATCGACTTGCTCAAACTTTTTATATGTTAATATGTTAACTAATATATAGATGATAACAGCAAACCAACCGGAGTCGCCCATCCCGCACGTACCATTGAGAGTCCAACCATAAATCATTCTAGTACGTAACGGGATGTACAATTCTGTGCGCTACTCACTATCTCAGTTGTGTCTTACAACCCACATATCAAAGTCTCTCTTGTACGATCCAATACACGTAATTTCCAGTGTACCAAGTGATTTGTCTATGGTGAAATCATCTCATTGATCTATGGTTTCTAGTTGTTCCTTTATTTCTTGTCCCGAGATGGTACCCTATTTAACATGAAAAATAAAAATACACACATTTTGTTGGCTATTTAAATAGTATGCGCATTATAAATTTCATAAATTTGATTTATCAAATGATTTGGGTTGAGGTCTGGACAGATCTCTATTGACCGTAGTCAGTATCAATTTACATCGACACAAAATTTGAACACTTTTGATTAACGGTCAAAAGATATTTTTTTAAAAAACTTTATGATGTCATCGTGAAGCTATGAATTTTACTTAAATTCATCATTGAATTTAGGCTTAGTCTTGACCAAACTGCTAAATTTATTCCAATCTCATCTAAGACTCTTAGGGGGCCTTTGTTAACCGGGGTCGAGCACGCTAATCACCCCTGGTTAGCGCAAATGAGTGTGAGGGAGGGGTGGGACCCACCTGCCATTTCTCTTTGGTCGGTTGAGATATCCACCTGGCAACTTCGGAAACAAAGTGGCCCTTAAATTTTGGTCATTGTCGCATTTCAATCCGTCGGGATATTCACGCGAGCATGACTATAATATCAAATGGTTATGGCCTGACTAGGACAATTACGATGGAGCCAGCAAGCGGTACTCAAATTCCATAGCTTTACATTCCTTTTTGTTCCAAAATTTCTAAGTCATTTATAGAGTTTCGAAGAGGCACACACTGACATTGTAACCCCGGGGTAAAATTCTCTCTTTCTTCTTCATTTGTTAAATTATTGTGGACGACTGGATCGCCCACAAAACAGGTGAAATTATAGGTGTTTAAGGAGAGAATGGGGGAGAGAAGAAGAGAATGACCCGGATGTGGACGAACTAAATCACCATGGGGTGTTGGTTTTGGTTTAGGAGAGCGGGGGAGAGAAGAAGAGAATGTTATTAGTGGAGAGAAGAGAGGAGATGATCACTACCGAATTTGAACGAGAAAACATACGAGACAAAAAGACACACGAAATTTGAACAATTTCAATATGAAACCTCCACGAGGAACTAGTTCTGTTCACAGGGTTTAAGTAGTCAGGGAGTTAAACCTTTGCGTAGAACTAGTACTGTTCGTGGGGTTTGAGTAGTCAGGGAGTTAAACCTCTGCGAGGAACTAGTTTCATTCACAGGTTTTGAGTAGTCAGGGAGTTAGACCTCCACGAGAAACTAGTTCCATTCACGGGGTTTGAGTAGTCAGGGAGTTAAACCTCCGTGAGGAACTAGTTCCGTTCACGGGGTTTGAGTAGTCAGGGAGTTAAACCTCCGCGAGGAACTAGTTCCATTCACGGGGTTTGAGTAGTCAGGGAGTTAAACCTCCGCGAGGAACTAGTTCCGTCTACGGGATTTGAGTAGTCAGAGGGGGAAGGTCAGAGAGGGAAGCCTCTGCGAGGAACTAGTTCCATTCATGGGGTTTAAGTAGTCAGGGAGTTAAACCTCCGCGAGAAACTAGTTTTATTCACGGGATTTTGAGTAGTCAGAGAGTTAAACCTCCGCGAGAAACTAGTTCCGTTCACGGGATTTTGAGTAGTCAGAGAGTTAAACCTCCACGAGGAACTAGTTCCGCTCACGGGGTTTGAGTAGTTAGGGAGTTAAACCTCTGCCAGAAACTAGTTCCATCCGCATGCTTAACTTCAGAGTTCTTTTTAAGAACTGAGCTGATACTTCAAAAGACATCTCGGTGATATTGAGTATAACTTAGCTATATTTGAGGGTGTTACAATCTACCCCTCTTATATAGGCAACGTCCTCGTCGCTGGGCATATATAGCACGTAATCATGCAATCAAACTCCCAAGCAGATAGGACTCTAGAGGTGGCCCCTACATGCTCAAGAGATGGCTCCCGCTATGTAGCACTTTGTCCCATTGCGAGTTCAAGAGGTGTCCCCCATAACGTAGCACTTTACCCTGCATGGCACTTAGTTCCCACACTTCTGGCTGGGGTATAGCTCTAATACCATTCTGTCACGCCCCGTACTCTATACTATCAAGATATTATCCGCTTTGGCCTATCGGCCTTACGGTTTTGTCCCTTTCTAACAATAATCGACTCCAAAATGAGGGACTTCCCAGGTAGGTCACCCATCTTAGTACTACTTCTCATTAAGCACGCTTAACTTCGAAGTTTTTTTTAAGAGCTGAGCCGATACTTCAAAAGACGCCTCGGTGATATTGAGTACAACTTAGCTATATTTGAGGGCATTACAGGACTCAAGCCTGAATATAACAGTGATCAGCAAGCGACAGGTTCCCAGTATGATAGAGGTCCTGGCCAATGAAGGAGAAAATGAAGCACTGACGGTGGAAGAAAAGCAACAACCTGATTGGCGAGAGCACCTCCGACGTTGGTTCCAGCACCATTAGTTACCCAAAGAAAAATAACAAAGAATGAAGTTACTTAGAATCAATGACTCTTATGAAATGAGGAATGAAACCTTGTTCCGAATAATGGAAGATGCCCAAAAGAAGATCCTACTCCGTTGCTTGTCTGTAAACAAAGCATGGCAGGTGATGAAGGAAGTCCATGCCGGGTCAACCGGGGCACACCAAGTCAGTCTGAAAATGAAGATTGAAATAAAGAAATTGGGTTACTATTGGCCCACTATATTTGATGACTGCTGCAGATTTGCTAAGTCATGCCAAAAGTGCCAAGAACACGCCACTGTGCCTAGAAGGCCGCCGGCGCTGCTACACCCTACCATCCCGAGCTAGCCATTCGCCTAATGGGGCACGGATGAGGTGGGTCCTCTACTCGCATCCTCATCGGGGTGCAAATATATTTTGGCAGCTACGGATTATTTCTCCATATGGGCGGAAACCGTGGCCTTAAGAGAAGTGACGAGGGATCTGGTCGCTAGATTCTTCCGTCAGAATATAATATTCCGGTTCGGGGTCCCCAGCCGAATTATCTCTGACAACGGCAGCCACTTCAGAAACCAGAAGGTGTACAAGTTAGCTGACAAGTATAAGATTGATTGGAGGACGTCATCCCCCTACAATCCTCAAGCCAACGGGCTTGCAGAAGCATTTAACAAGACCCTCTGCACCCTGCTAGCAAAAATCGTCAGCTCAAGCAAGAGAGACTGGAAAGAGAAAATGTACGAGGCACTATGGGCCTATCGTACAGTCTATAGAACTCCGACCGGCTGTTCACCATTCTCCCTGGTATACGGGTCAGAGACAGTGGTGCCGATAGAGCTAGAGGTGCCTTCACTGCGAGTCGCTATCCAACACGGCTTGGCAAGTGGTGAACAAATAAACATAGAAAGAATACTGGAGGAGCTTGCTGAGCTCGAAGGAAAACGCCTCCGGGCGCAACAAAACATCCAACTCTACCAAGCTCGCATGGCCCGTGCTTTCGACAAGCTGGTTAAGGAGAGAGAATTCAAGAAAGGTGACCTGGTTATGGTCAAAAGAAGAGAAGTCATGGACTCCAACCCCAAAGGGAAGTTGGTTGAAAACTGGGTAGGACTTTATGTAGTCCACCGAGTTTATGAAGGTGGTCCTTAATGATACTCACCATTCTCAACGTTAATGTGCATAGTTCATTGGCCTCCAACCTCTCCGAACATGCACATGCATGTATCTAACATCAAAGACCTGGACTTAAAGCGCTATTTTGTCTGATATAAAATGTTGTAACATAGATATTGCAGAATATTATATTTGAGTGGAACATAAACAAATAATATTCGACTATGATCTACACTATTTTATGCTATACACCAAACGACCCCTCCGAGAGATTCAAGAGGGCAGAGAACACCAGGGATTCTATTTTTCCCATGGCTCTCTGAAGCTCGTATTCCCCCACATCCAAACTGCAATAAAAAAGCATAGAGCTGCACACGTAGCCAGCACCCCAACGACGTGCACAAGCCTGTGCTTCCCACCCTGGGTTGGCGTAATGGCGTGGTCGGCGGCCGGCCGTGAGCTCCCACCGGCGTCCCACACCCACTTTTATCTTTTCGCGATTCCCTTGCCATCCATCCATGAGCATATACATGCTTCTCCTTATCAGCCTCTACGTACCCCACCCACCCACCTCCCATCACTATTGATGTACGAGGAGCACCGCCACCGTCTGCTTGGAGCGGCAGTCAGCGGACGGTGGGTGGGTGGGTGTGTGAAGGGCCATATATATATATAGAGAGAGAGAGAGAGAGAGAGTATGCCCACCCACTTCAACGTCGAGCACGTCGGCAGCACACCGTGTTCGGATGCCACTGTCGTCCTTGCGGGCGACGGGCATCCACGGATAAGGAAAAGCTTCGTCGGAGAGATTCCGGATGTGCATCTTTGCGACTTAATGGGATATATAGCACTCAGCGTCATCCCCGTCAGCCGGTTAACGTGGGGTGGGGTGCTCGCCCAGGGGGGGCCGAGTACTGGGGAACCTGTCGGAGGGCATTTCTGGACGGCGCTGGAGATGGGTTTCGCTTTCTCGTCGTCGGGGAGAATGTGGCCTTTGGGAAAAGTCGCGGACGGGGACCAGCACGAAAGAATGGCCCTCGGAGTGTATCTCCAGCCTCCCGCATGCGGCTTTGTTGGAAACAAGGTTTGTCGACCCAGTCGACCCGGTCGACTCGGCCTCGGTAAATCTTGTTATTAAAATAATAGATCGATCCGGTGACAACCCACGACCCGACCGACCCGATCTCGACCTGGGTCGGGTCAGGTCGTGCGGGTCGAGATGAGACGACAAACCATGGTTAGAAACAACATATTTGATCGAATAATTTTTTTGGAATTGTCTATGCATATCAATTTTGTCAAACATACACCTCATCTAAATCCATTTATTATCGTAAATATCTTTCATTTAGCCTTAAATATTATGATTAATTATATCCTTCAAATTTAATGTCATCGATGAGAGGTGAATATTCTATGAAATATTTCATACACCGTCGTTAGGTGTACTGAAATACTTAAAATACACCTACTGAGAGAGAGTGTGTGCGTGTGTGTAAGAGAGAGATAGAGAGACTCATCCAAGTTGGTGTGGGAGGGCCGGCTCTTTTATGAGAGCAGCATGATCAACGGTGGCGGCCAGCCATACTATGCCCACAAGGTCACGCCGGCATTGACCTACCTTTTGCTAAGATCTGTGATTCATGCTTCTTCAAGATCTTTAGGAACTTTGGTCATGTGAAGGGGACCAAGCTGCGCAGGCGGTAATAGTAGCCATTAGAGTTTTACAAATCGGTCTGATATAGGGTAAATCGTACATACCGGACCGTACCACCCACGCACTTGCAGTTTGATCGGTATGTGGTACGTAATCGGTATGCTTTATATATTTAATATTTTATTTTAAATATAAAATACGTTATTAGGTAAGTTGGTTGAGTGTTTTCATTGGTTTGGGGGTTTTTGAGTTTGAACCCCATGAGCATGCTTGATATGTACTTTTTTGTTTACTCAAGGTCAGATGCATAATCAAACAGGTGAATTCTGTTAAAGAAAATTGCTTGTCTTATTATCTTGGATGTAAAGATATATAGTGAAGATCACATTAATGTTTTAGGATTCTTCTTTCGTTCACTCTAAAAGACCCTTAAAGTGCAACCAAAGGGGAGTTCTGAACCTGCTAGCCAGTCTCATAAGAGTTTTGGCAGATATTTTCCTATCAAAAGGTAGCTTGACTAGGTACTTTGTGCGACCTTGACATCTTGTAAAGGGTCGATGTCAGGCAGGGTGTTCAGCCAATAATTTTACCAAACCTCTGGGTACTTCATTGGACCTAGCCAAATGATTGACAGGATAAGGTTTGTAATGCTGCTGGTGAAGATATCTAGGGAAATCATAAAATCGAAAGCATCTGTCTGCAATAAATGTTACCAGTAGGCATAATTTTAGGGTTGACTGCACCATCATCAGACATCTTTAGGTTTGACTTATGCTTACTTATTCTTAAAGAATGTGCTCAGGATGGTCCACCTAGGAAGGGGGAATTTCAAGCTGGGCACTCAGCAGCCTGGGTGCTTATTGAGCATCTGAACACAGGCATAAATGTTTCTCTGACTTATGACAATTCTTTGCTGTAATGTATGACAATTCTTGGCTGTTAGAGTCCATATGGCTCTCTCTTTTTTGTGATAGTCATCAGTCTTGCTATTTTATATCAGCATGTCGCAAAAACCATAAGAATATGGATTGTTAGTGTTTTATATAAAGGGATTTCTAGAACCTTTGGGCCTGACTATTATTTCTTTTCCTTTGAAATCTGAATTCAGAGGAGAAATTATTATGAAGATGAAGAAATAATGAAGAAAAAGAGGGCTGCAAATCTTAGGGGTGAAATAAGTTTCAAGGGAAGAAGTGACTTTCACAATGGATCTAATGTTGCAAAGGAAGCACTTCTCTTTCCAAGCTCACCTATTCCTGTTGCTCCATCAGGAACTCCAGCACATAGTTCTTCGGGGAGAAATTTCTACTACATGTAAGGATGATTTTTCTTTTCTGAAAGATGTTGAATTACATCTTTATTATGTTCTGAAAGAATACCATAACCATTATGTGAATTGTAATTTGCTTTGCGATATCTCTTGGAAATGATTATTTATTTTCAGAATCACAGAATTGGATCCATTGTTGGAAAAAAAGGGTCATCCATTTTGATGTTGATGTAATGCTTGATTCTAATAGTCAGTTACTCAACTCTGAGCTTGACAGGTCAGCTAGGTCTTTATCAAGAAGCCCAAAACCTACAGCAGGATCATTTTTAGCCAATTCACTTGATTTTGGGCTAGCACCTCCCAGAATTCATGATCAACACTTTACAAGGGAGCCATTGCTCAACGAGCCTGTCATTTCCCAGTCCGCACCCCCTCTGAGCACTAAGAATATGCTTTCTGTGGTATGCCAATTTAATCAGTTAAATCAGTTATAACTATTGTTTTCATGTGTATCACATATGTATATAACCTTTTTACTTGTTCTCAGGTTGTATCAGCTGTTTTCTTCCTTGGTGCACTGAGTCTTCACCTTTCTGGGAGTGGAAGACTTGATACACCATCAAACAATATGGTCATTTTAGTGGGCAGGAAGCTTCTACAAAAAGTATATTACCAGACATATAATTTGATTTCACAGTCACCTATTTTTTATACCGTGCAATTGAGTGCATTCTTTGGGTTCGTCCATTGTGCTTACTGTTACCACTAAATAGATGATATAGCACAAAGTCCAGAGTTGCATTAACTTACATTCTATTTGAAATTTATAGGAAGATGGGAATGTATCTCCATCAGGGTATAATGCAGGAAGCAGTGGGATTTTTATTGAGATTATGTAATAGAATTACCTTGATGGTTATTATGATTAAAGGATTTGGTTATCTTACAATTTGTACATCTCTGAATATAAGGTCGAATTCCTTATGCTTTGATTAACATGAATGTTATAACTCGTCACGCGTACCTGGTTCCTTCCGCGCTCGGGGCGTGACATAATAAGGGGCATCCTCCCTCAACAATGCTATCATTCAAACCCAAAGCACTTCCCTGTGGCAAGGGCAGAACTGTATAGTCACAAGCAAAGAGATGGCGAACCCGTCCGAGAATACATCAAAAGGTGGAGAGGCCTTTATGAAATGTGTGAACCCTCGATAAGCCACGAGGTTTCCATCCAGATTTACAGACAAACTCTGAAGAAAGAAGTTCAACAATGGATGGTCGGCATCAACTTTTGATCCCTTGATCAACTAAGCATGATAGTAGCTGATATTGAGGTCTTTCTGGCAAAATACTGCTCCGCCACCACTCTGGCGGAACAAGAAGACAAACCTGAAGATAGCAACCTCAGCACTTCTAAGCATCTGAAGGAGAAAATGAAGGAGGTGGCCAATCCTTCAGCAAACCAACCAGCCTCATTGCGAGAGAAAATGAGGAGGCCTTACTCCTTCCTGAGAGACAAGACTCGGGGAATATTGAATAGGCTTGTCGTTATGACAAGATTACTTTGCCAGAGCCCAAAAAGCCAGAGGATGTTAGACGAAGTGATGACCCCCAGTTCTGCCACTATCATCGGGTGTTGGGACATCCCATCAAAAATTGTTATGTTTTCAAAAATATCACTCAAGGCCTGATCGTGAGGGGTGAACTAAAGATGGGAGAATATGAAGTGAAACCACCGTGCCCACATAATGCTGGCATTTATAGAAAGGGTGTCTACATGGCCTCGGTCCACTACCAGACCCCCAAAGAGGCATCATAGGCCAAGCAAAACAAGCCTCGAACCAAGAAGCATTTGTCTCGACGGTAGGAATCAAAAGGGAAGGTGTGTGGCACCGCACACCCGACCACGGAGGTCGCCGGTTCGACCAATAGGAGATGTTATGAAACAAATGTGATATTTGTGTTTGCTTCATCGGCAATGACCCCCTAGAGAATCTCGATACACAAGAAGCCGGGAGCCAGGAACAACATGTGCCTCCGACCGACGAAACTCAAGATGAAGAAGTGTTCCTCTGGAACCCACCTCCATGTAGGGATATAGGGACGATCCCACCCTCTTCTGAGGGGTTGGTCCCAGATAGTCATGATGATGGAGTGCCACCTTCTCCATCTGATGACAGAAGAGGAGGTAGCGGTCCAAGCCATGCTCCAGATTTCTCCCCATATGACCCTTTTATGTTCACAATATGCTGTGAGCAGTAGTAGGAGATCGAGATATTGAAGGCACAATTGGCCGAAATGACCAAACTACTATCTGATTTGACTGAGGGCATCCTCCTCGAGCGGGACAAATCCACGAACCCGGAGCACTCCCCTACAACCACAGTGAAATGGGAGAATCAATCCTCGAGCACCAACTTTAGTGCTTTCATGCACTCAAGGAGGAGGGTGGAAAAAGTAGCTAGTCTTTCAACTGGCAGGTCGGTGGAATGAGTCCTCACATTGCGGGAGAAGATGCAGAAACCTTATTCTTTCCTAAGGAATAAAAGTTGGCGGATCTTCTAATGGGCTTGTCACTACAGCAATGTCACTTTACTGGAACCCAAGAGGCCAAAGGATGCCGAAAAAGCTAATGATCCTTGCTTTTGCCCCTATCATCGGGTGTTGGGATACCCCATCGAGGATTGTTATGTAACGTCCCAGAGTACACAATACCGATAACCCGATACTAGGTATCGAATTACCGCCATTCTGCACTGAGAGCCCAAGAAAGCAAATCTAGGAACCTTCTGCAGACTGTAGGGAATAATACATTTGTTACACTCGCACATTAGTCTTTCTTTGATCTCTTTACTTTTGCTTTAGTATCATGTCTTTGTCTGACCAAATAATGGGATAAGGTTCTGATGATGACGATCATGCCTTTGTCTCTTAAGCAGAAGCATAATGGTCCTTGTAACTATTTTATTCTTTGCCCTACCATAGAGAAAAAAAGAAGGGAGCCGGCTGTGGTACTGTTGAGTTGTAGTGTGGTGTGAAACCATCCTTTCCTCTTTTCCAGCTGGTGTGTTGTCTTCTTGCTCTCTCTATCATGATTCTTGGTTTCTCTAGACAACAATATGATGTCAAAGCATTCTTGTTGGAGAAAGTGAGAGAGAACATCATCCCATATAGGGAAGTTGCTGTCTGGTGAATATAGTTGGAGCACTTGTTGTGACCGAAGCTACGACATGTGAAAGGCTTTGAAGTCTTGGAGTTTGAGGCCAGCTACCACATTGAAAAAGGGGAAAGTCTCCCAACAGAAGGATAAAAAGTCTGGTTGGACTATAGGTGTGTGTGGCAGCCCCAAAAAGGTTTCTGTCCCTACTGTTTCTGGGAACTAAAACCTAGTTCTGGTTGTTACCAATTGGGGGTCTTCATTGCCAAAGTGCTTGGCTGAAGGAGCTTGGAATCAGACCCTAAATGGCCTGTTCAGGAAAGGAAGAGTCACATTTATCTCTTCGAATCATGCCAACAAAGTTGAATAAAAGCAACTTCATGGTTTGGTGATCTGCTTCACAGACGTATTTTGCTGGGAGAGAAAAAGATTAACTACATCAGTGGCAAGATTTCAATAACAAAAGCTTGAAGATGGAGGCTATGAAAAATGGCACCTTAAGAACAACATCATGATTGTCATGGATAATCAACTTTGTCCCAGAAGAAGTTTAGGAAATGATCCTGTGAAAGAGGACAGAGTTGTAGATGTTACTTGAGGGGAAGTTTGGAATGAAACCAGACACCATGAACATATGTGAATTAACTCGAGATCCATGAGGAAAAATGAGGGAACCTGCCAGCCACAAGCTACTTTGGTGCCCTTCAAAGCAAGTTGGAAGGCTTGAATTATTGTATCAATGACTGGTCCTGTGTTTTCTTTCGGAAGAATGTGTATCATACCAGCAATTTTATTAAACAATAAATAGAGGAAGTACGATCAATAAAAAACATGAGGAGATATTTCTCACCAAACCACAGCCCTACAACAGACAGACAACAAAACCAAAAGCTACACCTAGAATTAAAACCCACTCCCAACAGCTAAGTTAATGCTGTATTCCGCCGTAAAGGAGCACCCGACTTTTGACGATTGACCACCCCTGCAACATGGGCATCCTTTATCAGCGAATGATTGGTCCTGTGTTGAGGACCAGACCAAGAATCTGAGGTACAAATAGAGTCCTCAAATTTCTCCCTGGCTTGATAGTAGAATATGAGACCTTGAGGAGTCAAATACTCAGCATGGATCCAAGCACCAAGGTTTAAAAAGCAGGCTTTAGGAACCATAACAGTCCAGGCCAGTTCCAGTCCTGGTCCCACTTCTCAGGTCTGTTTTGGCCAAAACCGGTCAGTTATGGCCAAAACTGGCCACCAGAACCAGACTGGTCCTGGCCGGTTCCAGTCCAAACCAGCCAGTTTTCTTACACCACTCCAACTCCATCTCTAGAGGAGGTAAAAAGTCCCAAGTAATGAGGCAAGGGAAAAGGATGTAAGCACCAAAGCCAACAACACTAGCTGTTGCTCCTGGAATTGGAGAGCACTCAGTGTTGGCCAATGCCATGTATAAGGGTGAAAGAGGAGCCAGGGTTGACAGTATCGGCCGAAACCGATGCGTGAAGCGGCGGCCATCACTTCACCGCCCAGAGCACGAGGAGACCTAGCAGGATCAGCACAGGGCTGAGCGCGATGAGCACTACGATGCCGAGCACGACAGCGAAGATGCCAAAGGTGAGGATCAGCGCGTCCATCAGAACGCCCCCACGGTCTTGCCGAACACGTAGACGCACAGCGTGGCGAGCACGCTCGCGCCGATGACCGCAGCCACGAACTTCGCGGCAAGGCCGAAGGTCTGGCAGATGAAAACGACGGTGCCCATTTACTCGATCTCCTCGTCAGTGGTTTCGGTTTCATCCCACCAGACCGTGGCACCTTTGACGAGCGCGCCTTGGCTGATGTCGAAGTCGATCTCGGCGTTGTCGGGGATCGTGGCGTAGCTGGCCGCCAGTGCAGCCACGGCTTTGATGATGTCGGCCTCGGTGAGCGTGATGCGCACGCGGGTCTTCTTGCTGTAGTGAATAACGGCGGGCATCCGAAATCTCCTCTTTCGGGTTGAGGCGCGCACCCTGTACCCTATTCGCCATTCTGTCAAGCGCTAAAGAAAGACCCCGCCGAAGCGGGGCCAGTTGATGGGGCAGACTGCTGCAGCGGATGAGCACTACCCCATAGCGCGGACACCGGGGCGGGGGTTGAAGGCTGCCACCCCGGCGATGTGTTCGATGCCGCTGTCGCGCGGCTTGCCCAAGTCTTCCGGCCGGGCGAAGAACGGGTCTTCCTCCCACAGCGGCTTGGGCGGGGCAGCGGGCTTGTCGTAGACCTTCGTCTTGAGCGGCGGGGCCACGACATGCGGCAGCGGCTTGCTGCGCCGCACAGGTGCCTCGTGCGGTGTGGTGATGGCGTGGGCCACCCAGCCCAGCGCGAGGCCGGCGCCGAACACCAGCAGGATCACGAGGTATATAGGGTCGATATGAATGTCAGGCATCTTCAAGCTCCAAAGCGTTGATGATCTCGATCACGTCGATCTCTCGCGTAGGATGTTCCTTATCCGTTAAGGAAGCCCTAATGAGGTTGTGAACCTGCACTCCCTGCGAGGAGAAGCGCCCGGTCTGCTGGGCACCATTCCAGCGGTACTGCCCCCGAAGGCGGTCGTCGCTAGAACTCTGATCCAGGGCTTTCTGGAATTTGGCGGGCGTGCTGCTCGACCCGACGAGCCGCGCTTCGGCGAGCTGCAGCAGCTCGAACTCAAGATCGGTGAGCCCCTGCTCCGCGTCCTTGGCTTCGAGCACGTTGATGAAGGCCGTGAGCGGCTCCTCTGCGATCGACAGCTTGCCTGGCACGAGCGCGCTGTCCTCGCCGACGATCTCGTCGTCGTCAACCCAGTGCGTAACGATTGCCTCGCGCGCCTCGGTGTCGGGGCAGAGGTCGAACAGGTACTCGGCGATCCGCTGACGCTGTGTCACGGCGGTCACAGCGGCGCCCGTTAGGTCGCGCACCTGCACGTTGAGCCGGGCGCGGTTGGCGACGGCGATCGCGGCGGCGCGCTCGGCGAATGGCACGTCGACCAGCATCCCCCGGTCGTTGATCTTCTCACTGACCCAATACTCCTCCCACTCGCGGCGCGGCAGCGGGCGCGTCGCCTTGAACACTTCGCGCAGCTCGTCGATGTCCTGGGCACCGTAGCTCTTGAAGCGCGCCCACTCCTCGGGATGGGTTTGCGGCGTAGCGCTCGTCCAGTCGGCGGTCGTGAACAGGCGGATCAGGTCTTTGCCGTCCTGCTGCTTGCCGTGGCGTCCGATGCTGCGGCTCGCGCCTTCGAGTTTGCCCGGCAGGTTCGAGGCGGCAGCCTGCGCCATCGCGTCGATCGTCATATCTGGTCGTACGACACAGTGCGGGATACGGTTGAGCATCAGCCGGTCGAAGCGCATGTTCCAGGCGACGTACCCTCTCCCCTTCCCTACTTAGTCTTTGTTCAAGCTTTATGGCAGGGTGCTGATGCCTTGGTGTTGTGAGCAGGACTGGGGTCAGAAGGGGAGCGCGTGTCAGCTCTTAATGAGAGTGGGCGGGAGGGGCCTCCTGTTCCTCCCATGGCTATTGGGGATGAATGATCGTGTCGTGGAGGAGTCCTTGCCTTCTCTGACTCCGGCGGGTGAAACCAAAGGTGTGGAGGAGAGGTTGCCTTCCCCGACCCCGGCGGGAGACGCCACAGGCGTGACAGAAGCCACACTGGGTGAGAACTGGGACTTTTATTAGGTTTGCCACCTTGTCTATCACGAAAAATTTTGGATACCTTACTTATTTCCCTTTGTGTTTGCTGGGATTGTGCAGGCTCTACTGGTGTACTGGCCAATATGGGAGACTCTTCCCTGAGCTTGGGGATCGAGTGGCCTACTTCCGCCTCCCCGCCAGAGCTGTTGCTGGACGCAAGCGTGGGCGCCGCCTTGCTCCAATGAACCCGAGGCTATCTGCAAGGTGACCCTCTACCTTGTCCTGAGTGATGTGTGAAAAGGGATGAACTACAGATCTAGAGGGGGGGAATAGATCAACCCCAAAATTTAAAATTTCTATAGTTGTTAAATTGAATGCGGAAATAAAGAGACTGTTGTGAACAGAATAGCTAAAAGCAGTATGAATTAACTATCAAGAGTTCTCATAAGAAATGTCAATCAATCACTAAGAACTCCAAATGATATAGATCAAACCACTCAGTATAGTACCAAGTGGAGGTTTGATTCAAAAATCTCCTCATGTAAGGGTCAATTTTCCAGATAGACTTGATCTATCCTTCTGACTGGGCCTTTTTATATACCAATGAGTGATTGACCACAGTATAGATATATGATGAAGAAAATTCAGAACAGTTCAATGTCAAATGATAATGAATTAGAACAGACAATTTCAGATAACAGTCAATCAACCAAGTTTGGTACTCGGCGGAGGTTTGATCTAAGATCTCCTCACACAAGAGATGGCGTTCAGGATAGGCTTAACCTATCTATCCAGCCACGCCTTTCTATATACCTATTGGTTGATGACTAGAGAGCATGCGACATATGAATATATCAGAAAAATCAAATGCTGACAGTAAATGATCCTAAGCATTCATCTAATCATAGTAAAGAGGCTATAAGCAATCACACACAAGACATATCAGTTTTCAGGTGGTTCGATCTCGAGCTTGAGATCTACGTCCACCCGTTACTCAACTGAGTAAGGCTTCCACTGCCAAACAGCTTGAATCTGCTGATCCAAAGCTTCGGGGATAAGATCCCTATAAATAGCTAAGCCTCACAGCTTGCTTTTCTACTGAGCAACACAGCTTACTGTCCGAGGATCACACCTCACCGCTGAGCACCATAGCTTGCTTCGCTGATACACAACTTACAGAGAATTCAAAGAGAAAAACTAAAGAGACAACGAAAAAACAATGACAGAAATAGAAAATTGTAGCTCCATTAGAGCGATCTGACTCTAGATCTGATCCAAAAGTCAGGACAATATCCTTCTGCTCAATCTCACTCCTCTCTCAAACAGACTTACGACACTCTATTTTTATTTTCTCTCTGCAGCCAGCTCTCTACCTCTCGAATTCTTCTCAAACTCATCTATCTCGAACTCTAGTGCTCTCTTGCTCTTCTGATCTACTCCTCTTCTATGCTCTCTTTTGTGTTCTCTCTTCTAATTATCTTTTACATGACTGCTCGATCCCCCTTTATATAGGCGAGCATGATTCTGTGGTCTCTAGAGCTTTTCAAATTTTTGGGCATGTGGAAGACACACTCCTGCCCTTTATTTTTATCATGAATGTGTGCTTCGAAGATCCACATGCCACCCTTTGGGTCGGTTGATTGAACTGCTGTCCTAGCTACCCTTTTGGGTAATATAACGTGATGTTCATCCCGAGAAAATAAATTAATGATTTTGTGGTCAAAATACACATGGAATGGGCCGTCCAAAGCCAACGGCATCAGGAATTGTGGTCACCAAGGCTTGGTACTAAGGGTTCTATTTTTGGGTATAAATTGGCTAGAGGTTTTCCCGCGTGCGTTTCTCAGGTCGACATGAGTTGAATAGGCCATTTGTGAGTGGGTGAGTTGGTTACATTGTTCTGAGTGAGCTGTGCCTTGTGAGGGCTTTCCCTGTGAGATACTTCTATTTCGATAGGGTTCTACTTTGTGAGGCTCACCTCTTGAGGCCCTACTACATTGAGGAGTCTGCCTAGGGTGAGGGCTTCTGTACTTTCCTTGTGAGACAGTTTCAAGCAAGTTGTCGTGGGCCCCTGCGTACATAGTGTGTTGAGGAATCCACCTATGTTCTCGGAGTTAGTGCATTGAGGAGTCTGCCTACTATGGAACCTGAGTCCAGGCTGGAGAAAAATCAATCATTGGGCCTAGATGTTGAGGAGTTTGTCTAGTGGGTGTACACGTGGTTGGGAGCTCAGACACCATGTTGACGAGCACAGACCCCAGCTAGTCCACTTATTTGTGTAACGTGTATGCGTACCTAAAGGTTAAGGTGTATGGGTGGCGGGCATTAGTTCCACTAGGGCCGACAGCATTGTCGTAGCCCTCTTGGCTTGAGTTAGCGTTTCCATGATGGCGAGGTCGTGGCTCCTCAGACTGAGTAGTCGTAGTTCCATCTTGCAAGAATAGAATTTCTCACGATGTTGAGGCCGTGGTTACCCCGACTTTAAGGAGTGGGGGATTTCGATGAGAGAACATGTGCAAGCTGCTTGGTAGGGTTGTTTCACAGTGCGTGGGAGCAGGGACGTGTGGGTAGGCAAGAAGATTATATTTTATTCCTGTTGTGTGTCCAATGGATCTAAGTGATAGCAATCTAGAGGGGGGGTGAATAGATTGACCCCAAATTACAATAGATCTAATTAAAGATTGTCATATTTTATTGTAGGAAATTAACTAGTTAACTTTAGGCTCAATGCAGAACTAGTGAGAGATGAGGAAAGCACAAGATTGCCAAATTTGTATCATGTAGAATGAATGCAAACTCAAATAGGCAACAATAGACCGGCCCTTCAGCATTCATCTATCGAGCAAGATAATCACACAAGCTGCACGCAAACAACCAAAAGCACACACCACAAGAACAATCAATTTTAAGGTGGTTCGGCCTCAACACATGAGCACCTACGTCCACCCCTCACTCAAACTAGAGTGAGACTTCACTACTGACACACAGCTTGACCGGGGACGTACCCCAACGCTGATACATAGCTTATCCATAGAGAGAATGCTTCTTTGCAACCCACTGTCAAGAAGCCTTCAGGTAACACCGCCTAGACACTAGATCAGAGCACACCCACCTAGATCTGAACCCTCCTACTTCATAGTAGGAGACAAGATACAGTCTGATCAAAATAAAATGAAAATCAAAGGAAAAATAATAGAACAAGAATGCTGCTACAAGATCTAGTAGGGATAGAGTAAGAGATCTCTTCACTAAAGCCTGGATCTGATTCCCTATTCAATTGAGCTTCTGAACTGCAGTAATATTACCAGCTTGTAGCAGACGATCTTCTAGGAAGGAAAGTCTTCTTCTCTAGCTCCAACTCAACGTGGGAAGTTCTTTCTTCTCATTGGCTGCACCTGGTTCTCCTCTTGTTACTCTTCTCATTTTTCTCTACTTCTTCTTGCTCTTCTTCTTCTGCTGCTTGTTGCTTACCTTCCTTGGATCGTTTTCCTATTCTCTGCTCTCTCCCTAATTCTTCTTGTGCTCACACTCGATAACCCCTTTTTCCTGCTCTTTTTAAAAACCAAAACTAAATCCACGATTTATATTCTTCTGGAAGAATCTTGTGAGGCCCTTGCATTAGAAGTTGTTAGGATTAGCATATTTTCCCTCCAAAAAGTTTTCCCCACGTGGCTTCTTCCTCGTAGTACGAATCCCACCACTTATTACTTGGGATCACGTGCCAAAGATGGACTCCAATTACGGCTCATTTGACATGCTTCTGGTTTAACTCGAGTTGAGTTGGAGTGTAACTCGACTTAGCCTTGAACCTTGTTGAATGAAGCTTCTGGGAAAATCTGTCAACTTGAGTTGACAGATTTTTAAGTTGACTTAACCTCAGACAGTTTAGAGTGCAGTTTCTAGATGCCTCGGTAACTCGACTTAACACTGGCTTAACTCGAGTTACAGAATGACTGCAGAACTGACTGCTTGCTGGAAGCTGCTTCAACTCGACTTGAACTCTAGCCAACTCGAGTTGATGAAAAGCTGCAGAACTGTCTACTTTCTGGAAACTGCTTCAACTCGACTTGAACTCTAACCAACTCGAGCTAATGGAAGACTACAGAACTGTCTGCTTGTTGGAAGCTAGTTTAAGTCGACTTACACTGGATTAAGTTGACTTAGGATCTGTTCTTGTGCTTTTGGTCTGTTTTCACTTGGGATTCATGTTAGCTTACTTCTTGACTTGAGTGCTTGAGTTGACTTGACTTCATTGACCTGTTCACTTGCAAAATTAAGAATTTTTGCATCTTTTTGATGAAAATAACATATCACACAATGGATTATAGTTAGACATCATCAGAACCAAGGATGTACAACATCTCTACTCGTCCTAGGCGAAAACTGAGGCACCGTACAAGTAACCAAAGAACATAGGACAAGGGTCGAGTCGAGGTCATGCACATCAACACGTGTTCGAAGTCTCCGACCATGTGTGTACACATTGATTGACTGCGCTACGTCAGACCCTCTAGCTAATTTTCCTCCCGGCTCGAACTCGATCAGCCACAGTGGGAGGCCCTACGACAACCAGCCTAAAACTGTCTCTCCTTGGTGTAGCTCTCCACCCACTCCCTGGTAGGTCGGCACACGCGTGCCCAAGGAAGCTATAACTAGTGGGGGGTCACTGAACGTGGACACTCTCCGTAGAGAAGAAACACTGAAGTACAGAAGGTCACGCATGCACCCATCGCAAGTAACATGAAGTACCGAGTGGCTCGGCGCCACCAGACTCTAGACGGCTAGCTAGACGTACAAATTTAACGGTCCTTGAGTTACGCGACTCTGGTCAAGATCATCGTACAATACGGCTCCATGCCGTCAATTTGTCCTACTCCTAAAGTCAGAAATCACGGTCAAAATAATCCTTAGGGCGGCTCACAACAATCGAGTGCATCCCCTTTCCAAGGGAAACCGAGAAACCCTCAGCCCCTGGCTGGGTCATAGAACGCTCGATCATTGGCCATATGGATGGCCCACACGAAAAACTACTTTCCAAAGAAGCTACGTCGTGCGGGAATGGCCCTCCGCACTTACACCGACACATGATAACTCAATCTAGCACAACAAGAAAGTCCGGAACACATGGAGTCACCCGGACCCTCAAAACAGTATGGGGATGCTAATCGAGGCAACACGATATCTCTGGACACCCAAAAACACAGTCTCGGTCACCACAGGGTGTCTGGGATATCCACGGGGTCAAAGGTCGACCAAAGGGTCACAGTCGGGTCGACCGGAGGCATAAATGGGTGAGAGAACCCCATTTCGGTCGACCTACCCGTTGAGGTCGATCGACCTAAAGGGGCAGATCGACCTACCCCATAGGGTCGGTCAACTGAATGGGCTTGGTCGGTCGACCGAACCAGGTAGTTCGCCTCCCCGTGACGCCAACCAGTCGACCGATCTCACTGGGCCAGTCAACCGATTTTGGCGATGAACATATCGAACCCCATATGTGGGGTTCCAAACCATGCCCCACTCGATCCCGATCGAGGGGAAAAATATCGGGAACCACACCCTGGGTCCCAAATCACTCAATGCAGGAAAATAAATGGCGAAACGTCGTCCAATCCGACGAAAATCGTCACTCACCCTAAACATGGAAAAATCATCCTGAAATGAAGAACAACCCACTCTCGACCTCGCCTCAGCCTACAAACTGTGGAAAAATGAAGTATAAGGGGTAGAGGTACATCCCCTTACCTCCACCGAAGATTCTTACATTGAGGATGCTGATTCTAAGCCAAAACACGCCTCGAACCTACGTCGACATCACGAACGAGTCACGCCACGCCACCGCCTCGTTCCTCACTCCATCCTCACTGTAATGACCCAAAATTTAGATACCGGAAACGACCCGATACCATTCGGATCTTGCGCCGCCACCCAGGAGTCGGGAGACTCGAAAGGGTTAAGGGTTGGTGTGGTTATGCATTGAAATTCTAAACAATAGGAGTAAAGTAAATCTATCTAATTAATATACAATTTTAACAGGAACTAATTAACATTGATTCGCGGCCATCTCGCAGGTGTTCATCTGCCGTGTGACGGGCTCGACGCGCGCCCGCACTCTGTAGCCCCCGATACGAGGGCCGAAGCGTCCCGCTCTGGTGGTCATCACAGCACCGCGTTCGCTTCTGCCTCGGCCTGCTCAGCACGCAGCCGGTCGCGGCACATCTCGACCATGGACAACACTTCGGCGGGACCGTCCAGCGGCGCGCGATCCCGCAGCGCTTCCTCGACGGCCCGCAGGATCGCGACGCCGGCCTCCAGCGACTCGAGCGACTTGCGCTCGACCGCCTTCCAGGAGCGCTCACCGAACACGCCTTCAACGGCCGCCAGCTTCATCGCCTTGCTCTTGCCGTCGTGTCCAGGCCAGATCAGGACCAGCGTGTTCTCGACGGTTTCAAGGGCGATCTGCACCTTGGCGTAGCGCTCGGCAGCGCCCTTGCCGCTGTCCCCGAACAGTTCGTCACTGCGGCGCGAATCGTCGACACCGATCTGCGAGCCGCCAAGGTTGAGCGCGCTGAACGCGGGCTCAAAGGGCGCGAACGTCTTGCGCCAGTCGCCCGGCTTGTAGCCGTCGGCCAGCTTCTCGAAGTCGAAGGCCTTGCCGTTGATGGTGTCGGTGCGGTCCTTTAGGATGTGCGCGCGGTGCGTCCAGCCAGAGCCCGCCTCGGCGCCTTTCGACACGCGCTCCATCTCGATCAGCAGGGACGGCTCGAACCCGAACTCGCCCTCTACGCGCATCTTGGTGCCCGTCTTGATCAGATCCTTCTTGCCGGTGTCCTCGTTGACCTCGAAGTCGTATTCGTAGCCGGCGCGGCCCAAGACGAAGATGTGGATACGTGAGTTCAGGTAGAGCGTGGTCCACGTCGCCCACTCGCGCTTGACCTCGGCCCAGTGCTCGAAGCTCATGCGCCGGAGGTTCTTCTTCCGGGCGTAGGCGTCGCACAGCTCGCGCCAGACGTGTGTGATGGAGTCGACGATCAGGACGCAGCACGTGCCCTGCGCCTCCTTCCCGACATCCAGCAGATCCTTGAAGGCCTGCGACTTCGCCACCATCAGCTCCACGCCCTCAGCCTGGAACCGTGGGATCAGGAAGTCCGAGCCGGTTTCCGTGTCGAAGAACGCAACCGGCTTCCCCTCGCCCGCGAACTTCGAGATCGCCAACGCCAGATGCGCGGCGGTGTAGGTCTTGCCGGAACCGGGGAACCCGAGGATGCCGGCCTTGAGGAACGCCTGTTCGTTCACGGCCTTCTTGAGGAGTCCCATGAGCTATGCCCTCCGCTCGTGCTGCTGTTCGGCGCGCGCACGACGCCGCGCCTGTTCCACCGCCGCACGCGCGATCCGACAATCGCGGCAGTAGCCATACCCTGGTGTCGCGTCGTTCGGACAGCCACGGCAGATGCCCCAGGCCCGGCGTTCGGCGACGGTGAACATTGGTCGGTTGCGCACCATGGCTAGGACGCCTCCTGTGCCGCGCGCGAGGGGAACTCCAACCGGCGCGCCGCCTTGCGCATCCGCACCTCGGCTTGGTCCTGCTGCACCAACGCCTCGTAGACCGCCACGTCGCCCGGCCACATGCCGCGCAGGCACGCCAGGAAGCGGTTCAGCATCACCTCGGCGGTATTCACGAGCCGCACGCGCTGCGGTGTCGACAGCGCGTGAAAGGACGGGCGCCCGTGCATCTCTTGGGTCAAGACCTCGGCCGCGTGATACAGGCCCACCGTGCGCGCGTCCTTGTCCGCGGCCAGCTGCACCACGGATTCCGCCAGGTGCAGGTAGAGGCGGCGCTTCTCCATCGGCAGATGGTTGAGGACCGCCTGCCCGTCGAGCACGTCAGCCCGGTAGATCGCCTCGGCCACATCAGCCGCGTACCGGGCGCGCTGGAACTCCCCTTCTATATATGAGGCAATGATATGTACCGTAGAAAATGACACAACCCAAATCATAAGGGATGTGTTCATGAGCATCGTGATCTAAGATTGCATAACAACTCGAATCATAATAACATGTCAAACTAATAATCAAATGATGCGTCTATAAAGCAAGTGACATATGAAATTAAGAAGCAATATATATTCTTTTATCACGAGCTGTATATGATGTATATATCGAAGGGCAGTACTCTCTCTGAGCAAGGCATGCCAGAGCTCCTTGTGATTAAAAACTACATGATGGAACAGGGTTGCGGGGCGTCGTAATCTCCATGAACAATCACGACAGGTGGCGGCGGGCGTGAAAGGTAATGAGAGCAGTAGCAGCAGCAATCGGGATCCCGCCGCGGCGCCGGCGCCGGCGCCTGCGCCTGGCCCTTCCTGATCCCTCCTCCGTTCTCCTCTGGCTCCACCACCCGGATTTCATCCACCGAGACTATCTTCGCGTGACCCAGCTTCTTCCTCAGCTCGATGGCCAGCTCCGCCGGGTCGACTCCATCGCCGCCCCTCACCACCAGGAGATCCTCCTGCTCCCCTTCCACAGCCACCGAGTCCGCCCCTGTACGTAATCAGATACATTCAGCACCTGTGACTTCACATGGGGCGCAGTGCATGAATCGTATACGTCTGCAAGTGAGAGGTGGGTGCATGGGAAGATATACGTACGCACCATGTTTCGCAGCCACATCCATGGCCTTGCGTCGGCACTTGTCGCAGTTTATCTGGACCTTCATGACCATCCTCTTCTTCTGCATGCGCAAATTAAACCGGCCATGCATGTAGTTAATCAGTTAGCTAGCGATTCTGTAAGGCGCGCGGACGCATGTATGATAGTACTGTTGTTGTTAGTAACCAAGCATGCAGCAGACGAAACCAGAACATATGGGACCGGAAACTGATCCGGCCGGCCGGGGAAACTAGGATTAGATTATAGGTGGGGTGGTGGAGCAACACGTACAGATGGAACTCTTTGGAGCCTTCGACTTCGATGCGTACCTTCATCTTGCAAACGCGCGCGGTGACAGCAGCACGCAAGTTAAGGATCGAGAAGCTCTCGGAGCATTGCAGTCAGAGGACACTTCGAGAGAGTTGAAGGGTTTGGTGTTTCTTTCTTGGCGAGGCCCTTAATTATAGACCTGAAGATGTGCGTGCGATGCCACTTCTTCGAAAAAATACGACTACGAAGGCTTCTAAAAAACAGAGATAATATGTTTAAGCACAGATCGATGCTGTTCTCATGCAAGTATGTGCTGCTATATATATGGCACGGGTGCGTATATATATCGCGAGGATATATTGACCAAGACATTAATTGGGAACAAACCCAGATGTGGATCTTTACTGATCACCCCCACTCCCAACACACCCTTTAACAATTCCGAGACTCCGACAATAACTCGAGAGGATTAACAGCCATGCATCGCTTTGGAGGTAGGTCAAAGCTGTTCGATCGGATGGGGAGGCATCTCGTGGGCGAATGTGGCGCCTCTTGGAGTCACGACGGTCCGAGGCTTATCGCATTGGAAACGTACACAGATACTTCTACCTTATGTTCGGCTAGTTAATTAATTAAAACGTCCATTAATTAAGAACAGGGGGCGACGTCTACCACGCATGCATAACCTCATAGTTACGTACGTGCGTAATGGTGCGTCGACCTTCCAACTCCTCACTTACGGAGGGGCAACCAAAGAATCTGGACCAATCTGACCCTATTTTCTAGGTCGACCTCACTGCATCTTGAGTTGGAGTCCCCATCATTTACTGTGGAGAAAAAGTTAGATGACATTGACGTATGTTCACTCTTCATCTTAATAATTTGATCTTTAAATTATACAATTAAATTATAATTCTTACCATCTAAAGTTAGGAATATGCAAAAATAACATCCTGGATCAGGCCGAGACAACAAATGATGTGTCAAACATATCCTATGTTTTTCATTACATCTGTAAGCATCTTATGGGCATGGTAGACGCGCCATAGCAATGGGTGTATATGCAAGTCCCTAGATGTGCCACAGCAATTGGCAATGGTAGATGTGCCATATCCGACTCTTTGTCTTATAGATGAGTTAAAATGTACATGCATAAGTCCTTAAATCTCTCACATACACACACAGGAAGAAAGAAAAGAAGAAACTGACCTATGAATGATACACATACGGTCCACTTGGTGCAACTATGCATTTAGGGCAATTAGGAATAACTGCTATCATCTACAATTCTGAAAAAACAAAACATCACTTGTGGTCAGCCTTCATCTGGAAAAGCAAACAAATATGAGCACTTACCATTGCCTTGTTGAACCCCACAAAAATGCTAAATATTATTCCTGCTTATGATGCTATCCATTAATGGATCACACATCTCACAAGTACATCTAAATTATGCCAGAACATATCAAAGTTTGAGGATAAATTCTACTATAATAAAACAAAGATGCTGCTACACTAGAAAGAAACCAATAAATGAAGGTCACGGTGAAGATGACAAACTTCTAAAATTTTCCTTGCAAATAATATAAGGTCTAAGAATAAATGAACTGAAATGCACAACTATAAGAATTATATAAGATTAGCCAGTCTAAGAAAAGAAATAGATTAATTTTCTTTTTTATGGGCAAAATTATTGGTAATGTTTGTTGCAAATAATTAATGAAGACATTCAGTGACAACAAGAGATATTAATAATGATGTGGGATAGGGAGGGTTGACTTCGATTTCGACAAGGCGCACACATGCAACGGGCCAAACATTGCCGTAATTGGGCATGTTACTTGGCTAACTGGGCCTCCCTGGCACTGGTGCTGCGCTGAAAGGGAGTTAGGGCTCTCTGGACAGTAGCCTGGCAAACCTTCACGAGCGTCTGTTGCTGTTGGGGCTCCGGCGACCAAGGGTTTGGGGTGCTGCTACTGAGAGCAGGGCGGTGGTGCACCCACCGAGATGGAAGGCAGGGATGCCGGCATACGCTACAATCTCCGGGGTCACTCTTGTGGGCTAGCAAAGGTTGGGCCGAGTCATTGGCATGGTGAAAGGCGACATAGGGTGGCACAGGGTGGCCGGGATGGACGACGACCGTGGAGGAGCGAACCTTCATGTAGCTGCGATTGAGGGAGAGCAGAAGAAGATGGCGAGAGGAAGAAGAAGAAGGGGGCGGCAGAAAGCAGCAGGGATCATAGTGACTGCAGAGAGGAGGTGGCAGGCAGTCGGGGTTCTATCAGATCACGATAAGGAAGGAAGAGGAAGGGCCAACGAGGGATCGGGCGAACCACCAACAAGGATTCTCTTGTCAGCTGATAGAGGCCGGGCCTAGTCACCAGAACAGTACAAGGAGGCAGCAGGTGGCGCGGGGCGGTTGGGATGGCCGATGATGGCAGCGGAGTGGACCTTCGTGTCACTGCAACTGAGGGAGAGCAGAAGAAGACGGCGAGAGGAAGAAGAAGAGGAGGGTGGCGGGGCTCACAGTGACCGCGGTGAGGAGTTGGCGAGCGGCTGGGGTTCCTATCAGATCGCAATGAGGAAGGAAGAGGAAGGGCCAAGGGGGACCAGATAACCCACCGATGGGGAGGTAGAACTACAGCGGGGAGGAGAAATCGGAGGCAGTGCACAGGGGAAGAAGTAGAGGCTGGGAGGGAAAGGTTCATTTGTTTTTCCCCCTTTTTTACCCGCCATTTTTCCCATTTTTGTCATAAAAACTATTTAGATAGTATAATTATTTCAACTTTCGCAACTTTGGTTGAGTTGCTAAAGCTTGTATAGTTTTTAAACAACGTGAATAGCTGGAATTCTTAATTGCTAAATTTGTTTTATGCCAGAGCAATGATGTTGGCTCACTGAGAAACCATGCCCCTTATCCAAGAAGACAAGTGGGATGTGTCATGAAGTGCCTTTGTTAACTCTGTAAAGAAAAATCTAGACAGAGCAATGATAAAGTTACTGAGAAATATGTCCCCTCATCAAAGAAATGAGGTCTGATTTGTCATGAGGTGACAATACTATCTCTGTTCAATCCGAGGTATGACAGTCAGTCATATCTTGTACCTAGGGATAATGGCATCTAAACAACATGTGTCCTTACAGATATGAGGCATGCATTGGACTCAATTGCTCGTAAAATTCATTGTGTGCTCAAAAGAAAACCGACGTAAGGAGATCGAGTTTCTCTAACTTAGACAAAAGGTCTAGGTCATACCCCTCGGCTAAGACCAACAAGACCATGGGCACTGATTCAATGGTATCATCTGTACTGAGATTGCACTAACGCCAGGAAATTAGTTTTCTGTAACTTAGATGAAAGGTCTAGGTCATATCCCTCGGCTAAGACCAAAAAGGCCATGGGTGCCAAGTCAGTGGTATCATTGGTGCTGGGATTAGACCGATGCAAGGAGAACGGGTTTCTCTGACTTAGACCAAAGGTCTGGGTCATACCCGTTAGCTAAGACTAAAAAGGCCATGGGCGCCGGGTCAATGGTATTATTGGTACTGGGATTGCACTAACGTAAGAACATCGGGTTTCTCTAACTTAGATGAAAGGTCTAGGTCTTACCCCTCGGCTAAGGCCAAAAAGGCCATGGGTGCTGAGTCAATGGTATCATCGGTATTGGGATTGCACCGATGCAAAGAAATCAAGTTTCTCTGACTTAGATGAAAGGTCTAGGTCATACCCCTCGGCTAAGACCAAAAAGGGCATGGGTACCAATGGTTGGATATTTATCAACTCAGATGTCGATGGTTGAATATCTGTAGGTTGGAACACCGATGGTTGAATATCTATCGGCCCGGAAGCCTCTGGTTGAATATCTGTCAACTGGGACACCGATGGTTGAATATTTGTCGACCGGGAAGCCGATGGTCGAATATTTGTTACCCCGGAAGCCGATGGTTGAATATCTGTCAGCTGGAATACTAATGGTTGAATATTTGCCAGTTGGGAAGCTGATGGTCGAATATCTGTTGGCCCAGAAGTCGATGGTTGAATATCTGTTAGCTGGGGTGTCGATGGTTGAATATTTGTCAGTCGGGAAGTTGATGGTTGAATATCTGTCAGTCCGAAAGTCGATGGTGGAATATTTGTCAGCCCAGAAGTTGATGGTTGAATATCGTCTTCTTCTCTTTATTGTCGATCATCATTTTCATCATCCTTTCATCTTCTTCATCATTTTTTTATCATTAACTTCATTATTGTTATCTAGATCGCTGCGCCAATGGCCCTTTTCCAATCGAACTTTAAGCCATGGTTCTTCGCTAGGTTCTTCTTCCAGATTGACGAACTCCCTAGTGCAGATTTGTCCGTAATGTGGGTTGCTTTGCTCGGTGGGACCAAAAGGCAGCATATGCATATGGCAACTCATTATAAGAGTTCTGAGATAGAACTTTATTCATCATGGGATATCAGTTTTAACTGATCACCGAATTGAGGGAGCGGTAGATGGTATAGTTTTAGGTGTTTCTCGTTGAGGGGTGAAAATTGAACTTCCCCTCGATGGTTGACGATGACATAGGCTCCACCCTCATAAACTTTATGGACCACATAGGGTCCTAACCAGTTTTCATTTAATTTATCTTTGGGATTGGCCCGCCATGACTTCTTTTCTTTTGACCCTGACTAGGTCTTTCGCACGCTGGCGCTGGAGAAGCGGTCCAGCTGGCCGTTGCCGACCAGGGCGGCCAGCCGCTGCAACCCGCGGCAGATCGGCGCCTTCTTCTGGAGCGCCGGCGGCAGGTTCTGCAGCATTCCCTGTTGCTGGGTCTGGTTCTGCTGGCCGGAGAGAAGCGTCCCGTATTGCCGCTGCTGTTCCAGCTGTTGCAGCTGGTAGGTCTCGGCGGGCGACGGCTGCGGATGCTTGCTATAGGGCAGGATCGTCTGCGACGGCTGCTCGATCTGCTGATCCGCGCCGCTCATGCTGGAGAGATAGGAGCTCGGCGCCTGCGCATCGTAGCCCGAGGTCTGTCCCGAATCGTTCGAGGTCGCGGCCCCGGCGGCCGAGGGGCTGAGCGCGCTCAGATCGCCCGAATAGTTCGGATTGCCCCCGCCCTGGCCGCCGCCATTGCCGGACGTGCCGGTGCGGGCGCCGGCCGGCCCGGTGGAGCCAAGGCCGTATAGAACCGGCGGCATCTGTCCGGTCAGCACGGCCTGCACGTCGGCCGAGGAAAGGTAGTTGATGTCCTCGTTGCCGAGCACGATCAGCGTGTCGTTGCTCTTCAGGCGGATATCGTCCTCGCCGTCCATCACGCGCCGCAGATTGACCGGCACGAAGGTGCGGGCGAGGGTGTTCGGATCGGTCGTTTCCAGCGCGGCGAACAGCAGATAGGGATCGTCCGAGAACGTGTCGTAGGATCCGATCAGGCTGCGCAGATCCGGCGCGGAGAGGATCGACTGGATGCCCGGCACGCGGACATGGCCGGCAAGCTGCACCGTGCCGATGGCGAGATCGCGCTTGTGCAGGACGAGCAGGATGTCACCGTCCCGGAAGGTCGTGCCGCCGGGGGCGTTGAGCTGGGTCGCCGTGTCGCTGCCCTGGCGGTCGAGGCGCAGGCGGATGTAGCGGTTGCCCTCCGGGCGCAGCGGCATGCCGGCAAGGGAGAGCAGGCCGGCGCCGCTGATCGCGTCGCTGGACGAGAGTTCATAGATGCCGGGCCGGTCGACATCGCCCGCCACCGCGATGGTCGGGCCGATCGGCCGGACGGTGATCCGGTCGCCGTCCTGCAGCCCGATATCCTGGTGGGTGCCGCCATTGAACAGGCTGTAGAGATCGAGCGGGGTCGAGCTGCCATCGGCATGGACGATGACGATGCGGCGCAGGGTGCCGGTCTTCTTCACGCCGCCGGCGAGCGCCAGGGCGTCGAGCGCGGTGGAGAAGCCGCCGAGCTGGAACATGCCCGGATTCTCCACTTCGCCCAGCACCGCCACGTTGATCTGGCGGATGGCACCGAGCGAGACGAAGACCTGCGTGCTGGCATAGGTCTGGGCGACTCGTGCCTCCAGGTCGGCGCGCATGTCGGCGAAGCGCCGGCCGGCTGCCGGAATCGGCGGCAGGGTCGGGAAGACGAGACGGCCTTCGCGGTCGACTCGCGTCATCATCGAACGGGACACCTGACCGCGCAGGGTGATCACGATCTGATCGCCGATGCCGAGGATATAGTTGTCCGGAACGGCGCCCGCCTGCATGGTGCCGGTCGAGGGGCGGAAATTCTCGAAAGTGTCGTAGCCGTATTGCTTCAGCGTCGCGCCCGAGCGATGGGAATAATCGGTTTCGAGGCGGGAGGGCGGTTCCTGCGCCGTAAGGTTGCGGAGAGACTGGTTGAGGTATTGCTGCTGCTGATACTGCGTTTGGCCGTTGGCGCGGGCCTGATCGACGGGCGATTGCAACGATTGCTGGTCGTTCAGGGACTGACCGCCGTTCAGCTGGTTGTCCAGCTGATTGATCATGTCGGAGGATATGCTTGCCGGAAGATTTTGTGCGGTGCCAGCTGTAATATCGGTAAACATTAGAACGCCCCCAACTCACACAAGGAGGCTACCTTCCAAATAGGCTTAACCTATCTTTCCAATAACGTCTTTTGATATACCGGATATAGGAATGACATGCAAACCTAGGACAAGATGACCCTGGGCTTAAACCATGCTGTGATAGACTACCCTAGACTCTAACTCGCTCTGATATCAATTTGATGCGGGATGGGATGCAACTCGAGACCAATTTGGAAGCAAACCTAAGATTCTAGACAAGCTCGTGACACGTCCCTAGCAAGAGAAGCGTGTGGATCTATGCGGTTGAGAAACCAGTGATGTGTTAGGGTGGTCAACACTCCTTCGTGCCCGGATCGGGTCACGGGATGGGTCACGCTCTCACTCTCACAGCGGTGAAATTATTTGATCGAGCTAGATTGTCCTATCACACACTAGCAGCGGCATTCAAACATATACGAAATGAGCAATGCAACTAAGAGAGGAGCGGAAATGTACCTCCACGCTCCGGACGTGGGGAAGATGATCTCGATCGAGAACAATAACTCTCGATACAGTAAATGTTAATAATTACAGAAATGATTTTACAGCCCACTCCACATAGGGAGGTAAAGGGTGACAACAGTGACCCGGGAGTACTGATCTCGGGTTGACGGGCACCAAGTCGGAAGGGCTTTCAGGCCAGAGGCGGGCTACTGGTCTGACTCAGCACTGTTCAAACTCATTAGATAGCAAGCAAACTCAGCACATGGGACGACGACTTCTGGTCTTCTTCTGGAAGTGGCGGCTGGCTGGGATGTTGGTGGGAGGCTCCTCTTCGATCCTTGAGGTCAGGGGTGGCTGAATCGGAGCCGAAGGACTGGTGGAGAAATTATATTCCAGACCTGTCTCGCAGCCCTGTGGCTCGGTAGACCTACGCAACCTAGCCAAAATAATTTTTGTGACCAGATCCAAAGGCAGATCGGACTGAAATTTACGCCGTTCGAAAGTAGACTCAAAGGTTTACAACATATATTAATTTCACAACCATCCAGAAATTGGATTGGAAATGAAAAATTCTGTGGCATAGTTGTTGCTTATGGATCGGATTGCAGATAGTCAGGATAGATTGGGATCTGCCTTAGAATGGCCTTTGACCGAATGGTAAATGGTAGATCTGGATCTTGGAGATTTTATGCGGGATATAGGGGGATGTGAGGGATATGCACTAATTTTTTGGTAATTTTCTGAGGTGGTTTAAAGGGTGGGAAAAATAGATGAACAAGGTACTAGCATGCAGATCTACAGAATGACAGATTACACGGGTGGAGATAAAAATTGAGAAAATGGGACAAATGGTAGCGGATTGACATGAAATTTAAATTGGGAGGAGGTAACAACAAGGGGGATGATCTATCAAAATTTAAAGATTATCATATAACTGGATTTGGAGTAATAACATATTCTTTAAGGTTCTGTCCTGGATCTCGAAATCTTGGACAGTAGGGTGAAGAAATGGTTGTGGCGGCGCGATGACGACACGAACGGAGGCGGCGGCGGTTGTGGCTGGAAGTCGAATCCAGCAGAGGTGGTAGATCTTGGAATCACACCAAGATTAAGGCATCACACCTTAGAAGAGGGCAACCTTCACAGTTGCAAGGAGAGAGGAGAGAGGGGCGCCCTTGGCCTCTTGGAGAATTTTCTGATTTTTCTTCACTTAATCTATCAAAATAATAAAAATACATGAGTTTTATAGCCCTAGCTAAATGTCCATTATTAATCTCAGATCTAGGGTTAGGGAGGGGCAATTAAGGGATGAGAATTCTAATTTCTCTCCCATGTGGTCAAAATAAATACAAACAATAGAAAAAGGGGGAGAATGGGGGGCGCCCTCCTCAAGTGGCCAAATGAGATTTTTCTACCTTGGTCCAAGTCCAAGCACAGATTCTAAACTAGCTCATCCAAGTCATCTTCATTTTCGGATTCTTCCTCATCCTCGTAGCTCCGTGTAGCGACCATGGCCTTTGGCTTCTTGAACTTTCCTTTCTTAAATTTCTTCATCAAATTGGGGCATTCACCCCGCATGTGACCAGGTTTTTTGAATTCGTAGTAAATCACTTCATCCTTTTTACCGCTTTCACTTTTCTTAGGACCTTGCTTTCGTGGTACTTTGCTGAACTGACCGTCGAACTTCCTAGTTTTCTTAACAGATTTTCTCGCCCTTCTGGTGATCATAGCAACAAGCTCCTCATCTTCAGTATTAGCTGTGGAGTCTTCCTCACTTCCTTCAGATTCTTGTGGGTTTACCTTCAAAGCCAATGTTGTAACCACCTTCTTCTTTTTGTGATTCTCCTCGCTCCTTTTGATATTAATTTCATATGTCATCCAGGAGCCAATCAATTCGTTCAATGTCAAGGTGCTGAGATCCTTTGACAAGTTCCTAATTGGAATACTCTTTACCGAGCCCCTTCAATCCATTGGTGATTTCCATCAGCCTTGCAAACATGTTTGAGATGGATTCTTCTGGTTTCATTATAAATAGCTCATTATCTCGAACTAGCAAGTTTGCCTTGGTCTCCTTCACTTCAAACGTTCCTTCGTAGATCAAGCGTAGCTAGTTCTACATTTCCTATGTAGAAGCACATATAGAGATTCGTGAATATTCATTGGGATGTATGACACACTGAATTATATTCATAGCCTTAAAGTTAGCTGCACAATTCTTTATATTTTCCTCTTCCTATTCATCCTCATTTTCAGGTAACTCATAAGGACCTCTACTGATAACACGCCACACATCATAATCTTGAGCACACAGGAAAACATACATTCTATTCTTCCAATAAGGGTAATTCATTCCACCAATGAATGGAGGCCTTTAGATCGAATGCCCTTCGAGCATCATCCCTTTGTTTGCCATTCTCTAGGTTCTCGCTCTGCGACTGTATGGTCGACACAATCAGATACCAAAGCTTTGATACCAATTGTTGTGCCCAGACAAGTGGCAATCAAGAAGGGAGGGGTGAATTGATTGCTCCAAAAAATAACTTCAATAGCCATGATGCTAGATAAAAATGTTGACAGCTGATTTGAGTAAATTTTAAGCATACAAGCACTTACTCTCACACGAACATGATCTCTCTCGTGAACACGAGTAGATAAACACAACGAAACTATATCAGAAGGAAAACACTTCGCTTACCACAGGGCCCACTCGAGAAAATATACGATCAAGCAAACCATAGGAGAGCACAAGATTTTTAGATGGTTCGGGTTCACAAATGTGTCCCCTATGTCCACCCCTCACCAAGTGAGGATTAACGCCCCACTAAGATGTGAGCCACACACGCTATATACAACAACCAACACACACACGGCGGTCGAGCTGGACCACCCACACACACACACCCGTGTCTCCGTTCATGATCAAAACACACAAGAACTGAGTTCAAAGTGTTAATCTTTAGAATAGATTTTCAGGAAAGAACCAAGAGGAACTAGAGAAATCCAAATGCTACTGATTTTTCAGTGAATAGAGCTCCCCCTCTCATTTCATTGGATGTGCTTGGGCTTTTCAACAGGTTGATGGGCGTTCTTGAAGGTTCGCAGCCAATCCTTGGCTCAAACTGTGTATCACTCGATCATCCACGCAACAACAAGCAAAGAAATGTTGGGAAGATGAAATTCAGCTCTCCTCTACTAGATTTGGCACTCAAATCGATCCCTGGAGAGAGCCTCTTGCTGCAACTGCCGCCCTATTCAAGTAAAAGAACAAAAACGTGTAAACCATAAAACCTCTAAGGAATGGATGCCCTAGGAGTTTCATTAAAACGGCGCGACGCGCACAGAAAGAGGGTTGAAACGGCATCGTTCAACAAAAACGGGACCTTGAACCGGCGCACCCTCTGGAGGGCGCGCCAATTCAAGGCGCGCCGTTTTAGGGGTGCGTCGGTTCAGGGCGTGCCGTTTCATGGGCGCGCCGATGAACTGTGGCGCCGATTCAACTCTGTTTCTGACGAAAATAACTCTGACAAACTTATTTTCAGGTTTATTCAAGTATTTTGGAAATTTTAAACTATTTATTGAGTTTGTTATGCATCGAATCGGTCCCGGATAGCTCGGCGATCGAGTCACATGCTCGCGCGAGGTTCATACTCTAGCGCGGTGACAGTCCCAAACTGAGTCAGAAATTCGGCAGCATCTCCCCATCCCAGAGGATGTGTCGGAGAGAAGCGGGGAATACTCACGCAATGGAGTAACCCCTGAAGGGCCGGGTGGCACAACGGCGGTCGGCAAAAAACTCGAACGGATAGGAAATACCCGAGGGCTAACCTACGAGAGGCACCGAGTCCGTGGGTGAGTGTAGACGAGTAACACGACTCATAGTGGGAGCGAAGAACCCCGAGGGCAAGCCTACGAGGGGCACGTGACCCGAGCCGGTACTCCGTCTAAGTCGGGATGGCCGTTTAGAGAGGGAAAACCCCAAGGCAAGCCTACGAGGGGTACCCGTCTCATGGCGACCACGGAGCCCATTAACGGCCGTGGATTTGAATCTGTCGGGATTACCCCGATCAAATGTTTGCCCGGTCGTCCGTGAGGGATTCGTCATTAATGGACGGTCCCCTGTGGACGGGTGACATCACTGGTGAATGTACCCTTCTCCCCGGTCGTTGAGTCCCCTGGCAGGAATGGTGGCGTGATGTGGATTTATAACAAACGTAGCTAGTAAGCAGATTGTGACAGTTGCAGTATATATACATATATATATATATGGTTTAACAGGTTAGCAAGATAGTCACGGAGTTAACACTCGAACAACTTCGATACAGATGAGTCGAGCATCAAGCCCACAGGAGTGACCTCACCTCCTTCTATCCATAGCCAGAAACAAAAGGGGAATACAGGGAAGAAGAAGTGAAAAGGGCTTGGTTCCGGTGCCATCACCGTAGCACTGCGCCGGTTCCACAGCAAGATGCCCATCCCGGCGCCGGCACTGTAGCACGGCGCCGGTGACCACAATAGCAGTGCGTAGGGAAGAACGGGGGATGCAGGGGATTCCATTCCGGTACCGTCACTATAGTACAACACTGGTTCAAAGCTCACAGAGAGCATACAACGAATGAACTAATCCAGAAATGATAAACGGAAGGGAAATTGCATAACGTCGAATCCCCACTGTATAGATGCAATCATGGGTGTTAGTTATGCCATAAACAGAAAGTCGAACACATACATGTGTTACATGACATGATGCCGGCGTTGTCGCGCGGTCACCATTGCATTGCCTGCGGGAGGGGCTTAGAGAGGAGAAGAAACGATAGAGATGGTGAGAGGGGGGAGTAGGCTCATGTCATCGCCCTCCCCTCTCTCCCGTTTACATTATATCCCAAAATAAAGAAAAAAATAGAATGAGAGGGGATTCAACAGAAGTAAACCCGCAGACACCCACCCAAGGAACGACAGAGCCCGATCTCCTTCTCTGGCGTCGGATGCTTCGCACAGACGGAGGCGAAGGACCTTCTCTCCCCTCTGGCTCTCTCAGACAGTGGAGGGATACCAGTCGACTTGCTCTGCAAGTCTCCTTCTCTCTCTCTCTCCCGTTCTTCTGTCTCTCTTCACAAAAATCCTCTTCCCCCCCTTTTGTTCTCTTATTTTTTTTTAATATAGAGAGAAGTTCCCCGGTGCCACAAATGGCACGCCGGGGAGACCCTTCTTCATTTTTATTATTTTATTTTATTTTTTAACACCTTTGAGTATTTGTGAATACGTGTCGGCACAGATGCCAACGGTTGAATATATTTGGGTAGCTCTGAATATCTTTGAAATGTTGTTGACTCAGACACCAATGATTGAAATGCTATTAGCTCGAACGCCAATGATTGTAATACTATTGGCTTAAATGCTAGTGGATGAAATACCATTGGCTTAAGTGCCAATGAATGAAATGCTGTTAGCTCTAAAGCCAATGAATGAAATGCAGTTAGCGTAGACGCTAATGGATGAAATGTTGTTGGCTTAAGCGCCAATGAATGGATTACTGTTGGCTCAAGTGCCAATGGATTGAAATGTTGTTGGTTTAAATGCCACTGGTTAGAAAGCTATCGGCTTAAATGCCTATGGTTGGACTGCTGTCAGCTTAAAGACTAATATTTGGAAAGCTGTCGGCTTAGATGCCTATATTTGGAAAGCTATCGGCTTAGTTACCGATAATTGGGAAGCTGTCGCCTTAGCTGTCGATAATTGGGAAGTGGTCAGCTCGCATGCCGATAATTGGGAAACTGTCGGCTTAGATGCCAATAATTGGGGAGCTGTTAGCTCAGATGCTGATAATTGGGAAGCTGTCAGCTTAGGCACCGATAATTGGGAAGCTATTGGCTTAAACACTGATAATTGGGAAGCTGTCAACTTAGATGTCGATAATTGGAGAGCTGACGGCTCAGATGCTGATAATTGGGGAGTTGTCGGCTCAGATGTCGATAATTGAAAAGTTGTCAGCTCGCACACTGATAATTGGGGAACTATCAGCTTAGATGTCGATAATTGGGGAGCTGTCGGCTCAGATATCGATAATTAGAAAGCTGTCGACTTAAGTGCTGATAGTTAGAGAGCTTGAATACATATATTTATATTATTTTTGAACATTTTTTTTGGACAGCTACTAGCCAGGACACGGGTGGTTTGATATATACATTTCTTGAATGTGCGTGTTGGCATGAGTACCAATGGTTGGGAGGCTTACACACACTTTTATTTGGATATCTTTGAGCAACTACCGACCTATATGTCGATGATTGAAGAGCTACCAGCTTGCATGCCGATGATCGAAGAGCTATCTGCTTGAATGCCGATGATTAAAGAGCTCGAATCTATCTATTTTTTCTTTTTGAACATTTTTGAACAGCTGTCGGCCTGGATGCCGATGGTTAAGGAGTTGTCAGCTCAGATGTCGATAATTGAAGAGCTGTCGGCTCGAACGCTAATGGTAGAAGCGCTGGCATAATTTTATCTTTAGACATCTGTCGGCCTGGCCGTCGATGATTGAAGAGCTATCGGCCTGGGCATCGATGGTTGAAATATTGTCGGCTCAATTGCCGATGGCCGAGGAGGTGTCGGCCTGGAGGCTGATAGTTGAAGAGCTTTAGGATTATTGAACATTTGGTTGCTCCTTTCTCACGCGGAGTGACCCGCGAGGGGTCATGAAGGGAGGTGTTAGGGTGCTAGGCCCGGATTCAGAGGGGGGTTGAATGAATCTCCCCTATAAAATGCCTAATTAAAAACTTATAATTGGAGCACAGATGCAGAATTAAAATAGTTAAGCTCTGTGGAATGTGAAGGTCAATGATGCGCTTGATCAAACAGTTGAACTGCTAGAAGGTGGACTCCTAAGCAAGTCAAAGCCATAGACGGAGCCAAATCAAATATGCGTGTGCCTGAAATCTATTCAGTCAGAACCATAGATGGAACGGTCCTAAGCATTCATCTAGCGCTGAAGACACAAAGATGCAAACCACACAATGCTCAAGAATTTTTAGATGGTCCAGTCTGCTGCCTGCAGACCTACGTCCATCCACCACTCAAACCAGAGTGAGGCTTCCCGCTGATACATAGCTTAAACTGCTGGGCATTACTGCTTGCCTACAACCGCTAAGCAACATAGCTTGCTATCCGAGGTATCCACCTCGCCCGCTGAGCCTCACAGCTTGTTGTCCAGAGAATCAACTTCTTTGCAACCGCTGAGCAGCACAGCTTGCTGTCCAGAGGAGCCAATCCTCTGCAACACTGACACACAGCTTGAATGGAGACAATAAGGAAAATAAGAAAATAAGAAAACAAGGATAGATCACAGCAACAGAAAGCTGTAAAATAAAATCAAACAGACTGTAGCTCTCGCGGGAGCAAGCTGGCTTGGATCTGATCCAGAGTCCAGAGAAAAACGATCTTCAAGCAACCTCAACATCTTCTCATCGAGCTCTCTCTTACTCTCAGTTTCTTTTCTTCTTGCTCTCTGCCTCTCTTGAATTATCACTATCGACCATCAACTTCTTACTCTCTCTGCTAATCCTGGTGAATATATAGACAATAGATAGAAGTGTTTTTTTTAAGCAGCAATTCCTGCCTAGTTTTTACATCTAGATATGTTCCCCACTTGATACGTGTCAGCATCTAGGCTCATTAATTTTCACGTGTCACGAGCACAGTTAATCACTCATTCTTGGATCACGAGCCTTCCTTACATTCCATGAGCCATTCCATTGTCAAGCGTTCAGATACTTAATCAGTTAAGGCAATAAGCTAGGAATGGAAAGTTTGCGCAGAGTTTATATACATTGTTAGAACAAAAGTGCACAGACTAAAAAGACCGTCTGGATATATATGCATGGATTTGAATGCACGGACTTTATGTGCACGGACTTTATCTGCAGGGACTTCATTAGAGGAAATGTGCACGGACTTCATTCGAGGAAATGTGAACAGACTTCGTTTGAAGAAATGTGCACGGACTTCATTTGAAGGAATATGCACAGACTTCATTTGAGGAAGTTTGCATATACTTCGTTTGAAGGAATGTGCACGGACTTCGTTCGAGGAAGTTTGCATGGACTTTGTTTGAAGGAATGTACTTCATTTGAAGGAATGTGCACAGACTTTGTTTGAGGAAGTTTGCATGGACTTCATTTGAAAGAATGTGCATGGAGTTGGATTGAGGAAATGTGCATGGACTTGGTTTGAGGAATGTGCACGAACTTGGTGTTCATACCAAAAACATGCACGGACTTGATGTTTATACCAAACCATGCACGGACTCAAAGTTTGCTAATACAAAACTATGCATGGACTTTGGTTTGTTCCAAAGAAGAAAAGTGCACGGACTTTGATATGTATGGACTTTGGAATTGCTAGGGGTGAGAACATGCAAGGACTTCGCTTGCATGCGTGCAACTAGCATGGACTTTGTTTGCCACATGTCAACAATGCATCGAGTAGATTTTGCCTAAGGCAAGTAACCTACACGGACTTGAGACGTGCTCGGACCTGGTATATGTTACAACTCAAAGGAAACATGCACGGGCTTTAGGTGAGAAATGCAAAACGTGAATGAACTCTCATATGTACCTGGCATGTAAACCTGCAAGGACTTTACAAAAACTGCACGGCCTATGTATGCCTATGAGAAAAACTTCCACGCACCTTCTATAAGCAGCGTGCAACAAGCACAGACTTGACCAAAGTGTGCATGGACTTGAGAGGACATAGAGAAAGGATATGCACAAACATTGAAACACGCATGGAGTTTAACAAGGATTGCATCAAGAAGACAAGCTCAAATCTTTAATTAAACACAGAAACCATGAGGAGACATTGGGATCAAGAACCATGGTTGACACTTAACTTGATTGACTTATAGTGTGTGATATCATCAAAACCATAGGGATGCAACAGGAACAAGGTTTCGTTCCTCATCTCATAGGAGTCTTTGACCCATAAGAGTTTCATTCTTTATTCTTTTTCCTTTGGGAGCTGTTGGTGCTGGAACCAACGTAAGAGATGTTCTCGCCAGTCGGGCTGTTGAACCTCTTCTACTGTTGCTGCTTCATTTTCTTGTTCATTGATCAGGACCTCTGTCATGCTGGGGACCTGTCGTCTGTTAATTACCGTTACATTCAGGCTTATATCTGGCGAAATCGCCAAAGAGCTAGCCAGCTTCGTGAGGGCATCCACCTAAGCATTCTGTCCCCGATTGATATGCTTGACTTTGATCAAATAGAATTTCGCCATCAAGTAAAGTGCCAGCTGGCAGTAGAGGAGGAGCTCTTGCTTCCACACATCGAACTCTCCTTCCAACTATTTTATAACCAGCATGGAATCTCTGAATGCTTCCAACATCTAGATCTCCATGGACAGAGCAATCTGCAACCCAATTATTAGGGCTTCATACTCTACTTCATTGTTTGTGCATGGCTTGTTTATTGAACAGGATGTATAGATGACTTCTCCTTCCAGAGACTTCAAGATTATGCCTGCCCCCGCTCTGACTCTGGCGGATCCAGTAGCTGAGGTGTCAATTCTGGAAGCGCCGTCAAAGTATAGCTACTGTAACAATCGTAGTTTAGCAGATCCATAATGGTGTGGATCTAGTAGGTGTCAGGGACCTAAGAATCTTCCTAACCAGCTCGTACTCACTGTAGATTTTGCCTAGACTTCTCAGACTATTTATGAGTACCATGAGACGAGCATACATTTTAGAGATGGACTCGTCAGGTTTCATCTTGAAAGCCTCATATTCTGAGACTAGCATGTTGGCCTTAGTCTCCCTAACCTGAGACGTCCCTTCATATATCACCTCTAGTTTGTCCCACATCTCCTTAGATGTGGAATAGGAGGAAACTCTAGAGAACTCAGTGGGATGAAGAACACACTGCATGGCATTTACAGCGCTCCAATTCAAGGTGGACCTACGGATTTGCTCTCTGGTCCAGACTTCTTCATCCTCAGGTAACTCAAATGGGACTTTACTAACAACCTTCCAGATTTCATAATCTTTGGCCCTAAGGAAGACCTGCATACGGTTCTTCCAGTAAGCATAATTAGATCCATCAAAGAACGGTGGCTTACTGGTCGAATGGCCCTCTGCGGTTAAACCTCTAGCATCCATTTTCTAGACTCTCCGGGATGTAAAGCCCTAAGGGAGAGGTAGGCTCTGATACCAAGTGATGGAATGGATGAAATGATCTAGAGGGGGGGTGAATAGATCACAACCCCAAACACCACTAATCTATAGTAGTTAAAAATTAATGCGGAAGTAATTGAACTACTAAGAACAGAACTGCCACAAGGAATGAAATAGATATGATGAAATTCAATTATGAATGACAGTTATGAGCAAGATGATCAAGTACTTCAGTATGGTACTTGGCGGAGGTTGGATCAAAGATCTCCTCACGCAAGGGTCAGTTTTCCAGATAAGCGTAACCTATCTTTCTGACTGAGTCTTTTGATATACCACTGAAGAGGTGATCAAATTTTAAGTGCACGATGAAGGAAATAAATGTAATAGTAGATGAATGAATTAGACAAGTAAACTCATGCTTGGCTGTAAGCAAACTTATGCATTCATCTAATCAGAGAGAGCATTGAACATTCAATCATACATGAGACAAGAAAATTTTAAGGCGGTTCGATCTCTAGGTTGAGATCTACATCCACCCCTTACTCAATTGAGTAAGGCTTCCTGCTGCCACACAGCTTGAAAACCACTGATCCACAACTTTGGGGATAAGGATCCCTGTAAACTACTGAGCCTTACACCTTGCTGTCTAAGATACACCCTCACCTACTAAGCACCATAGCTTGCTCTACTGATACACAACTTACAGAAAAGTTTAAAATAAAATCAAAGAACTAAAGAACCAATGAGAATACGAACATAAATGAAAATATAGCTCTTCAATTGAGCAATCTGACTCTGGATCTGATCCAGAAGTTAGGACAGAACAAACACTCTCAGCCTCTCTTCTCCAGCTTAAATCTCTTTACGACACTCAGCTTCTTCTTCTTCCTCATAGAAATTGACTCTCTCACTTTTCTTGCTCTTGCTCTTACTCACGCTCTTACTCTATCTCTTCTAGTCTCCTTCCTCTCTTCTTCTATATTGTTCACTTTTTATTCCGATCGCAGGAGAGGCCTTTTATAGAGGATCAGACTTAAGGCCCATGAGCCCGCACTTTGGACGTGGGGAAGGCTCGTTCCTGCCTTTTCATAGATGCCACATGTCAAGTGCAGAGAGTACGATGATCCACGTGGCAGAATCTTCAGAATAGCATCTACCTTGGATCACGTGTCAATTATTAGGTTCACTTAATTGCCATGAATTCACGCTTTGGTTTCACTTGAGTCTTCATGTGAGATTTGATGCCGTCAGCAATGTAAGTCACCCAGGTATTTGAATCATCAATCTGGGTTTATCAAGTAGAATAGAAATGCATCAGTCAAAATCAAATGTTAATTTCATCTTAAGTATCTCAAGACCCATACTTCATCTTTAGAAACAAAACAAGTGCTCCCCAAGGCGACGTACTAGGTCTAATAAAACTCATTTCCAATAATTCCATTAACTGCTCCTTCAATTCTTTTAATTCGGCAATGACATTCTATAATGAGCCTTAGATATAGGGGCAACTCCTAGGATCAAATCAATAGAGAATTGAATCTCTCTTTTAGGTGGAAGACCAGGTAACTCTTCCCCCAAAACATCTGGATAATCTCTCACCATAGGGATATTTTCAATATTAACTCCTTTCTTAACCACCACCACAGATGTCAAAAATGCAACACATCCCTTCTTTAACAACTTTTGGGCTCAAAGAGCAGAAATAAGATACGAGAGTTTAGAATGCCTATCCCCAAAGAAGGATAGTTCGGGGTGGTACTTGAAAGTCACCATACTTCTCATTCAAACTACACTAACACCGTGCTTAGATAACTAGTCAGCTCACATCATAGCCTTCCATATCCATACATATCAAATCGGCAGGTAGATTATGGACATTAACCAGAACTTCACTAGAAGGATAATGTAGTCTAATCTTAGTTCCAACCCCTAAGGGTATAGTGATAACCAAAATAGATTCCAATGGAATAGGTTCCAAAGATAGACTAACAGCAAGTTTCTTAGATATAAAGGGATGAGTGGCACCAATATTGAATAGAATAGATGAGGGTCTAGAATTAATAACAAGTGTACCTTCCACCACTCCACCTTTAACTGATGATTCCTCTTCTGGTAGTGCTTGGAGTCTCCCTCGATGCTTCGGTCCTCCATGAGGCTTGTCTTCCGGGGCTTACTCCTTCATCAAGGGATAATTAGAGATTTTATGGTCTTGGCTCCCACAATAGAGACACATGCCAAGAATCCTCCATCACTCATCAGATCGGTGATTCCCCTTGTCACAGTGCTTGCATTTTTCTTGTGATGAGGGCATGGGAACCAGCTGCATGTTGTTTTCTTTCAACTTCTTATCTTTTGAAAAGCCTTGGCCACCACTTATCCTCTTCCTTCCAATACCGGATTTAGAATTTTCGGAGCCACTAGCCTATTAACAACCTTTCCCTTTATAGACTCAGCCATAACTAGAGCATCTTCTAGCAATTTTGCCTTCTTCACCATTTTAGCGTGTGTTTGTATATCCATTGGTGCAAGCTATGTAATAAATCTGGGTCGAAGCCCATTCATGAACCGCTTTGCCTTCATCTTCTCAGGACATACTAGATGAGGAGCATAACGAGCTAGTCTTACAAATTGGGCCTCATATTATACCACAGAAGAACTTCTTTGTTTTAGAGTTGCAAACTCGATTGATAGCCTTAAGCTCTGGTACTCTTTCAGAGAAATACTTGTCATTAAAGTACCCTAAGAACTCCTCCCATGTGACTTGTGCTTGAGGTAGAGTAGCTTCCACAGACTCCCACCAAGCTTCAGCATCTCGCTCCAATTGGAATGTCGCTAGGATAACCTTTTCCTGATCAGTGAATTACATTACCCTACAGATCCTCTCCATTTCATTTATCCAATGCTCAGCCTTGTCCAGATTAGTAGATCTGTTGAATCTACAGGGATTTAAATGTTTAAAACTCCTATGGAGATCCCTACCACTATGATGTGTAGCTCCTTACGCTACTTGCTAGAGGGTTTAGGTTAGCCCTTGAATAGTTCATTGCATTTCATGCCACTGGGCTCGCTTTGCCGCCATTGATTAATAACTAAGTCTTACAAAATGGTCATAAAGTTAATTACCTTATTTTCAAGAATTAAGTAATTAACTTATTTAACATCTATCCCAAGGCTCTACCCAATCACACTAGTAGGCTATAAATATCGATCTAAGTTTTAGGTATGATAATCATGACATTCGTTTTATGACTTCTCCTCATGCACTAAGCACCACATGAAAAATGAATTGTATATTTATTGGGACGTATCCAATTTGAATTCAATAAACAGAGTTTAGACACTTCACATCTGGTGGCTATGTTGATTTGTTTCTCTTAATTGCGAAGATAAAATGAACACTTTGGCCAAGTGTTCGTTATAATGCCTAGCCTTTCTAACTGCATACAGATGACCTTTGTGCTTTAAATATTGAGTTAGAGACAGAACAAAACGAGGATTTAGAGACCCTAAAACTGATTCCCTGATCAAAATTCACATCAAGTATATAGCGTCCCTCTATTAGGAAGAAGAATATTTGTTTGACAGAACGTCTTAATGGATTTTTGGGGTATGCTAATGAAAGTATGGACTGTCTTTGTGATGTCCAATTTGCATCTTTGATCATATTCCAATTGCTAAATTCCATATTTAACAGCCAGTTTAAGAGCACAAAATCATACTCTCATCATCATATTTAAACCAGTCTGGCATACCCACTGTTCAAGGAAATGCCTATCTGTAACCGGAAAGATTTTTACTTCCCAACAGTGATGCAGGCTCCTCTTACTACTATATGGGTGCTAGGCTATCAGCATGTTGTAATTGCTGCCACTTCCACAACCAGCGGAGGGAGGCCAATAAATTGTGGCATAAGATGATGGAGGTGGCTAGCGGCACTAGATAGTAGTCATGAGACAAAGAAATCCTAGGTGCAAGTGTCACAGTTGCAGCGGCTAATGGATCAATGACAGTGGACAACAATTGCATATGAAACCCTACCTAAAGGTTGGGGAGGTGAGAAGGGTTTGAGAGATTGGAGGTTGATCGGGGCCAAGTCTGCAGGTTGCAGGGGGGATGTTAAACTGTGGATTCATTTAGATCCTGTTATCAGCCTAGATTGGGCACCTGTAGAACCAAGGCAGTAAGCTGATTGCCTTGCTTGCCTAAGTACCTGCCTAGTCTACCTTTCTAGGCCACTAGAGTCTAGAAAGCAGGCTGCCACATGGGCCTTGCAACTGCGCCTAGTGCCTATGTGAGTGCCATGGCAACAATGCTAGAGATCCTTGTCCCCAAAGTGTTGCATGTGTGTCACCTAGTAGGTTGGTGAAAGTGAAGGTCTTTCTACAAAGTACTTTTCATGGACGGCTTTCTACATCTGATTTGCTAGCAAATTTCTTGGAAGATACTAAGTGTAACGACCCAAGATCCGGATACCGAGAATGACTTGATACCATTTGAATCCTAACCAGCCGCCCACGAGCCGGAAGGCTCGGAAGGGCTAAAAGGATAGGTGTGGTGTACACAGAAATAGGAAATAAAGCAGGACAATTCAACAATTAACAGAAATAAGTAACTAACTACAACAGAGTCCAGTCCAACAAAAGTACAGTCTAAGGTAGAGAACGTACCCAACACCGAGTGAACACTCGGCCTGGCGAGCTGGCAGCTAAGAACCTCTACGCAGCACCATTGAACCTCGAGGAAGAATCGCAACACCTGAAAATCAGGGATGAGCCTCCTATCACTGGCTCAGTAGGGGTCCCGCGGAACCCCAACTGAAAACAACGGCGGTACGGAAAGCAGCAACTACAGTAAGAACAACAACAACAAGAACAACAGCAACAGCGGAAGTGGCTACAGCAACAACGGTAGAAAGCGCGGCCGTACATGTACCCCCAAAACGCGACAGCCGATAAAACCACGGCTCTACAACTATTCCTACCGAAAAGGAAACCAACACCCCGCTCCCACAGTCGGGGGACCACCAGATCACGAACCGCCCTAGCCACGCTACTACGAAGACCCCACGACACCTCTGTCGCGGAGGCCTGTGCTCACACACGAAGGCCCACACCGAAACCACACGCGCTTTTATTGCTTTTTTGGTATCCTCTAAAACTATGCCCATGTTAGTTGACATTAAGCAGAGTTCTTATGTTTCAAAACATCCAGATGGGACAATCACTTCAAGCATTCTATCAGTGGAAATCATTAGTGTGCCTTCTATTGAACTGCATAGAAGCTGTAAGTAGCACACATTTTTCATATGGTATTTTATTTGCTGATACATGCAAGCTTTCATATGGTATTTTATTCGTGAATATTTCTGTGACTTAGAGAACAAACAATGATTGAGATTGTAATCATGGTTTGCCGATCTATGTGGTATTGTACAATGTTGTATAAATTGTGACTCCATTTTGAGGCTTTCTGAGTCTGAAGCCAACCAATATGATTTGATGCACTTCAGTATAACACAGTATAATAGTTAACATTCTTGTGAAGAAAAGTTGTTGACTAGTAGTAGTCATTTCAAGTTGATTTATTAATCAGTCCAACTTGGAATAATGTCTCATTTATCCAAGCCACTTAAATTACAAACCTTGATTGTCTTGTGTGGAATTATGTTGCCTAATGAAATTGAGACAGCTGGGAATGCAAGGAGGGCAGTCATTGAACTCTTTTCCTTTTTAACTCACTTTCTATATGCTTATCTTGGGAAAGTAAATGGAGATTGTCTGGAGATTCTCTATCACAAAATGGCCTCAAGAAGTGAAGGTTATGCGAAAATGATCTCCTGCCTATGAGGGTGGGAATTGGGTACACAACTATAGCTGAAGTATCACATTCTTGAAAGGGTATTAAGGATGACATTTCATTGTTGTGGATTAAGATTGTGTTTGATAACAGTGAAGACATAAATATGGAATCTATGATTCACATCTTACATCTGATTAAGGTATACGTCCTGAATACTGAATGAAATTGAGTGTTTGATAACCAAAAACATACAAGGTCTGGATTGATGACATTTTCTTTATTAACCTTTTGAAAAAGAGTGCAATCATTTAGTTAATAGGGGAGTCCTTTGGAAAGGAATCGGCCTGGCAGCAGCTTCTCTCCCATGTGGTGTTCATACACTCACCAGACTTCGGAAGGAAAGGGGGGCGACGCAATTGAGGACTATTTTCCAAGTGAATTGGCGTCAAAGATATGCTGCATCACAGGCACACTCAGAGATAGAGGATAGTGACCAGGCTGGTGGTGGGCTGTCCTCCCTCCAATCCAGGAGGGGGAGGTGTCCATTGATCGATCGCTGAGTAGAAGCGGTCTCTCTGAGTATCATCTCGCTGGAATTTAAAGATGTTGCCACCGGTGTGCCTTGCAAGGGGAAATTTGTTGTTTCTAACACTTGTCAGGCTGTCAGCTGGCTGCGGAAGGAGTGCTCGTGTCTTCACGATTGGGGGAAGAAGCAACCACCTCTGTGTTGGAGGTTAGTATGCCATTGCTTGGCATCCCCATTGAGATCTGTTGTGGGTGGGCTTTCACATGACAAAGAGTCACCTCTACAAGGGGATGTGGGGCATGCATCATAGTGGAACCAAGTCTCCTGCGACAGATAAAGCACAGCCATTAGACATGGTTACACAATCACAGAAAGGTAAGCAAACCAATGTTGATCTTTTTTTAACATGGAGTGATGCTGTAACTTATTCAGAAGGCGAGTTTGCTAGGTGTTTTAACTCACGGAATTTAATGGATAATTAATCACAGGGGGGAGGAGATAAAAGAGACAAGTTTGTTTATTGGCATGCATATAAGAGCCGGTTACGACAGATAAGCTCAATATTCCGTGAATTGAGTTTATCAGACAATTAGGATTCTGTTACTCGACAATTCCCCACTCACCGTAGTCGGTGTTTATTTACATCGGTACGAGTCCGAATACCCTTTATTAACTGCCAAAGAAAATTCTCCACAGGGACTACAGCTTCAGCTCTATAGATCAAGGTGAATGGGGAGCAACCCGTGGGGGGTTTGTAAATAGTACCATAGGCCCATAGACCTTCGTGGACCTTCTCACCCCAATCTCGCTTGCGGCCACCTACTATCTTGGACAGCAGCTTATACATGGTCTTGTTGAAGGCCTCGGCCAACCTGTTGGCTTGGGGATTGTAGACCGACGATGTCCTCCAGTCAATGTGAAATTTGGTTGCCAAAGCATAGACACTCTTGTTTCTGAATGACTTGTCATTGTCAAATATAATTCGGCTGGGGGTGTTGAATCTGTAGATGATATAGTGCCTTACGAACTGGGCAACTATCTCCCCTGTGACTTCTCGTAGTGGAATGGCTTCTGCCCATCTAGAGAAGTAATCAGTGACAGTAAGTATGAACTTATGCCCTTGGGACGATGGTGGGAATAGTCCCACAATATCCATGCCCCATTCCGCAAATGGTCAAGTAGGCGCAGCCGGGTGTAGTGAGTTAGGCGGCCTTCGAGGCACTGGCCCAAATGCTTGGCATTAGTGACATGTACGAGCATATTGATTGTAGTCTTCGTATATAGTGGGCTAATAGAACCCCTTGAGCTTGATACCGTTCTTCATCTTGGCTTCTGCCTGATGGGTTCTGCACAACCCGGAGTGGACCTCATGCATGGCAGTCTTGGCCTCCTTGGATGAAAGGTGGCGTAGGAGGACCGATCGGTCCTTTTCATGGGCGAGCCTGAAGAGTAGGCCGTCAATTAGCTGGTAAGATATTGCCATGCGTAGCAGTTGCACCTTCTGAGCCCGATCAGGAGAGAGCCAACCATTTTTTATCTTTTTGATCGTTTCGCATCAATCTTCTTCTTCGTGAGTATTCCCTTCTTGAATGTTGTTGACCCTATGAATAGTGAGGTCGGACTCCTCATCGAACACACTTGGCATAAGCCTCCGGTGTCGGATAGTAATATTTAGCTCTCCCTCAAGCGGGAGTTTTAGGGTTGCTGTCAATTTTGCCAGAGCATCAGCCTGGGAGTTACTGCCTCTGGGGAGATGCCCTATTTCAAATATGTAGAACTTCTCCTTGAGTCTCATGACGGCTGCATGATAGGGAATGAGCTCCTTTTTTCGGACATCGTAGACGCCCAAGGCCTGTCGAATGACGAGCTGAGAATCTCTGTACACTTTGATGCACTTGATGTCCATCTCTAGTGCCAACTGAAGTCCAATGATTAGTGCTTCATACTCTGCCTCATTATTAGTCAGGGACCTCATGAGAGCGCAAGAGTTGTGAAGAATGCCACTTTGCGGAGATACAAAGACGACCTTCGCGCTCGAGACAAAGTCTGTGAGGTCGTCAGCCCTCTTGATTGTCCGGGAAGCACCATCAAAGTACAACTTCCAGTGTGGGAGGTCCAGGGTGAGTACACTCGGTCCATCTGAGGTGGGACTTTTTCATGCTCCCCATTTTCTTGAGAAGGTACCAGCACCTCTTCATCGGGTAACTCGAAATTGAGCGGCGAATCTTCTGGCACAGGGTGTGCTGTTAAGAACTCTATCATTTCTTGTCCCTTGATCGCCTTGCGCGGGATGAAAGTGATGTCGAATTCCATGAGGATAAGTGCCCACTTGCCGACCCTACCAGAGAGTACGGGCTGGCTGAGTTGAAATTTGAGTGGATCGCACTTTGAAATGATCTCTACCTGGTGCGCTAAAAGGTAATGTCTTAGCTTCTTGACGGCGAACACCAGAGCCAGGCACACCTTTTTCATAGGCGCATATCGGTGCTCAGGCCCGGTCAGTTTCCGGCTGAGGTAGTACAACGGTTGCTCCTTGCCCTTGTCATTGACCTGGGCTAGGAGAGCCCCTAAATAACGATACCCTCATTCTTGCAAAACTCATCAAATTCTTTCGAGCAGAATTCCATACCATTATCAGTACGGAGACGCTTGATCTTCTTACCAGTCTGCCTTTCAATCAACGCCTTCCACTGCTTGAAAGTGACGAACGCCTCACTCTTTTTCTTCAAAAAATATACGCATATCTTTCTTGAGAAATAATCAATAAATGTCAACAAATAACTTGCACCATCCTTTGAGACAATTGGAGTAGGACCCCAAAGGTCAAAGTGGATGTAATCCACTGTGCCCTTAGTCCTGTGGACTACTGTACTGAATTTTACTCTATACTATTTTCCGAATACACAGTGCTCACAGAAATCCAGTTTCCTAGTCTCTTAATCATCAAGCAAACCTCACTTGCTTAACTCCATCATGTCTCTTTCACTCATATGGCCCAGTCGCATGTGCCATAGTTAGGTAGGATCATCTGAACTTCGTGCCAGATTGGCACTGCCCATCACCATGTTGCATTGTAGATGATAAAGGTCACCGATCAGCTTCCTTTTCATCACAACTAATGCACCTCTAGAAACTTTCAGGATTCTATTCTCTACTGAGAACCGATATCCATGCATGTCCAAAATACTTAAGGAGATCAGACTCTTCTTTAATTTTGGAACATGCCGCACTTCTAGAGTTCTGATGATATTATCAAACATCTTGATTCTAATTGTACCAACTCCTGCAACTGCAAGAGTTCTATTATCTCCCAAAGTTACGGTACTACTACTTACTGTTGTGTAAGTAGAAAACCATTCCTTATGAGGAGACATGTGGAAGGTACAACCAGAATCAAGAATGCAATCATCCCCAGTAGTGCTAGTGGAGACTGACAGAACAGTCTCATCTTCAACGATCTCCTCTTGAACAACATTTGTTGTATCAGAAGAAGACTCCTCTTGAACCTTACCTTTCCCCTTTAATTTTAGACATTCTTTTTTGATATGCCCTCTTTGGTTGCATTCATAACATTTCACCATTTTTACTGGCTTGAATTTTGATCTAGCCTTGGCGCCCTCTTTACTAGACTCTCTTTTCTCAGTTCTCCCTCTCACCATCAGGCCATCTGCCCGATCTTTGCCATGAGTTTCTAGTACCCACCGTTTTAACTCTTTCGAGTTCAAGGAAGCCTTGACATCTTCTATAGAAATATCATCTCTCCCATATAGCAAGGTATCAACAAAATGCTCATATGAAGGAGGTAATGAGCATAGGAGTATGAGGGATTGATCCTCATCATCTACCTTAACACCAATATTTTTAAGATCTATTACAATCTTAGTAAACTCGTTCAGATGATCAGTAATGGACATACCTTCTTTCATGCGAAAAGTGAACAACCGTTGTTTTAGGTACAAGCAGTTTATGAGAGATTTCGTCATGTACCTTGACTCGAGCTTGAGCTAGAGTTTTGTTGAGGTATCTTTATTAGCAATTTCTCTCAACACATCATCTGCCAAGCACAAACGAATTGTCGCGAGAGCACGCTCTATGTACTCTTCTTTCTCTTCATCTTCCACTCGGCCGATAGGGCCTCCTTGCCTTTTACTGTCTTGCTCAGCCTCTGTTGTACTAACAGAGACTGTATCTTCAATCGTCAGATGTTGAAATCCTTCGTTTTTTCATCGAATACTTCAACGTCGAACTTCATTGTAAATGTCGACTTTGTAACCATCAACAAGGAATACAGATCGAATCCTGACTGGGCTCTCATACCAATTTGTTATAACATAACCACTCCGACGGACAGAGTGATGTCCCAAGATCTCGATCCACACAATAAGAAGAAGGGAGGAAGAAGAAGGAACAATCACACAAGGTAGGAACACAAGGATTTACGTGGTTCGGAGGTTACCCCCACCGAAGTCATGATCCATGCAACTACTGGCCATGAGGCCTTGTCATTCATGGATGGGTCATCAGACTACAATCAAATCTGGATAGCAGAGCATGAACGAATCCATACAACGTTCCGACCGCTTAAAGGGATATTCTATTACAAAAGAATGTCCTTCGGCCTTAAGAATACTGGCACCACATATCAAAGAGTGATGACCAAAATATTCGGCGAGCTACTATATGATAAAGTTGAATGTTACATTGATGACCTAGTTATCAAGACTAGAAGGTGAGAGGATCACTTGAATGACCTCCAAATTATCTTTGAAAGGTTGCGACAATATAAGCTGAAGATGAATCCGATGAAGTGTGCCTTCGGCGTCTCCAGTGGAAAGTTCCCTAGGCTGCATCATCAGATATAGGGGTGGTGAAATAGACCCTGCCAAAATAAAAGCTGTATAGGAGCTGCCCCCTGTGGAAAATTTGGGAGAACTCAGGTCATTACAAGGTCGGCTGGCTTATATACCCAGGTTCATCACTAATCTGTCTCGGCGGTGCCAGCCTTTCTACAAGTTGATGATAAAGAACACACCTTTCTACTAGAACCAAGAATGTCAGAGGGCTTTCGACCAGTTAAAAGAATACTTGAAGACCTCACCAGTTCTGGGGGCACCTGTCAAGGGGCGGCCGCTATTCTTATATATAGCTGCCACTGAATATTCACTGGGGCCATGCTTTCCCAGAACAACGATGAGGGGAAAGAGCAAGCCCTCTACTACCTCAGTCGAAGGCTGGTCAGGGCAGAAGGAAAATATACCCCAATCGAAAAGGTCTGCCTCACACTGGTCTTCGCGGCCAAGAAGCTAAGACACTACATGCTGTCACACGAGGTACGACTGATATCCAGGGCCAACCCTGTAACGAACTAAGATCCGGATACCAGGAATGACCCGATATCATTCAAATCCTGGCCCGCCGCCCATGAGCCGGAGGGCTCGAAAGGGCTAAAAGGATAGGTGTGGTGTACACAGAAATAGGAAATAAAGCAGGATAATTCAACAATTAATAGAAATAAATAACTAACTACAACAGAGTCTAGTCTAACAAAAGTACAGTCTAAAGCAGTAAAATGTACCACTTGTCAAGTGAACACTCGGCTCGACGAGCTGGCAGCTAAGGATCTCCACACAGTACCCTGGAACCACGAGGAAGAATCGCGACACCTAAAAATCAGGGGTGAGCCTCCTATCACTGGCTCAGTAGGGGTCCTGCGGAACTCCAACCGAAAATAACGGCAGTAATGGAAAACAACAACTACAGAACAATGACAACAACATGAACAGTAAACACGGTGGCCGGTAAAACTTCGGCTCTATAGCTACTCCTACTGTACCGTAACTCAATGCCCCGATCCCACAGTCAGGGGACTACCAGAACACGGACCACCCTAGTCACTCTACTAGAAAAATGCCACGACGCCACAGTCGTGGAGGCCTGTCCTCATAGACAAGGGCCCACACCGAAACCACGTGGTCAAGAAACGCAGTGACGAGCTCGCCGTCGTGAACTCTACACCATCTAGGGAAAAGCCCTCAGTGGCGCTTACCGAAAACTCTAGACTTCAACTCCGGGAGAATGCCCGGCACTACACACAAAAATCTCATCTTGCAGATGGGTAACGAAAACCCGCGACACTACAAACTCACGTCACGTGATGGGAGTACCGCCCACCAGAAGTAAGGCCGGATGCGTCCACTAACGACTTAGTCCACAGCCTCAGGTGTCTGCCTACAATGCCCCGGGCAGAGACTGAGACACCGTACAATAACTAGGAACACAGAATAAGGACTAGCTGAGGTCGCGCTCGTCAGCGCTTGTCCACCGTCCTCAGCCAAGTGTGCACACCATCTGTATGGCTTCAGCGAACATGAGCCAGATTACGACTGAAAGGATGCCGGAGAGAACACCGCCAAAGCTGGCGTAGTTAATCTCTAAAAACTCGGCTACGCCAGGCAGGTAATTCACGGCGCTAAGAATCAACAAGTCCCCAGGATAGAAAAATGCCCATTTCGTCATAAGCCAGACATCAGAGACGGAGATGATGCCGTCACCGTTCATGTCTGACCTAATCCACCACAGCCTTTCCATTAGCAACGTTGCCCGTACGGGCAAATCGAGCTATTGCCGCGATTAGTGGGGTAGGCCGGATAGACGGGCTGTCCGTAAGAAGGCTGTGGCTGCACCGTTCCTTGTTGGCCGGTATAAGGGTTGTAATTTCCCTGGCTGCCATAGTTGTTATATTGGCTTCGATCCGGCGCTGATCGATAGTGCGGCTGAACATAAGTTCCGTCGCTGCGGACATGACCTTGCACGAACACATCTTTCGCGTGCGCAACCTGCACGACTAACGCTCCTACGATCAGTCCCACAACCAGCGCGATCAGTATTTTGATGCTGGTTGGTAAGGGGTTCTTTTTCTTGTCAACCATACTCCCTCCTATCGGCAAAAAGGTGTGCCGTTTCACCTTTGAATACTTGAGTAATTAACTTTCCGTCCCATGAATGTGGCAGACAAAACCTGTAGACATGTGCGAAGATTCTTACAAAACCTTACAAGATTTAAGGTTATAAAAATGCGCTACAAAATCTCGAAAATCTGCCGTAAAATACTGTACGTAAACACAGTCTGTTCCCCGATGGCTTTGAGATTCAAGACCGGCACCACAGACAACTATCATTCAAAATAGTGGAGGGGACATGCAAAAAAATCAGGAACAAGCGCTACTCTCGGCATTCAACCTTATGACGCAAGGGGAGCGAGATTTGTTGCTCGATTTTGCCGAAAGCCGCGTTGCTGGGCGCGCAAGCGCCAAACCCTCATTGCGCCTTGTCTATGCCAGCTCTGGCACGCCGCAGCGCAGCTCTGTTATTGATGGTCTTCGCCAGATCAACTAGCATTTCTCTCTCCAGCTCGTCTCCGTCCCGGTAGGCCTGCAATATTCCCATGGCGTCGTCTATCTCGCCTGTCGGTGGTGCCGGGTCATTGGCCGCGCCGCCATCGACGAGAGGTGATCCGATCCCTGTTTCCAGCCAGACCGGATTGACCCCCAAGAAACCAGCAACCTTCCTCGCCTTGGCCGCGCTGATCCCATTGGTTCCATTGATCCAATAACTGGCAGAAGCATCGGTAGCAGAAGCAGCTCGCGCAATATCTGCCGGCGTGACTTCATACCCGTCACGCGCCGACTTCTCTTTCATTGCCCATATCAGGCGCTCTGACAACTGTTTCATAAAGCTAGCTTAACAATTAAGTGCTTAAGTTGGCTTGACTTTCAACTTAAGACGGCTTAAGATGTTAAGCATGAACCAAAACCAAATTATTGATGCCCTCGGAGGCACCGCACGGGTGGCACGTCTTTGCGAAGTCAGTGACGCAGCCGTTTCTCAATGGCGCATCGACGGAATCCCGAAGGCGCGCCTGATGTTTTTGCGCCTTGCCGAGCCGAAGGCCTTCAAGCAATTGGAAGCCGAGGCCAAAGATCCTGCGGTCGCGAGTAAGTAGCAATTCACCATAACCACAGGTTAGACGAGAGGGAGAGAAGCATGTTGTGGAACAACACACACGAAAGCTGGAGCGACTACCTGCTCCGGTGCGAAGCGCAGTGGCGGAATAAGGAAGGGCTGTCGAAAGAGGCTGCTGCCGATCTGATCGTATCGATTCACAACAACGGAGGTGGCCCGGAGAAGACAGGCCAACACTTCAACCCGGCGAGCGTGACCGAAGCAAACCGCCTCAAGGCTAATTGCATGACGCTGGATCGTGTGAAGGAAAAGGATCTGTTCAACATGTTGCCGTACATCCTTGCGGCCATGTCGCCAGAAACGAAGTTGGCATTCGTCGCGCAATACCTCCAGCCGGCAGGCCTGACCGTCCATCTATCGAGCGAAGAAGAAGAGGGCGGTCACTCGCTGGAAAGCGCGGTCACGACTCAAATCGCAGTCAATCAGGCATGCAACACGCTGCTCGATGCCGCAATGAATCCCACTCCGCAGAACCTTGACGCCGCCGAACGCGAAACGGTCAAGGTGATTGAGCGCTTTACTCGTACCCGCGCATGCCTGACGGCTATTCGCAGTGCTTGCAAGAGGGTTGGCAGCGCGATGAAGAAAGGGAAGGTGATGGCATGAGCGACCAACTAGCCAGAGCGGGCTCGATTAGCCGCCAGATTCTCGATTTCATCTATGAATTCAAAGAAGTCACGATGAAGCAGATCGAGGCGAAGTTCGAAAACGTGCGAGAGAAGCGCGTGCTGCAAAAGATGGTTTCGCAACAGATTGAATACGGACGCGTCATCCGCGACGGAGACAGCATCTTCCTGACAAGCGCAATGCGTACTGCATACGACGAAATGAGTCGCGTGCAAATTCGTGCGCAAGAAGTGAAGCGCCCGCTGGTTCCCGCACCTACACGCAATGTCTTCGGCCCCGCAATGAGCGCCAAGCATTTCCTTCCAACACGCAGCCTGCGCCCTGGTAGTGATGACTTCCGCGCATGGCCTAGCCGGATGAACTGAGGAGAGGGTGATGGTCACCGTCGAACATGAAGATGTTGAAGAACTAAAGAAGTGGGATATGGGCCTCGACAAGATTGTTGAGATTTGCGAATTCTGCCGAGTTCCGACGCGCTATTGGCACGTTAAGTCGAATACGCCTTGCTGCCAAGAATGTGCAAAGACTCAAACCGCAGCATCAATCAAGCAACTCAGAGCCGCCTGATCCAACAAGGAGCCAGCAATGAAGATCAATCAGCATTCATCCGCAATTGAGATTTACCACGGCGCTGTGCAGTGCTTCAAAGCCAGCCAGCAAGAACGCATCCTGCGTGTCATGCGTAAAGGTCGCGCTTACACAGGCCAGCAACTTGCGCATCTGACCGGCTATACGCCGAACGTCATCTCGGCTCGGCTCTTTGAATTGCGCGAGGAAACGAAACAGGTTGAACGCCTGGACGAAAAGAAGTTCTGCCCATACTCGCGCATGACGGTATCAGCCCATGTGCGCAAGGCAGTGAAGAAGTGAGCCACTTCGTCCTATCCCACATCCAAGCCCGCCAAAGGGCGCAGCACGCCATTCTGGAAGCGCCTGACGGGTATGTGGTGAAGATCAAGCCGCCTACTCGCTCGCTGGAATTGAACGCCAAGTTCCACGCTATGTGCGGCGACTTCGAAAAGAGCGGCATCGAGTGGGCAGGAAAGAAGCGCACTTCGACGGAATGGAAAGTATTACTGGTATCCGGTCACGCAATGGCAACAAAGATCGGCTGCGAGATTGTGCCAGGGCTTGAAGGCGAGTTCGTGAATATCCGGGAAAGCACGGCACTGATGAGCAAATCAAGAGGATCTAGCCTGATTGAGTACGTGCAGGCTTTGGGTGCGCAGATGGGCGTGAAGTGGTCGGATGAAGGCAATGCTCACTAAATCCAAGCCACAAAAGCTACACAAATGCCGCGTCTGCTCAATCCGATACGAGAAACGCAGCCCGATGCAGATCGTATGCGGCCCGAAGTGTGCGCAGGAATTTGCAGAGATTCAACGCTTGAAGAAAGCGGCGAAGAAAGAGCAGGAAGAACGTGCAAAGACGCGTGTGCAAAAGGAAGCGCTGAAGTCACGCAGTGATTACATCAAGGAAACCCAACATGCATTTAATGCCTTCATCCGAGAGCGAGACAAAGACAAGCCCTGCATATGTTGCGGCCTCTCCCTCTATTCAGAAAATCCAAGTGCGACGACTACCGGAGGGGCTTTTGATTGCGGCCACTACCGAAGTGTTGGATCAGCTCCACATCTACGCTTTGACGAGCGTAACGCCCACGGACAGCGAAAAAAATGCAATCGATATGGAGCAGGTAGAGCGGTCGATTTTAGGCGCGGCCTCATCGAACGGATTGGTGCTGATGAAGTTGATCGACTCGAATCAGATTATGAAAGCCGCAAGTGGTCAATCGAAGACCTGAAGGTCATCAAGGCCACGTACAAAGCGAAATTAAAGCAGTTATTGGCAGATAAAGAGGTGGTGCGATGACAAACAAGGAACGCATGAGCATGGCAAAGCAGATAGCCGCGCTGAAGACGCGCGAGGCCAAGAAACGTCAGGCGCATCTCTTGTGCGCATCTCTTGTGGCTCTGCTTAAGGCGGGCAAGTGATGAGCTACGGATTCGTTTACGTTCTTTCGAACATTGCCATGCCAGGCATCTACAAGGTAGGCCGCACCGCTGGCAGCCCAACTGCTCGCGCTCGCGCCCTATCTTCTGCTACTGGAGTTCCTTTCCCTTTTAGCGTTGTGTGCTACTGCGAGGTAAGCAACAGCGTTGCGGCAGAAGCCGAGATTCACGAGTTTCTGCGTCGTTGCAGGGTGAACGATAGCCGCGAATTCTTCCGAGCGCCAATCGAGGAGATTGCTCAAATTCTTCGTGAATCCGCCTATCGCCAATCGTTTTGCGACATAGAGATCAATGTCGCAAAGTGGGACGAAGGCACGGAAGAACGTCCGGCTAGGACTCCGTTGCCAGCTGGATTCAAGGGGTTTGAATGAACTACTACCCACATCACATAGGCGATTTCAACAACGCCACGCGCCATCTCACACGCCTGGAGCGCTCGATTTACCGTGACATGATCGACATGTATTACGACTCTGAGCAACCGTTGCCGCTGGATCGTGCCGTACTGTGCCGCAAACTCATGGCTCGTTCGGAAGAAGAGTCAACAGCCGTTGAACAGGTGTTGAACGAGTTTTTTACAGAGACCGGGCAAGGCTGGATGCATGCTCGTTGTGAGGCAGAAATTGAGGCCTATCACAAGAAGCTGAAAGACAAATCTGAGGCAGGAAAGGCCAGTGCAGCTGCTCGCGCAGCGAAGTCAAACAAGCCGAAAGCCGCACCTAGCAACGATTCCGAACAATCGGCAACAGGTGTTCAACAGATGTTGCCTTCATGTTCAACTAACCAAGAACCAATAACCAATAACCAAGAACCATCTACTGCTTCTGTCGCTGGCGCTCAGGCTTTGCAATGCCCTGTGCAACAGATCATCGATGCCTACCACGAGTTGATGCCACTGAATCCGAAGGTCAAGGTTCTAAACGATGCTAGACGCAAGGCGATAAAAGCCCGTTGGCATGAGGCCTCAATGCTGACGTTTCAGCCATTCGGATACGCAAACTCTTCGGACGGATTGCAAGCATGGCGCAGATTTTTTGAAATCTGCTCCGACTCGAAATTCTTGACTGGGCGCGCTCCTGGCATGCCGGGGAAACCGCCATTCGTGGCTGACATTGACTTTCTGCTGTCGCCGCAAGGATTCGCAAAGGTTCTCGAAAACAAATACCACAGGGATGCTGCATGAACCTGAACGACTTGCCAAAATCGTCCGAAGCCATCCACGCCGAACAATCGGTGCTGGGTGCACTGCTGATCGATAACGAAGCCCTGTACCGGATACCGGACTTGCAGCCGGCGCATTTCTATCGCAACGACAACCGCGAAATCTTTGCCGAAATCAGCCGTCAAATCGTGGCTGGCAAGAAATGCGACGTGATTACGGTGTTCGACGTGCTGGGCAAGAAAGTCGATGACTGCTTGGTCTACCTGAACCAGCTGACGCAAAGCGTTTTTACTTCGTCGTCGGTAGGCAGGTATGCGGACATGGTCATTGACCGCGCCATGAAGCGTTCCATGGCTGCCTTGGGCGGGGAAATGATGGAGTTGCAGGGTTCTCCGGAAGAGGCGACGGTGTTGGTTGATCGGATGGCCGCCAAGCTGGAAGCGCTGTCACACAAAAAGACCGTGCAGGAACCGCAAAAGCTGGGCGACATGCTTTCCCCGTACATGGACGTGATCCAGGATCGGATGGACGGCAAGATCAAGCCGATTCAGACCGGGTTCGTCGATCTGGACAAGCGCCTTGATGGTGGTCTGGAGCGTGGGACGCTGACCGTGGTTGCCGCCCGGCCAGGCATGGGCAAGACCGCGATGGGCCTTGGTATGGCGCGCAATGTGGCTACGTGGGGTTCGTCGCTGTTCCTATCTATGGAGATGAGCCGGGATCAGGTCAACGACCGCAACATCGCTGCCTTGGGAAAGTTGCCGATCGCATGGCTACGGCGTCCCGACGATAACCCGATGAACTGGGAGCGACTGACATCTGCTCTACGCGCTGCGCAGGAAATGAACCTGTTCATCGACGATCAGACGGCCCTGAACATGCTGGAAATCCGCAGCAAGGCACGAAGCGTATCCCGCAAGAATGGACTTGATCTGCTGGTGATTGACCAACTGAGCTTCATCACTGGCGGCGAATCGGACAAATCGTGGGAAGTGGCCGGAGAGCATACGCGCGGTCTGCTGGCTTTGGCGAAGGAATTGAACATTGCGGTCGTCCTGCTATGCCAACTGAACCGGAAATGCGAAGAGCGCACGAACAAGCGCCCGATCCTGTCCGACCTGGCTGTTTCCGGCTCCATCGAGCAAGACGCCGCAAACGTCATTTTCCTGTACCGCGACGAAATCTATAACCCGGACACCCATGACAAAGGTGTGTGCGAAGTCAACACGGCCAAGCAGCGCCAGGGCGAACCGGGCGTCGTCGGGCTCGCATACATCGGCAGCCAGACACGATTCGAGGATCTGGCGAACTGGCAGAGACACGAAGAAGAGCCCCCGCGCCGCTCAAGGGGGTTCGCATGAACATCGAAAACCTAAGCCCGAGAGCTTGTGGGATTGCTGCTGGGGTAGCTGCCGTGATGTTGTGGCTTTGGATATTTGGGGTGATTTGATGAATTGGCTACTCGATCCAAAGATTTTCAACTACCTGATCATGACCCTATACGGGTTGAACATTGGCCGTTGGGCATGGGAAGGAAGCCTGAAGGATGTCTGCTACTGGACTTCGGCATTGGCAATCACGGCAACCGTGACTTTTATGTATGACCACTAAGGAGAAGTAAATGAAGAAACAAGGCGGATACACCGTAATTTCGATTTTTATCATTCTGGTGATGATTGCCGGCGCTTACGGTTGGGTATGGAACATCGTCAAGATCATCGGCGCAGACTGGGTGCAGATCACTGGGATGCTGATCGTTCGTGTTATCGGCGTATTCATTGCGCCCCTTGGTGCAATCCTAGGGTTCATGTGACCTACCCCACTTCTGCGCTGCTGGATTGCAGGTTTGTGTGATGGTGAAGTCGTAGTTTTTAACTGAAAAGGAGAAGTGAAATGTTAGGAAGCAATCATGGCGGAAGCGCTGTCGGCGTACAAAACATCATGTGTGGCGCGCAAGGAATGTGCCCTGAGCCGGCGGAAGGTGAAATTAGCGAGGAGATGGCACGACAAGCGCGGCTTCTCGAATCACTAGCGCATGAAATCAATGCCTTAGAAAGCCGTCTGGATTTGATTCTGAAGCCGCAGGTGGCCGATAAGGTCCAAGGTTTGGCTGTGCCTTCCTTGGCTCCTTTGCATTCGAAACTGCTGACGCACAACACGGAGATTGGCATCCTGACGGACATGGTTATCCAAATCCGCAACCGCGTCATCCTATAAAGAATGCCCATCTAACCGTCAGTCGAGGGTGGCCGCTAAGGGCTAAGTTAGCGGGTGTTCCACGGTTGGCTGCAACCGTACTCGATGGCAGCAAACGTGTGACCGCGCACGATAAATTCTCAGCCACGCACTTGGCCGGTCAATGTGCAGAGCCATAGCGGGAACTATGGCGCATCCGGTGGAAGCCCGGAATGGTGAAGGGATAAAGGAGAGGAAGATGGAATGGATCCTTGGAATTTTTGGCTTCATTGGCGTAGCAATTCTTCTGTCGTTCGTATGTGATTGGCTAGATGGCTGGATGTGGTCAGAAGATTATTGGGAGGGCGAGGAATGATGCGAGACATAACGGATCAAGAAAAAGCGGACGCATTGCTCGTTGAGCATTATTTCTGGCAGCAGAGCTGGAAGCCAAAGCTCGGGTATGGACGATGCTCCCCGGAATGCCGGGAATCCATCTCAAGCCGCCAATGGGACACAACGGCAGACATTACCCGCGAGCAGGCCGACCGGCTGGACATGGAGGCCGTGGAATGGTGCATCGACGAACTGCCCGGCGAGCTGCGTCAGTCCATCAGTTGCGAAATGCGCAATCGTCAAGCGAAGGCATTAGTATGGCGTCCTGCAAGTGGCAGGGTCTATGGTGATGCAGTTGCAGCGATCATTCCGCTGATGAAGAAGAAATCATTGTTGTAAACGCGCAAAATAATGCTTGAATGTCCCGAAACAGAAGACTAGTATGAAAACCGTGGTGGGCAAGTTGTGCCTACTGAAAACGTAACGGATTCTGAAGCCCTGATTCTTAACTGAGTCAGGGCTTTGCTGCTTCTGGAGCAATCAATGGCAAACATCGAACTTGATAATGGTCATTGCGCTCAGGTTGACGATGAAGATATGCCTTTGGTGGATGGACTCAAATGGGCGAGAAACGCATCTGGCTACGCTCAAGCGACAGTAAATTGCGGCGACTTCAGGGCAGTCTTCCTCATGCACCGGGTGATAATGCGGCCCGATGACGGGTTGGTGGTAGATCATATCAATCACGATACTCTTGATAACCGAAAACAGAATTTGCGCATTTGTTCGCATGCGGAAAACATGCGGAACCGAAAAATGCACAAGAACAATACCCTTGGACTTAAGGGAGTTTATGTGACCGTGGAGTATGGGCGATCCAGATATAGGGCTCAGATACGACACGGCGGCAAAAAGATTTGCATTGGCAGCTTCGATGATCCTCTTGAGGCGCACAAAGCATATCTGCGTACTGCGAGCCTATTGCACGGTGATTTTGCGCACGGCGCATAGGCAAACGCTATTTATTAAATCAGTTCTCCTCCTCCACGTTGAAAGACGTGTTGCGGCCCACCGGCTTGATTGCCTGCGTGGGCCTTTTTTATTTGTGCCGTCTTGCAGCGGTTCTGCATGCATTTACTTCCGCTAGACGGATGCGAGTTCTCTATGGCACGCCCAACCAAGTTCAAGCCGGAGTTTATTGAGCAGGCAAGGAAGTTGTGCCGATTGGGCGCGACCGACATGGAGATCGCGGACTTTTTTGGGATTGAGGTCCGCACGCTTTACCGCTGGAAGGCTGAGAACGAAGAGTTTTGTCAGGCCCTAAAGATTGCCAAGGAAGAGGCGGACGAGCGCGTTGAGCGCAGCCTGTTTGCGCGGGCCAACGGTTACGAGCATGACGAAGTAGATATTAAGGTGGTGGCAGGGCAGATCGTGCAAACACCTATCCGCAAATATTACCCACCAGACACAACGGCTTGCATTTTTTGGCTGAAGAACCGCAAGAAGGCTGATTGGCGCGACAAGCAGGATGTCGAGCATTCTGGCTCGGTGACTGTGGTTGCCAGCGACCTGGATGAGCGGATTTAAGCTCAACCCGCGCCAAGCCATGGCGCAAGTGGTTTTGGCGGGGCTGGCGACATACTTGATGCTGTTCGGCGGCAGCCGTAGTGGCAAGACGTTCCTGATTGTGCGGAATATCGTGCTTCGGGCGTTGAAAGCGCCTAATAGCCGCCATGCAATCCTGCGATTCCGCTTCAACGCGGTGAAGGCATCAATCGTCTTTGATACCTTCCCGAAGGTGATGAGCGTTGCCTTTCCGGGCGTCGCATATAACCTGAATAAAACAGACTGGTTCGTTGAGTTCGATAACGGTAGTCAAATCTGGTTCGGTGGCCTGGATGACAAAGAGCGCACCGAGAAGATTCTCGGGCAAGAGTTTGTCACGATTTATCTGAACGAATGTTCACAGATTCCTTGGGGCAGCGTCGGCATTGCAATTACGCGCCTAGCGCAGAAGGCAATGCAAGTTATTGAAGGACGCCAGCCGGTTGAATTGCAGCCGAGGATGTATTTTGACTGCAACCCGCCGACAAAGGGCCATTGGACATACAAGCTATTCATTCAGAAGGTTGATCCGGAAACGAAAGAGCCGCTTGCAAATCCCGGCGATTACGAGCAATTCCAGATCAATCCGAAGGACAACGCTGAGAACTTGAGCGAAGGTTATCTTCGCACGTTGGAGTCATTGAGTGGCCGGCTGCAAAAGCGCTTTCTGCTCGGGGAGTTTGGCGACGATAACCCAAATGCTCTGTTCCCCGAAGAGCATATAGATAAATGGCGTCAACACGGTGAATTGCCAGACATGGCACGGATCGTGGTAGGCGTCGATCCTTCGGGGTCGGGCGACGAAGACAATGCCGACAACGATGAAATCGGAATCGTGGTAGGTGGCCTCGGCGTTGATGGCAACGCTTATCTACTTGAAGATTGCACGGTAAAGGCTGGCCCGAAAACATGGGGCGGCATCGCTACAACGGCATACGAGCGGCACGCAGCGGATGTGGTTGTCGGCGAAACGAACTTCGGCGGCGCGATGGTTGAGCATGTGATTCAAACGTGTCGCCAGCGCACGCCATACAAGCAGGTAACGGCCAGTCGTGGAAAGGTTGTGCGTGCCGAACCGTTCTCCAGTCTGTATGAGCAAGGCAAGGTGCGGCATGTCGGGCGATTCAACAAGCTGGAAGACGAGCTGACCGCATTTTCAACTATTGGCTACACAGGACAAGGCAGTCCAAACCGCGCGGATGCGTGGATATGGGTGCTTACTGAACTGTTTCCGGGCCTCGTAAGGGCCAAAAGAGAAAGAACACTCCCCAAATTAAGGACATCTGACCACGCTGGCTCACAGTCGTGGATGGGCTAATACATGGCAAAAAAAGCGAAGTCTCTTACGCCGGATGAAAAGCTGCTAGAAGAAATCAAGCAGCGATTTTCCCGCTGTGAGGATGCAGAAGCAGAGAATCGCAATCTGTGGAAGGAAGACTTGCGCTTTGCCAATGGCGATCCGGAAAACGGCTGGCAGTGGGAAGAGTCGATGCGCAAACAGCGCGAGATCGACAAGCGCCCATGCCTGACGGTCAACAAAGTCAAGCAGCATAACCGCCAGATCACGAACGATGCGCGGCAGAACAAGCCTTCCGTGCGCGTTTATCCGGTGGATGATGGCGCTGATACGAAGACTGCCGACATTCTAAACGGCATTATTCGACACATTGAGGCCAACTCTGACGCAGATGTGGCGTATGACACCGGCGCAGAGTTCGCGGTGGATGCTGGCCTAGGTTACTGGCGCATCACGACGGATTACGTGACGGATGAATCGTTCGATCAGGAAATCTACATTGAGCGCGTCAAGAACCCGCTTAACGTCTATCTCGACCCTGATATTCAGAAAGCTGACGGATCGGATGCGCGATTCGGATTCTTCTTCAAAGACATGGAGAAGGCCGAGTTCGAGAAGGCGTATCCGGATGCTGAAGTCGCTGGCTGGCCGATGGAGTCCGCTGGCGGCAATGACTGGATTCAGAAGGACAAAATCCGCATTGCCGAATATTTCCGTAAGGTTGAAGTAAAAGACACGCTTTATGCGCTGCCGGATGGCTCCACACGCCTCGCATCTGAGATGGAGAAAGAGGAACTTGCACTCCTGAAGGAAATGGATGCGCGTAGTCGCTCGGTCAAATCCTGTCGCGTGGAGTGGTTCCTGACTGCTGGTGCAGAGCAAATCCTTGAGCGCCGCGATTGGCCTGGCATTTACATCCCTATCGTCCGTGTTGTCGGTGACGAGATGGACATCGACGGCAAAGTAGACCGCAAGGGCCATACGCGTCAGATGAAAGATGCGCAGCGGATGTACAACTACAATTCGTCGGCCTCGATCGAGTACGGTGCATTGCAGACGAAAACGCCGATTCTTGCCCCTGCCGACGCGATTTCTGGTTATGAAAACTACTGGAACGTAGCCAACACGCAGAACCTGCCGTATTTGCCTTATAACCATCTCGATGAGAACGGCCAGCCGGTGCCGAATCCGGTTAGGTTGCCGCCGCCGACGCCTGCAACTTTGTTCCTGCAAGGCATGCAAACCGCATCCGAAGAGATGAAGATGGCAAGCGGTCAGTACGATGCTTCGATGGGCGCTAAGTCTAACGAGACATCGGGCCGAGCGATTCTGGCCCGCCAGCGAGAGGGTGATACCGCGACGTTCCACTTTGTCGACAACATGGCAAGGGCAATCAAGTACACCGGCAAGATCCTGCTTGATCTGATTCCGAAGATTTACGATACGGCGCGCGTTATTCGCATCCTTGGCGAAGATGGCAACGAGGATATGGTGCAAATCGATCCTGCGATGCAAAAGGCATACGAAAAGCGTACGAACCGCCTGACGCAGCAAGTAGAGGAAATCTACAATCCGGGCGTCGGTCGCTATGACGTTGTGGTAGCGGTCGGCCCAAGCTACAGCACCAAGCGCCAAGAGGCATTCATGGCCTTGAATGAGATGGCCTCGCGCAATCCGGCACTGCTGCAACAGGCCGGCGACCTGATCATGAAGGCTGCCGATTTCCCGATGGCGGATGAATTGTCAGATCGGTTGAAGAAATTCCTGCCTCCACAAGCGCAAGATGAGGATGACGAAACGCCGCCAGCGGCCAAAGCGCAGATCGAGCATCTGACCCAACAAGTCCAGCAACTTGACGGCCTTGTCCAGAAGATGAGCGAAGAAGTGGACAGCAAAGAGGCCGAGAATCGCAATAAAGGACTGGAATTGAACATCAAGGCGTATCAGGCGAAAACTGATCGCATCAAGGCCGTAGGCGAATTCTTGACGCCGCCCGAACTGGATGCCTTGGCGTCGGACGTGCGCGAGGAAGCATTGGAGCAGCCGGAGCCACTACAGCCGCCAGATATGACGCCAGAGATGTCCGAGCCTCAGCACATGCATCCTGAGCTTGCGCCGCCGATGCAAATGGAAGAGTCACAACAACCGCCTCCGGGCGGTTTTTTTACGCCCGAACAGCCGTAACAGATTCAAGAACACCAAGAAAGCCCATTCCCTAACAGGAGTGGGCTTTTTTTATGTCCGTCTTCGTCCGGTCTGACGATGCCAAATCACTGGGAAACCATGAGCGAAGAAATCGAAAGCGCAACTCCGGCGCAGGTCGAGCAGACCGAACAGGTGCAGCAGGTCGAACAAGAAACGCCGGTAACGACCACCGAGCAATCGCAAGAGACGACGGAAGAGCAGCAGAAGGAAGCGGAGGAGAAGAAAACTCCCTGGTTCCAGAAGCGAATCAACGAAGTCACGCGCGAAAAGTACGAAGCGGCAAGAGTTGCGGAGCAGGCTCAGCAGGAAGCGCAGATGTTGCGCGAACAGTTGGCCCGAATCCAAAGCGGCGAACAGCCGGAGCCTCAGCACACCGACATTCAATCGTTGGCGCGCCAAGAAGCTACCAGAATCGTCGCCGAGCAACGCTTTAACGATGCATGCAACAAGGTTTATACGGAAGGCAAAGCGGAATTTCCCGACTTTGACGACGCAGTGAAAAACCTTCAGTTGGTTGGAGTGACGCGTGAGTTCCTTGAACTCGCAACGACATCCGACGCCAGCGCGAAGCTACTTCATCACCTTGGAACAGACCTCGAAGAAGCGGCACGCATCGCATCTCTCCCGCCCGTACAAATGGCACGCGAACTGACAAAGCTTGACATCAAGCTAAGCCAGCCTGCCCCTGCCAAACCTGTATCGAAAGCACCCGCACCGATCAATGCGATTGGCAGCGGGGCGGCGTCAGACAGCGACGTTCGAGACGATCTGCCGATTGATGAGTGGATGCGACGAGAACGAGAACGCATGGCTAAGCGCCGCAAGTGACCAATCACCCCGCCTTGAGCGGGGTTTTTCATTTCTAGGAGCTTGCAAATGGCAAATACCATTCTTACCCCGCAGATGATCACGCGCAAAGCGTTGATGATTCTGCACCAAAAGCTGAACTTCGTCGGCTCGATCAAGCGAGACTACGATGATTCGTTCGCCAAGACCGGCGCAAAAATCGGTGACACCCTGCGTATCCGCCTGCCGAACCAATACACGGTTCGCACCGGCCAAGCGCTGTCCACGCAGGACACGACCGAGCAAAGCACCAGCCTGACGGTTTCGACGCAAAAGGGCGTGGATACCACGTTCTCCAGCGCCGAGCTGACCCTGTCTCTGGATGACTTCGCAGAACGCATCCTTGAGCCGGCAATGGCCGTTCTCGCTTCGAATATCGAAGCAGACGCCATGTCCATGTACAAGGACGTATATCAGCAGGTCAACAACCAGGGCAACGCCGCTACCTTCGCCAATGTCCTGAAGGGTGCCAAGACTCTGACCGACTCGCTGGCCCCCTACGCCGAACGTCGCCTGAACATGAACACGCAGGACAACATCGACATGGTCGGTGATCTGAAAGGCCTGTTCAATGCGCAGGACAAGCTTTCCTCGAACTACAAGGAAGGCCGTCTGGCTGGCCCGTTCTCCGGTTTCTCGGACATCTACGAGAACACGCTGTGGCCTTCCCATACCCGTGGCGCGGGTGCTGGCTACCTGATCAATGGTGCTAGTCAGACTGGCGCAACGCTGACCGTAGATACGGGCACGGGCGCAATCAACAAAGGCGATGTCTTTACGATTGCAAACGTGTTCCGCGTTCATCCGGAAACCAAGCAATCGACCGGCGTGTTGCAGCAATTCGTCGTGACGGCTGATGCGGCTTCTGGTGCAACGTCGCTGTCCATCTCGCCGGCAATCGTGACGACTGGTGCATTGCAAAACGTCACTGCCGCACCAGCAGATGGCGCAGCTATCACGTTCGCCGGTACTGCTTCGACCGCAAGCGGCATCTCGATGGCTTACCACAAGGATGCTTTCGCCTTCGCTACCGCCGATCTGGTTATGCCGGAAGGTGTGGACTTTGCAGCACGCGAAGTCTTCGACGGCATCTCCATGCGTATCGTCCGCCAATACGCGATTTCGAGCGACACGTTGCCGTGCCGTATCGACGTCCTGTATGGCTACAAGACGATTCGCGAGCAGTTGGCCTGCCGTCTGGCAAACAACTAAACCAAGCGCCCCTCTTCGGAGGGGCTTTTTCTTGAGGCGAACATGTACCGATTGAAACATCCAAACCTTGGCGAAACGACCGTAACGTCGGAACTCGCCATGACGCGACATCTGGAGGCCGGATGGCAATTGATTCCGCCTGAAGAAAAAGCGGAAGAAGTAGAGGAAGTAGAAGAGCCTAAGCGTCGCGGTCGGAAGCCGAAAGATGACAACGGTCAGTGAAATCGTCAAGGACGCTCTTCAGGACCTGAACGTTTACGGGCCTAGTGATTCGGTATCTGCCCACGACGCGCAATTCTGCCTGCGCACCTTGAACAAGATGATTTCGCAATGGCAGGTACAAAAGATGTTTGTGCCAGGGCAGCATACCGAATCATTCTCATGCAACGGACAGCAGGTCTACACCATAGGGCCGAGCGCGGAGATTGATGTCGGTTTGCCGGTCGCGGTGGATGCCGCTTATTACCGCCTGAATAACATCGACTATCCGCTGACCGTTTTGCATTCCTTTGAGGACTATTCGAACATCACATTAAAGGAATTGGACGGCACGATCCCCAATGTCGTCTTCTTCCAGCGGCAATGGCCGCAAGGGAATATTTATGTGTGGCCGCAGCCAAGCCAAGGGCAGATTTTCCTTGTCCTGAGAGACATCCTTCAGCAATACAGCAGTCTGGCAGACGACATCGAAGTCCCTCCTGAGTATGCCTTGGCGATGCAGTACAGCCTGGAAGAGAAGATCGCTCGGACGTTCGGTCGTCAAATAACGCCCGATCTAAAGATCGACGCCAAGAACGCTCGCGATGTCCTGAAGCGTAACAACATCGATATTCCGATGATGGGTATGCCGCAGGGCATTCTCAGCAATGGGCGGTTCTCCATCTATACGGGGCAATGATGCGCGACATGGCCGTCTATATGTTGTGGCGTTCTGTGAAAGAGCGCCTCGGCATCAGTCATTCCGTATTGGAATCCGCGTTGAAAGACTGGGAAGTCGTCCCGCTAGTCGTAGACGGTGAAGTGATTGGCGCTTTCGTCATCAAGAACGCTGAGGTTCATCTTGGGTATGGCGAACTGCCCAAGGGATCGATCCGGCACCACATCAAGACAGTGTTCGAGCCGACTTTGAAGCGGTTTGGGCATCTCAAAACGTCAGTTCTCGAGCAAAACACCAAAGGCATTGAGTTCTGCAAGCGCATGGGCTTCGAAGAAGTCGATCGTTCGAATGGTCTTGTCCATATGCAGTGCGAAAGGTTGAATTATGTATAAGCATTATCTGCAATCACGCGCTGATCGCCGGCTAGTCGCGGCGGAAATGCCGATTGGCGATCCGTTTGGGGGCACCGCCTATGGTGAGCGGCTGGACATTGGCGGCGTCGTTGGCGGCCTTATCGGTGGAAATGCTGCTGATGACGCATTAAAGGCGCAGACGCAATCGGCGGCCCAAGCGAATCAACTACTTGAGCGTATTTATAACGATTCAAAGTCCAATCTGCTGCCGTTTCTCAACAACGGCACGGCTGCGAATAACCAACTTGCATACCTGCTGGGCCTCAACCCTGCCGGAAATTCTGGCTCGAAGATCTATACAGAAAATGATCTATTCGATACGTCGCAAAACGTGTGGAGGCCAAATGCTGATCTGTACGCGTTATCTCCTGAGTATCGCCGCGCATACGACGCATTTGTAGCGCAGCATCAGTCAAAGTATGGCACTTCTGCAGCAACTTCCAAAGGCTCCAATCTTGACAACGCTGAAAATCAGCTTATGGGCAATGGCTTCGACGTCAATGCCTATAACAAGAAAATACAGGATCAACAGAAGGCAGCCGCCGCAGCCGCCGCAGCAGACCCGAATTACGGATCGTTGCTCAGGAACTTCTCGCAGAGCGATCTAGACAATGATGTTGTTTACAACACTGGCCTGCAATTTGGTTTGGATCAGGGAACACAAGGCATTAATCGACAAGCGGCCGCAACAGGAGGGCTGCTCTCCGGCGCGACTTTGAAGGCGCTCACGCGCTTTGGCAATGACTACGGTACGACTAAGGCCAATGACGCGTACAACCGTTATAACAATAACCGCCAATTGACCTACAACATGCTGTCCGGGCAATCAAACAGCGGACAAGCTGCCGCTAATTCGACAAACACCGCGGCGCAGAACTACGGCAACCAAGTCTCCAATAACCTGATCGGTTTGGGTAATGCGCGTGGCGCAAGTTCGATTGCGCAGGGGAACGCATACGGCGACGCATTGGGCGGTTTGGTGAATATTGGGTCTAAATTCCTGTTCGGGGCGTAACAATGGCTACTGTTGACTCTTCTATCTACGGCCAAATCAAAACGCCGAGCCAGTATGCGGCGGATCGTGCCAGAATCGAAGGCGCTCAGATGCAAAACAAGCTGGCGCAACTGGCTTTGGACGAGAAAGGCCGCGAGACGGAATCTCAGAATGCGCTTGCCGCTGCTTATCGTAACGCTACAAATCCAGACGGCACGATTGATCGTACTAGACTCATAACGTCCCTTGCGACTGGTGGTCAGGGGGCGCGGATTCCTGGCATTCAGAAGACATTCTCGGAGCAGGATAAAGCCTCGCGCGACGCCGAGAAGGCGCAATTGGAACAGGCCCGTGAGCGCGTGAGCCTGATCGGCCAAGTAGCTGGTTCTGCAACTGATCCGCAATCCTATGCTGCTGGTCGCGCCCTTCTGGCGCAGTCGGGCGTAGACGTCAGCAACATCCCTGAGCAGTATGACCCCGCTTATGTGGCGAATGCACGAAATCAAGCATTGACGGCTGCCCAGCAAATTGAGCAAGTCTGGAAACAGAAGAATTATGACCAGGATGAGCGCAAGTTCAGCTATCAGCAGCAGAACGATGCCGCCAATCGTGGTGTGACTATTCGTGGTCAGAATATGGTGGATTCACGGGGCCGAGATGCAAATGACATCAACCGTCAGTTGGTGGGACAGAAGCGTGAATTAGAAATCCAGAAGTTACAGGATGAGAAGCGCAGCCGAGATATTGCCAAGCAAACGACTGTTGACAAAGCAAAAGAATCGTTGGCCGTCATCGATAAGGCACTGAATCACCCTGGCCGCGAGATTGCGACTGGTAGTAGCGGCGTTCTTGACCCAAGAAATTACATGGCTGGTACAAATGCCGCAGATTTCCAAGTCGTTCTGGACCAGCTTGGCGGCCAGGCATTCTTGCAGGCTTTCGAGTCATTGAAGGGCGGCGGTCAAATCACTGAAGTTGAAGGCAAGAAGGCAACCGATGCAATGGCGCGGCTCAATCGCAAGCAAAGTGATGCCGAATTCCAAAGAAGCCTTCAGGAGCTTCGCAGCATTGTTCAGCGTGGCATTGAACGTGCGCAGTCTGGTGGCGATGCGCCAGCAAATACAACGACCGGTAATGTAGTTGACTTCGGGAGCTTGAAGTAATGGACGTTCGCCTTCCTGACGGTACTATCATCAAGGGCGTGCCGGATGGCATGTCTAAGGCCGATCTGACGGCGAAGCTGAAGGCAAACGGCTATGACGTATCCAAGATGGAAGCAGCCGTGCCGAAGGATGACGTTTCCGACAGCGGCATCGTCGGCTTCGGCGCTGGCCTCGGCAAAGGCGTCGGCACTGTCGCCCTGAACGCACAAAAGTACCTAGGAAAGGGGCTGGACGCGGTAGGCCTCGATTCTGCCGGCCAATGGCTGCAAAGGGATGCAGACCAAGGCTTGCAGAAAATTTCTGGTGAGGTTGCGCCATATCGCCAGCAAAGCCCCATTGCAACTGGTGCTGGTGAGTTAGGTGGCAATATCGCTGCAACTCTGCCAGTCGGCGGCGCACTTGGTGGGCTGGTCGGTGGCATCGCAAAAGCTGCCCCGATTGCACAACCGATCCTTAATCCCTTGGCTAACGCAATCTCGACCGGTGGATTCCGCACAGGCGCAATGCAAGGAGGCGTACAAAACATGCTGACTCGCGCGGCAGGCGGCGGAATTACGGGTGGCGCTACCGCTGGTCTAGTAGATCCTAACAGCGCAGCCACTGGTGCGGCTATCGGTGCCGCATTGCCTCCTGCGCTGGCGGGTGCGGGCAAGTTGGGGCAACTGATAGGACAGGGCGTCCGAGGCGGTAGCGTTTCGCCTGAAGTCGTTGCGCTGGCTGACCGCGCGAAGAAACTTGGAATCGATGTGCCAGCGGACAGGCTTGTCGACAGCAAGCCGCTGAATGCCGTCGCTTCCAGCTTGAACTATGTGCCGTTCAGCGGTCGGGCAGCAACTGAGACGAAGATGCAAAGCCAGTTGAATCGCGCCCTGAGCCGTACATTCGGCCAAGATTCGGACAATGTGACCGGATCACTGCGCAAGGCCGGCGAGGGGCTTGGCAAGAAGTTCGATGATGTTCTATCAAAGAATACGGTTAGGGTGGACGAACAATTATTGACCGCCTTAGGGGAAGCGGAGCAACGCGCTACTGCCGAACTTGGTCAGGAAGGCGCTGGCATTATCCGCAAGCAGATCGAGGAAATTCTGCAGAAGGGGGCGACTGGCGAGATTGACGGCCAAGCGGCTTACAACATCAAGAGAACACTAGACCGCATTGGAAAGCGCAATTCGCCAGAGGCATTTTACGCCGGCGATCTTCGTCGCGATTTGATGGAAGCGCTTAACAGATCGTTGTCACCTGCAGATGCCAAAGCCTTCGCCGAGACGCGGAAGCAGTACGGCAACATGCTCGCGCTGGAAAAACTGGCGCAGAACGGTGCTGAGGGGGATATTTCGATTGGTCGCCTTGCCAATTTGAAGAACATCAATAACAAGGATCTGCAGGAGTTGGCGGACATCGCGGCCCAGTTCCTGCGCTCGCGCGAAAGCAATCACAGTGCGATGCAAAGAACCCTTATCGGTGGCGTGGCTGGTTTGTCGGGTATCGGTGCGCCTGCGTTGGTTGCTGGTGCAGCGGCAGGAAGAGGGACAAATATGCTTCTCAATAGCAATGCTGCGCGGAATTTCGTTCTGAATTCGCCGCAAGCGACGCGGCAAATTAATCCTTTGCTTGGGACTGGCCTTTACCGAGCGGCTCCCCTGTTAGGTGTCGACCAGTAAGCCCACAGAAGATGCCCCAAACGAGCGCCGCCAACACCAGCAGGCCGAACTTGAGTAGTTTGTAGTCGATATAGTCCATCACCCCTCCGAACCCGCCTAGTGCGGGTTTTTGCATTTCAAAGGATAGCACATGGCAGTTGCCCAACTTTTCGGACTCGGTCAGAAAGGCAAGTCAGCCATCGTCACCGCGCAACGGCACTTGAACCTTTACTGCGAGATCAACCCGCAGGGGGATAAGGGGCAAGTCACGTTCTATGGCACGCCGGGGCTGAAACTGGACTATAGCTATGGTGATACCCCGGTTCGTGGCTCTACTGTGGTCGGCGACTTCAAGTATGAAGTGCATCGCGGGACGTTCTGGCGTGTCAACAACGCCGGCGTAAAGGTCAATCTCGGAACCTTACAGACGGTAGAAGGCCGTGTCTCGATGGCCTCCAACGGCGTGCAGATCGGCATTACTGACGGCGCAGCGTTCTACGTCTACGTCATCGGGCAGGATGCGCAGGCGATCACCAGCATCACGAACAGCGGCACGACTGCCACGTTGACCACGACCGCGCCGCATCTGCGCTATACCGGGGAAACAGTGACGGTAAGTGGTGCGACGCCGGCAGCGTATAACGGCACGTTTGTCATCACCGTTACGGGGGCAAATACGTTCACGTACACAATGCTGTCCAACCCTGGCGGCAATGCTTCTGTGGTTGGCACTTATTCGGTAGATTCGTCATTCATCACGGTAACGGACAACCTGATTGATGTACCGATCGACATAACCTTTGGTGACAGCTACGGGATTCTCGGTTACGCAGATGGCAAGTTCCAGATTACGGCGTCCTATGACTTTACGACGCTGGATGCCCTGGACTTTGCGACGGCGGAATCGAATCCTGACGGCTTGGTGCGAGACCTGTACGACCACGGCGAACTGTGTCTGTTCGGCAGCAATACGACAGAGTTTTGGGCGAATACTGGCGGACAGGATTTCCCGTATTCCAACCAACGTGGCTCGACGCTCCAATATGGCCTAGCCGCGAAATGGTCTTTGGTGCAGTACAACGACTCCGTTGCCGGCCTATTCAAGAACAGCATGGGCCAAGTGCAAGTGATGATGCTGAAAGGGCATGCCATCGCGCCTATTAGCACGCAGGAAATTGATTTCCTCATCAATGATTACGCGACGGTGTCGGATGCAACTGCTTTTGGCTACATGCTTGGTGGTCATCCGATGTTCCAGATCAATTTCCCGTCTGCTAATGCATCGTGGCTGTATGACGGCAGCACCGGACTGTGGAGTCCGCTGGAATCGGGCTTGAATGGCGACCGCCATCGTGCGGAGATTCTTACCGACTACCTGAACAAAACGCGCGTTACGGACTATTCCAATGGGAACGTATACACGCTCGATGCGAACACTTACACAGACAACGGCATGCCGATTGCCAGGGAAATTGTTTCGAAGACGATCTTCGCGGGGCAGAACCAGCGTATTGCCGTTCACAGAATCGGTGTCGATTGCGAGACAGGAAATGGGTTGGTGGAAGGACAAGGTTCAGACCCGCAAATGATGCTGCAGGTATCTAAGGACTCTGGCCGTACTTGGAGTAATGAAATTTGGGTATCGATGGGAAAGATTGGCGACTACATCCATCGTGCATTCTGGACGCGATTGGGGTCTTCCTATTTTTGGACTTTCAAGTGGCGGATGACTGATTCTGTGAAGATCGTGTTGACATTCACTGATGCTGAATCCGAGGTGCGCAATTGAATATTCGGCCTCCGCTCCGTGAGGTTCCAAACGATACGGCATGGACGCAAGGATGGGCCGCATTCTTTACGCAGCTTTTTGAGGCCGTCGGATGGATTAAGGGCTGGTCATATTCGTTCGATTTGGATTTTCCGAGTGTCCCTGCTAATTCGCAATCAGCTGGATTAACTGTGACGGTTCCTGGAGCGCGGCAGGGCGATTCGGTCAACGTGACGCCTTTCAGTGGGACGGTTGGAATCACATACAAAGGCATCGTTACCTCGAACGACACAGTAACGATCTACGCCATCAACTTCACGGCTGGAGCAGTCAATCCAGCCGAAATGAAATATCGCGTCGTTGTAATTCAAAACTAGCAGTAATGCACTCAACAACAAGCCGCCTTCGGGCGGTTTTTTCATTTGGAGCCGCGTAATGGCGAAGTTAAGCCCGGTCTTTAACGACCAAACAGTCGATACCAATGGCAATCCTGCCGTTGGCTACAAACTGTTCACCTATGCTGCTGGCTCACCCACATGCACATATATACAAGAATGTATGCACACACACATCTATATGTGAATATTTTGGTTACAACAGTCTGGTTCTAGAGTCTAAAGACAGTCTATGATCTTTTATTTCGGGCTTTTTATTTCTGTTAGGTTTGAAGTTAAATGGGCCTCACATGTTTGGGCCATTTCTTCTATGCAGGGCAGTAGTCTTTTGTTGGATTTGAAGGGGTAAAAGCATCCTGGTTGCATGTGTCATCATAAGAGGGGCTTCAGTACTTGCAAGATAGAACAAATAAATAGAAAAAAGGACGAGTTTTCTTTGGGGTTAAACCCTAGGCATCTTCGCGAGGAAGTTCCCATGAGGGGAACACGAGAAGGGAGGGGTGAGAGACCACAACATCACCACTGCCACTCTTCACCCTCGACCTTCTTCCAGTCTTCCCTCTACTCAATCCACCTCCCCTTCTGCCCCGTGTAATCGCAAGAAGCCCACCAGCTCCCAAGACCGCACCATCCGTTCCCTCTCTGCAGGTGACATCGACAACCACAATGCGTCTGTCTGGAGTGAGCTTGCCTGCGAGGGATCCATCGGCCTTCCTCATACCACGAGCGGAAAGAGCCCAGCAACCCATCTCTCTTCTTACTACAACACTGTTGCGCAGCTTTCTTGTTCTTATATAAATATTTTCCCTCCCTCTTCAAGCATTACATGCATCTTCAAGTAGCTACGAAGTGCTGTTCACCACCTCCATTTCTAACGCAGCAACCTCATCATCTCTCTTTTTCTACTCTATTAACCTTTCGAAGACCATGACCCATCTCATCACTGCAAGCCTCTTAGTTTATTCACCCAGCATTTAATGCTCCCACACATGCTTTCTTTGTTTACTCTGAGATCCCGTCACCTCCCACCACCTCAATCCTTTCTTTTTTCACCCCTTGGCATTTAATTCCCCCTCCACCCATCAATTTTCCCTTTTTCTATGTTCCATCCCTGTACTACAAATCTCATGGCCCTTCCGAGCAGTTAATCAGCACCTTCACCCTGAATGACACACACACAGGCCCACTGCAGCAGCAGTCCAGTGTGAGCCACCTCGTGTAGGGCAATGGCCTCATCCCAGCCCAAGAGCAGCCCCAGTAGCACTACTAAGACACTCACAGTTCGGCCATCTCGGCCAGATTTGCCACATCAATCTGACATTTGTGTGTGCATCTCGCTGGCTTAGCAATCGATGCCGTCGTCCCGTATCACACACAAATTAGAAATCACATGCAAGCCAGTGCAACAATCATGTCTGGTTTTTGAAGTTCTACTTAAGGGCTTTCGGCAGTTATAATCTATCATATTTATATCTGTATCCCTGACTTCCAACAATCATAAAAAATACAGCTAAATACATCCACATGGTTGTGGCTATACTGTCGCTGTAGCTTCAGTTTGGCTAAGTGCAGTTTAAATGCTGAAATAATGAAAACTATCCTCAGAGTGGGTTTTAGAAGGGTACATGTGATCATTGTAACAGATGAGATCACATTGAAGTTTAACGGTAGTTTTGATTTTACATATTTAGTAATGGTTTCCATAGCATCTTTTAGGAATATTCCCTTGGAGTTGATGCCGTGGGAACCAGAAGTATATAACTACATTTATTTGGACATTTTTAAGGAGTATTTTTGACAATTGTCTTTGTATGAATGTTTCTTGATTTTTTTTTGATGGTGAATGTTGATGTTGTTTATTATTGTTAAACTTTGTTTTTTGATGGTGTTGTTAGGGATTTATTCGCCTTATAGATTTTTTTGAGTTGATTGATCATATTTTTTAGATTCGGTGAAAGGGTGAACAATTAGTAGAATGGTTTTGTGAGAGAGATTTTCATTTTCGGGGCATTCTTCGAGTGCTGGCAAGGTTTTTACAAAAGTGGTAGATATAAAGGAATGAGAAGCACCGGTATCAAATAGTACAAATACAGGATGGGAACAAATGTGAATGGTACCTTCCATAAGCCCATCATCCTAGGGTGCTTCATCATCATCTAAAACAGCATTAAGATGAGCCTGTCTTTTACGTCTGCCATCGGAAGGTTGATCCTTCATAAGAGGGCAGTCTGACATGCGATGCTCTCGGCTGCCACAACGTAAACAAGTGCCAAGGCGCTTCCAGCATTCTTCGACTGCATAGCTGAACTTCTCACAAAAAGATCAAGCCGCCATAACTTGCTTGTCTTCTTCCTTAGCCTTCTTGTTCTTCTGGGAACCACTACCATTCCCGTTCCTAGATCTCTTCCTACTATCACAGGATTTGTAGGGCTCCGTGATGCTAAACTTTTCTTTCTTATTACGTTGATCAGACTCTCGGCTTGACTCTTTCCCTTTTCCTTTTAATTTTTTGACCTTCTACAAGGTCCTTTCACAAAGATATGCCCGATAGACCATCTCTACATAAGTACGGATATTTTAAGTCCTAAGATGCTGAATAAAATTGGGTCTTAACCCATCCATAAATCGATTAGCTTTTAATAAGTCAGTACTGACAAGATGAGGTGCATACAGTGCCAGCCTAAAAAATTGAAGTTCATAGTCTACTACCGTCATCATGCCTTGACGCAACGAAGTGAATTTCATAGCCTTTCGCCCCTAGACATGTTCAGAAAAATACTTGGCACAAAATAATGTAAGAAAACCTTCCTATGTATGGGGTGCATCTGCTGGCGGTGCCGGGATCGACTTCCACCATGTACGTGCATCTTTATTAAGTTGAAAAGTTGCAAGATGCATAGCACATTGCATGACCTCGAATATACGGTTCATTTCATCAATCCAGTTCTCAGCTTCGCCTTGATTAGAAGAACCATAGAATCGTGGGGGGTTTAGACTCCAAAAGTTACGATGTAAATCACCATTGCCCGCCCTAGCGCCGGCTTCGGCCATATTCTGTAATGCTTGGGTAAGACCTGCGACGGTTTGCTGCATACCGTCCCAGTCCATACGATGAGCCATTGAGAAAAAATTGTACCTGAGAGAAATAACAAATTGTTAACGCCCATGGAATTTAAAAGGGTTAATCTAGAGCTAATTTACTAACTCATCCTGAGCTCTATCCAGTTCTCACATGGGTGAAAAATTTCTTCGTAAGTTAATAGGTATGGGTCCCTAGCCTTGGACTTAGCCTATGACATCACTTTTCTCACTAAGTCTTTAGACTTAGGCTCGGATACCAACTTAACTGTCATGTCCTGAGATATGCAGCGGAAACAATCGAAAACGTGAAAAGTCAGCATGGTAAGCCTCTTGCAATCAAGAATATTTAGAGCGCAGGAACAATCACAACAAAGTAATTGCACAATATTTTAATCAATTTTCACTTTCATTAATAATCAAAATCTAAGTACATGAAGTATTAAACTCACTTGAATCCATTAGACTCAATAAAAGAAAATTACATAGACTCAATCTAGACATGTTTGGACTTCCTAGGTCTTCTCTCAATTCTATAAGACATTCAATTACTCTCGGACCCATCACTTGAATGACCTGAATCCGAATCACTGGTACTTCCTAAAAAGATCGAAAAGTAGGTAATGAGCACACTTACCCAGTAGGTATCTTCGCATCAACATGAAGACAATGTTAAAGTGATTAATGTTTTAGCTCTAAAGAACAAAGTAAAATCTTGCATATACGATGAATCATGTGAATAAACCAAAGTGACATGATATGATCTAGTTGAGATATGAGGAAATGATTGAGCAAGTATGATCAAGCAAGAATGTAACTGTGGCCTTTCATTTTTTACATATTTTCTGAATTTTTTTAACCTTTTCTGCCGATTTCAAACTCAGCCGAAACTGAGTCTGAAACCGATAATGACTTCCTTGTCGTCTAGTGCCGCGATCGGTGGTGAGGAGGGTGGATCCGCCTTAATGTTCAGCTCTGACGACGACGCAGTAGCGAGGATGGGCTGCTCGGGCAACCGTAGGCTGCATGAGAGAGAACTAGTGGGGAACAAGGTGATTGGAAGAGGAAGGATGGAGGGTGACATGTAGGGTTTGAGGGGGGCCCGCGATAAAGAAGAAGAAGGGCGGAGTGGAGGGTGGCGTTGCCGAGTTCCAGTGGTCGTCGCGTCCACTGGCCGCCACCTGAGGAAGAAGAAGGGGAGGGGTCGCGGCCCTACCAGCCGCGGCTGCTATTGGGTTCCCATTGCCAGATCTCTCTCCCTTGTGTTCTCTCCTCCTCCACGCACACGTGCTTGTGTGAGTGGTACTCGACGGCCGCAAGTGGATGCGGAGCAAGAGGTGAAGCAGGGGGTTTCGCCCATGGCCTTCTACACACATATGCCCACCCACAAGATGGTGTTGTCACACTTCGCGGAGCAGCAACAGGGAGAACTCAGCGGTGTCGCTTAACCACCCGTCCACCTCCTCCACAGCCGCCGACACGGCAAAGAGGACCTCCCAACAACAAGGAGGGGGGGATGGCGGCGAAGATAAGGTAGAGGGCTGCCACTACCCTCAGCGTTGCCACCAGAGCCCACTCCAGGTACCACAACCCTACATGTCGTCGTCATCTCCAGCACCAGCTGCTGGTCGGGATCCCCCAAGGAGGCACGCCTAAGGGTGGCATTGGTTGGCACTCCCTCTCTAGTAGAGGCAGTTTAAGGAGCCGAGGGATCTGTAAGAGGTCGTGGCTGCCACCGACAGGGTTGACATGGGGAAGGAAATGGCAAAGCTGGTGAACGAGATATCCCTCCTCTGGCGACAAGTATCCCTCCTCCAGCCTCCCACCAACTATTGTCGCTGCCAGGTTCCAATAAGCTGCTGGGCCCCCCTCACCACCGTTGCCAGGCGACAGGTATCTCGCCTCCTGGTTCCTGCGATCATCACAGCCCCGCCGACTGCTTTCGCTGCCAAGCTCCAACCAATCGTCGGGGCCCTCCTCACCATCGTTGCCAAGTTCTCTCTCTCTCTCTAAAAATGTATCACATGAGTGAGTTACCGTTGTTAAGCTCACGGGATGTAAGCTTAGGGGCATGAGAACTTGGGTTAGGAGATTTGCGAGGAATTGTGGTAAATTCCATACGAAAATACCTCCAATCAAATCTACTAAGCCAAAGATGATTAGTGTTTTTTATTTATGAGCATACTTGGATACCTACCATGATGAGGAAGCGCATATTTTTTGTTTGAAAGTGGATGGTACCATAGTTCTATTGAATGAAAAGAAGGGATATACATGTTTAAAAGGTATGCCCCAAATATCCTTGTACAAAAAACTCTACACACTAAGATAGTGTGACACTCACTAGCCCCCCAACAAAACAAAAAAATAAGAGTTTTATGAGTGTATATTACAAAATTGGCTGCCCTATTCTCTCACTCCCTTACAAATGAAAGAGACCATTATTTCTGCATCTCTTGCTTCCCTTCTAAAAATTATGTTGTTCCTTTCTCCCTACAAGGCCCATAAGATGGCATATAAAATAAGCCACCAGATGAATCTGTCTCCCCTAAGCATCCATCTTTTGTGCCAGTCCTCAAGAAATGAAGAAGCGCATATTTGTCACCAACTGTCTCAATTTTTGGAGCTTGTTTGATTATAAGGATGGTTTTAGGAGAATGTTCACATCTACTGATTGAACTTCTAGTTATATTAAATGGGAAGACCTTTTTCTGGGGGTGGTCGGGGAAGGGTAGGTAGGGAGTTGTGGACATTGAGCTATCAGGGTGGTCTTAAGCTGGTCAGGTGGGGATGGATGGGTTGTCGTGCTCCTTAGGCTATGACTATCTGGATAGGAAGGGGAGTGTCGTGGTGCATAGACCTTCCTAAGCTCGGCCTTTATATTCTCCCAAGTGTCAATCAAGTCTTGCCCGCAGATCCTCCTTACACCCTCAACAATTAGCCAACAATTTTTGGCTACCTTGGTGAGTTGCATTTTGATAAGCCTCACTTTGCTCCCTTTGGGAATGGGGTTCCAATCAAAATGTTGATCCATGGAAGCTTCCCATTCTAAGTAGACGCTCAGATCATAACACCCGTCAAAGCTATGGAGTTTAACATCCCTTGGTGTGGAGCCATTTTCATAGTTTCGGGCAAGCTGGTTGGATATGGCATTAATCTCCCTAAGAGAGATTGTGACGTCCCCCTTGAGGGCGTTCACTTGGCCTAAGAGACCATTCACCCAAGTGTCATAACTCTCTTGGGGGTTGGGACCCATGGAGAGGGCCGAGGATGACGGATAGGATTGGTATGAGGTAGCCATACGAATGGGAAAGTGATGATGCACGAACTATCATGGCGAAGCTAGCTTGGAGTAGAATCCACTGATCCCGGGCTAGGCACTAGGAATTGCTCAGAGAAGGCGGTGGCGAAGCTAGCATAATGTCATGGAAGATTTTGTGGAGGTGAATACGAAGGCGGAGGGCCACATAGATGAATAGAGTGAATGGGTGGAGGGCGGACGACCTCCACCTGATCATTAGAGCTTGATAGAACATCTTGCTCACTTACATTGTTGATGCCATTCATGCCTCTATTATCCATCCAATCTTTCTCCATCTTGGTGATTTTGTCCATGAAAGCATGCAGGGGATCGACTTAAGGAGGAGGAGGAGGCCATGGATTTGTAGCCCTCTTTAATTGCTCCTCCATGTTATGGATTTTATCAAGGAGTGCTTGTTTGAGGGGTGTAACATGTGAAGTGGAGGGTTGGCATGGTGGCCTTGGAGGGGCGGCTTGACATGAAGGTCGTGGACGGTAATGGGCTGACCCGAAGAAGGACCCGGTCGGACAGGGGTGCAAGGAGTATGTGGGCCTTGGGGCCATGAAGGAGGGTGGATAGAAGGAGGTGGGTGATAGACCACCCGAGGGGGAGGATGTGTGGAAGGAGACGGGTGATGGGCCACCTGAGGAGAAGTAGAAAGAGGATGAGAAGAAGAAGAGACTACACCCTCAACAATAGCCTTGAGGGCTTAGATTTGTTGAGGGGTGAGATGATCTAATGTATGCAGAACTTGAGAGACCTTCTCATCATGTGAAGGAGATGGCCCCAGGGGAGTAGTGGCTCGCAGTTGATGCGAGGGATCATGAGATTGGAAATTATCCATGGGGTGGACAAGACCATGAGAATTAGAGTGAAATCCCTTATGATAGTTGTGGCGAGAGTTGTAAATTTGAGGATTATATGATGTGCTCAGTCGGTCATCCTCATAGTTATAAACATGGTTAGACATGTTGATTTGATTACAAATGCGAAACATGATCCAAAGCAATCAATAATCCAATTAAAACAAGTTGCAAAGATGGCAAGCAATGGTTTTTTATGCTTAGTTTTAATTTAAGTTAGACCTTGATGTGAATTAGATGATTTTAACAAGGTTTATGTAGTTCACTCAAGGGAAGAACCTAGTTTCAATGTGGTTTCACTTCGGTGCCAACTAGGTTGTTTCTCACCACGTATAGGCTAGCTAATCCCGGGGAACTTCAAGGTACAACCAGCCCAGTGATCGAAAAGGGAATCCTTTGATGTCAGAGACTTACGGAGGCATTGGTTAAGGAATTTTGATGCAGAAACATAGAAAAACACGAACAATAACCATGAAAACAACCTAAACAAGACTAAGAAAAACCACACCCGAAACCAACCTTGGACCTGCCAGGAGGTAGGTGGCGGCCCTCAGAGGGCCGCTACCTGCAGGTAGCGGTCCTTTGATGATGCCTTCCTACAGCAGAGAGAGGTGGCAGACCTCTAATGGCTGCTACCTTTATATGGCGGCCTATGAGAGGGCCGCTACCTCCACCCAGAGCTAGAAACATCCCGAACAGTAAAAGAATGAAGAAAACACTATCTAAACATGGACATACACACACCAAACTCATAGGGAAGCAAGAGCAACACGATGGGCACTAGGTGTCCCACCGTGATTGCCAAAAAAATGAGTTTTAGATGTTTAATCTACCCTGCCCCAAACAAAGCACATAAGCATCTAAGCATGAAATATGAACAAAGGGAAAAGGGGTGATAAGAGACAGAAAACTTATCGTGATTGCCACCAAGGATTAACAACGCCGAAAGGACTAAACAAGGGTGAGAAGGTCACTGTGTACCATGGAAAGATGAGTAGAAAGAACGTGGCCAAAAGATGACTGCCGAGATGTGATCGCGCATGATAAACGGGTGTGGGAACGTTGTGGGATTACACCTCCTCACCTTCCAGTGGGCTAGACAGCGAGGGCCTCACGTTTTGCTCTTGCTTTCCTATGAATCAAAGACAAACAAAGAGATAAAAACCCATTATATCCTAAATGTATAAAATAGCATGAGAAAACTGAGGGAAGAATGCACCAAGGAGGTTTTTAACCCTTGTAAAAAGGTACAAATGATAGGTGTGTGTATTGTGTATGTTTATGAATGAAGAAAATGAATTAACATGCAGTATAACTGCGGAAACAGATGATGCAAAATGTATAATCATGTAACAAATGTGTCGAAACTGCAGAAATTGTGATAAAACTCAGAAAGAGAGGACGAATAACTAAGAGAAGGAGCAATGAAAGAGAGCCTTAAGCAACTGGCGATGAAGTTAACACTTCGCTCAATAGCCTGGGGTCAAAGAAGAAGGTTGACAGTGTGGCATGGCTTCGCCCCAAGTCCAGAAAATGTCCCCATCACGCACTGCGACCAGGGTGAATTATATAGAGTTACAGAAAACCCTAGGTAAAATCCAAGGATAAACACCCCAAAAGGGGATATTGCTTGATAAAACCTTCAGATAATAGTGGGATAATGACCCCAGAAGAGATAAAACTCGAGGTGGCAGAATATCCTATGGGAATGCAGCCACAAATCTAGCAAATCCTATCCTATAGGAATGCAGCATATCCTATTCGGGACCTGCGTAAGCCTCCGAGAGTCATGGATTTTCACACGGATGCCAAGCCAGTTGTATCTTCCCACCCCGAGGATTTGCATTTGCATACGTGTGAGGGAAATTAACCCTAGTTCTACCCAAAGGTTGGACCTTATTCCCATAGGATAAGATTTTTAGCCTAAAACTAGCAAATCAAGGCAACATTAAATTATGAAAACACAACAATATGGATGAAAATGATATGAGAAAATGAAGACAATATGAAGGACAATAAAATAGGATCCCAAAAGGCACAAGTTGACCCTGGAAGGCAAATTAAATCATCAACCAATGACGTACATGAGAGTCTGCCCTCGGGTCTGCCTGTAGATTTCTTGCCTAAAACATGGAAATCAAGATTGAATAAAATTATGAAAACATTACTCTATGATCCAAATAACATGAACAATATGAAGGATATGATGAATTGATGCAGAAACATAGAAAAACACGAACAGCAACAACGAAAACAACTTAAACAAGACTAAGAAAAACCACACCTGAAACCTACCCTGGACCTGCCAAGAGGTAGGTGGCGGTAATATGGTTTATTCCATATTATATTTTTTTATTTAATTTGATCATTTTACCACATGGGGGAAGAGAATATTGTCCCATCCCCTCTCTCCCATGAAATTTTAAGCCCCGCACCCCTTCCTTCCCTCTATTTAAACCCATGTATAGTGTCTTGTAAGAATTAATGAAGAAAAATTTGTGAAATTGCCAAGAGCATTGTCCAAGGGCACCTTCTCCTCCCTCTCTCCCTCCCCCTGTTGTTCTTCCTCTTCCTCTGATCTTCCAGGGTGTGAGACCCATTCTATCTCCCATCTCTATCCTCTGGTTTCATTCTCTGCTGCCGCCGCCACTGCCATCACACCGCCGTCGCGCCGCCACTGCCATCGCCAAAATTCTGTCCATCTCAGGACAGAACATCAAAGCTCGAATTTTAGCTCTCCATCAGGAACTAATATTGAGTCCAAATTTGGAGGGTGAGTCATCCACGTTCACCCCAGCCTCCACAAAAAAAATCAAGTCCATTACCTTTGTTTATCTATTTTTCCCAATTCTACCTTCCCCCCTAGCAGTCTGTCTACTATTCCAAACCTATCACAGCAACCCTATATTTCCCTAGGTAGACCCATTTCCCTATTTTTTTTAGAGTCACCAATTTTATTGGAAGTTCTGTCCACCAAACCCATCATCCACGAATTTTCTTGGAATTCTATGAGTGCTTTTACTATTTTTAAAAATCTTTGTCTTTTCCCAGATCTATTCTATCCTGTGCAATTCAGATCCGACCTCCGTCCACTGTAAAACATCCAGAAATTCGAGTCCTCCATAAACATCCATATAAAAAGCATCACTATCTTCCTGACTTCAAGATCTACAATGTTGGTGAAGAGGTCAACTTCTAGATCTGAGGTTTGATTTGCGATCAACACATGTTTTTAGGAAAACTCTGATCTGTCCTGACTTTTTTGAGTCTGTCAGTTAGCAGATTGTAAAATCGACCAAGGCCACCTAAGAGACATTTAAAATTCTCTCTCTAGCCTGGGATCGTATCTCTCTGAAAGAGCTTTCCAATGGTACCAGCCACGCATCGATCTGACGTTAGGGTTGATCACAGCAGCCGATCTCTCCGGGTCACGTGTGGTAAAATAGTAAGATCCAGCTCGTGGACAACAAACCGCAACGACCGCCCGGCCACCGCCTCGTCTTCCATGAGGCGAACCAGCGTGTCGCCTTCCCAGGAGACGGCTCTCCAGGCGCCACCATCACTGCGGCACCACTCCGGGCCCACTCAGGCCCCACTGAGCAGCACGTGGGCCCCACAACTAGCAGCAAGCGTGATGTGACACAAACTATTCCTCGGACCTAGCAAGCAAGCGCAAACGGAACGACGGACTCACTCGCGTGGATTTACTCGAGAAGCGCACACCCAGGTCTGTAGGTGGACCGATGATGGGGATGAGGGTCCGAAGTGGGACCTCACTGTTCTGGGGTTTGGCTAGCTTGTGGCTGAACCCCTAAGGGTCGGGGACTCCCAATTTCACGGGCGGCCAGCACACCAAGGGCGTGGGATGTCAGGGATTGCTCTCACCTCGCTCTGTAGTGGTCACTCGATGTATGAAAAGTTGGAGCGGGCACTCATTCGTCATCTGACGGGCAACCAAAAATAATACTAAGCTAAGCAGTGATAAAACCAGCAGTGGAGAGTGACCCGAAGCTCACCTGATTGGCGTGAAGATGCTGATCCCGGCCGGAGACGAGGGTGAGCGGGGAGTGTGGGTTCCCCGCACACTGCGTCGTTGAAGCTTGACCTGAAAACAGAATGGATACAACACTAGTCCTCACGTAGGAGGGGGTTCTTGGGGTGGGGGTTAAGGTATTACAGCCAAAACTACCTCCACGCAGGGAGGGGCCTTCCTAGCATCACACAACTTCTCACTAAAGTAGGCCACTGGGTGTCCTTCTTGGCTAAGGATCCCGCCAATTCCTACCTCCATCTGTACTACGCACCACCACCTACAGCACTAACAAGAAGACGATGGCCGTCGTTACGTACGGACCCTAGGTCGTCGCTAACCACGCCAGGTTCGGATATCTGGCGACTCTGCTCGTCTTCAGCGACTTTCCGCCAGTCGTCGACTCGCCCTTCTTTTTGGGCGTCGTACCCGTGGCTGAAGTCAATTCAGCCACACCTGCGGCAACAACTGCTGAGGGTGTCAGGCCCTCTACTTCAGCAAATGGCCGAGTCCGCTCGGTCAACAAGGCAGCCATCGAGAGTGTTAGACCCTCGGCTCCAGCAGCTGGTCGAGTCTGCTCGGTCAACAAGCCAACGGTCAGGGGTGTCAGGCCCTTGACTTCAACAATTGGCCTAGCCCGCTCGGTCGACAGACCAGCTGCCGAGGGTGTGAGGCCCTCTGCTCCAGCAGCCGACCGGGTTCGCCCAATCAGCTCTTCATTAACCAAGGGTGTCAGGCCCTTCGTCTCAGTAACCGGCCGAGTCCGTTCGGCCGCCATGACAATGGCTAAAGGTGTCAGGCCTTCTGCCCCAGCAAATGGTCGAGTTGTCTCAGTCAATCAAGCTACTATCGGCGCCGCTCCTGCTCAACGGGGACAATGTTGTCGCCACAGCGGCACCAACTCCAATGCAACCACCCTCAGAGGTACTGCTCTTGCTCAACGGGGGTAGCGTCGACGCCACAACGACGTCGTGCCTACAGTAGGCGTCACGAGCACCGCTCCTGCTCAACGGGGGCAGCGTCATAACCGCAAGGGCGTAAAGCCTGCATCGGTGACATCCCGCTCCGGCAAGACTATAATTGCCGAGGATCTTCGCATTTGGCTCGATAAAGGCGAGCAGATTATACCTCGGGACCGACACATCCCAACCACTTCGAGCTTCTTCAGCAAGCCCGGGAAGATGGAGGGAAATTAAAGAAGTCTGTCATATCGGCGGCGAATCAGGGTCCAATGCAACAACCCAAACTAGTAGCTCCTCCAACAAAGTCAGGGGGCAACCCAATTGAGGAGCGCCAGCTCCGCCCGAAGAAAATATGAGTCACCAAGGAGGAGGCCCGAATCAGCAAGCGAGCAAGGGCAGAAGGGCCCTTCCGCGTGTCGGACCTGCAACAAATGTGGAATCTGGCAAGCATTGAGACCTCAACATCTCCGAGGTCCACAACCCAACCCCCACGCAGGCAAAAGCGCGGAGGAGCCGGCAAAAAGGTGCGGCCAACCTCTCCGTGGGCCAATTCAATGCACACAGATGAGGGTTGCTCGGCCCAGGCCTCCACGTCCTGGGTGTCTGTTTTTTGACAAATTGGGAACGGCATTCAAGCCTAATAAGCAACTGCCCAGAAAGAAACGGGTGGTTCAGGTGACCAATGACGCTGTCAAAGTGTTCATCTACTACACAACCTCCGCCAATAAACAACCGGAGAACACCTCAGGAGAAATGAATCAGCCTCTCCAAACTTTGAGGAGGTCAAAGCCCGTCTCCCAGGTTCTCGCACAAATGTAGCAGACGTCGGCTGTCGGAACATCTCAACCTAAGCCGGCACGGCAATAAGAACACCAAGAAGATGTCCATATTGTCGATGGAGACATCAACCCCGGACACGAGGAAGATCCTGGAAGAGAAGCGCAGACCCTCGCGTTGGAAGAGCTTCGATGCGAAAATTAAGAACTTAAGAACCTCTTGCAAGCATTATTGAGTGAAAAGGAGGCTCATGTTCAATAGCAAGCGGCGCCCACTAGGATGGAATAATAGCCTCCCCCCATTCCAGCCACAGCCAATGCCTCTGTTATTGCTACAAAATTACCAGTGGCAGTGGAATTCGAAGTGCCGCAACCTGAAGCTCCTGTACGGTCCTCTACCACTCCTGCCGCGAAAAGTCCCATGGCACAGAGGCAGATGATTGAATGAATTGTGGAGGCAAAATTTGCTCAACATGGTGAGGGTGTGGCCACCGTTGATTTATACAGCGTGTCCTATCCCCTCCACCATCAGTTCAAGAAACTTCCGCCTGATTCCCCAAAGGCCTGAAAACTCCAAAAGTTCAATGGGCAGGGCTCGTCACATGAACACCTGGCCTATTACATGAACTGGCGCTGGAGGAGTCATATCTGCTGCAGTACTTCGCCACGTCCCTGACAGGCACCACCTTCTAGTGGTATTCCAGACTAAAGCCCAATTCAGTGGCCAATTGGGATGATATGCAGAAAAAGTTCGTCGATCGTTTCCAAACTGCCGAACGCAAAGTCTCTCTGGCGGAACTCTGTGCCCTCAGACAGAGCAAAAGTGAGACCGCATTGGATTTCATCAAGCGGTGGAGGGACGTCAGCATGCGCTGCGATAATCTTCTAATGCCAGAAGACGCAATCACCATATGCCGCAGGGGTTTATCGGTAGAAGTTAGTGAAAAGCTTTTGGGCTCAAGCATTAGAAGCTTCGACCAGCTGAACGCAGTGATGGCGGAGATTGAAATGTTCTTCGCTGGCTATCCTACACATGCTTCTGCCAAAGGTAAATCCTGCAAGGACCACCTGGCCAGCGGTAAGGAGGAAAACGTTGTGGACTTCTCCCCGACGAATGGAGACAAGAGGGAAGGAAAATCAAAGGGCAATAGCAAAAAACCCGATGGCAAGGCGAATGCGTCTCTGTTAGCAGAGCGCATGAAGGCACCCTACTCCTTCAGAAAGGAGCATATCAAGATGATCTTTAATCTGTGCATGAAAGAAAAACTCATCACCCTACCAGATCCACAGAAGCCCTCAGAGGTGGATAAAACAGATAACCCTACTTATTATGTGTATCACCGAAGATTCGGTCACACTGTCGAGGACTGTTATGTTTTCAAGAACATAGTGGAAGAGCTTATTCAAAAGGGCTTAATAAACATGCTGGGGCATGTGGTCGATCCGCCACAGCCCCATGTTTGGAGTCGACCAAACCGATCGACCAATGTGATTTATATGGTGGCGACTGCTTCGAGCTTCAATGCCTCCGAAGCCGGGCCATCGAATCAACAGCCCAATGCCGGCCGCGGAGCTGTTCCCTCCTCACTCCTTGAATGCCTTGCACTGCGGAGGACTATTCGAAAGATCCGAGAAGAGATCTGGCAGCTGCAACTGGAACAAGGTGTCTGCTGCAATTTTTGAAAAGTATTGATGAGCAGTTGGCCACCTTCCCCTTTGGCCCATTTGCCAAGGGGGTAGCTCCAACCCATATACAGGAGGCAGGTATATTACCCACTACCCAGACGCCACTCGGGAGTTGACTCTCTGAGGAATCCTTTGATTCATTTGAAGGCGAGGAGCCAGAGAAGCTATATTCTTTCCCTCGCGAGAAGACCCTACACATCTTCTTCGCATGCCGACGAGAAGGCCTGTTAAACCTCCCGACGTCACCCAGCCCGCAGGCACCAAGCGCCGCATTACACCAGGGCTATCGTCCATACCATGAGGTCATAGGCCATATTATCCATGATTGTCAGCCCTTCAAGGACCTCGCTGAAGACTTGATTAGGCGAGGAGTGGTCAATATGGGCGACTTCTTGGTCAACCCGCCACAGCCACATAGACGGGAGAGCTTGACTTTCTCCATCAATGTCATACATGCTTCGACAGCTTTCCAACTCCTAGAGCCGAGAGAGGAAGGAGTCAGTTCCCAACCGCCCTAGTCCACATTGTGGTATCCAGGGTGACGACCCTCTCATCCATGCTCTTTCCCCAAGGAGGAAATTGAGAAAATTTTCGACAAGCTCCTGGAAGAAGGTCGAGTGATGGCGCGTGATCTGCCGTCCTACTACAATAAAACGGCCAAGAGTCATCCCCGCTATTGCAAATATCATGCCAGAGTGTCCCACCCAACTGGGGAATGCTCAGAAGTTCGGGATTGCATTGAAGTCCTCATCCAAAAAGGGGAGATCGATGCGTAGGGAAATTCAACGGCAAGACGACATCTTAAAGGGGTTGCTGAGAAGATTCTCCGGCAAGCTCAACAGAAGCAGACCAAGTCACAGGAGACTAAGCCCACCTCTCAGCAGGTCCAGTCAGGCAAGTCTACAAGCGGCAACAATCCTCAATCAAACCCTAAAGGCAAGGCTACGTGCGAGGGTTCTAAGGCCCAAAGCCCAAAAAGTCAAGCTGCGGGAGGAGGTTCCAAGTCCCTTACCAGGCTGAGTCAACAACCAAATAATAAAGGCAAAGCCAAGGTGAGAGAGCCTCAAGTCAAATCTCATGTCGAGCCAACAAGGTCGGCAACTGTAGAAAGACCTCAACAGCTCGAACAAGCAAAGTCGCCAATCAAAGCAAAATCGGTGGAGTTACAAAGCCCCCAAGGGCCTTGTCAGCTATTTTATTCCTGCGCCTCCTTTTTTCTTGAAAGTGGATGATACCAGACTTCTATGCAAGTAAGAAAGATAATTACAAATCCCAAGAACCTTATGTTGTCCTAACACTTGATCCCATTCAACCGTGTGTAACCCTCTGTACAAAAAACTGTGAGCCCATGAGACTCCCATACAAAAACCTCTAATCCCCAAAAGTACAGCCCAAACCCTGATCTACAAGGCTTCCCTCTAAGTCAGAAACCCTTTAGCTACTTGCGCCTTCAGCCTCCTCCCTCGCCTAGATTGAGCAGAAAAGTCTTTCATCTTTTCTTAGAAAGTCATTCTAGGTTTACATGTTTTGGGATCATGCATGTGGATAATGCACTAAGTGTGCTTCTATATGTTTTTGGGAATGTTTCAGATTTACATGTTTTAGGATCCTGCAGCGCTGTCTTGATGAAGGGTAGTAGTTAGTTAAATTACGTTTCACCTTTCTAAGCTCTTCAGGTGCTTAATTTTCATTTTTGCTTGTTGTAGTTTGTTTGCTGCAGTATCCTATGGGATTACTTCCATGGCCATGGTTTTTATCAATAAGGCAATTCTCATGCAGTATGCCTACTCGATGACTCTTCTCACATTGCAGGTACTACTAAGCTGCTTTATGCATAAATGTTCCCTCCCCCCTCTCTTTTTAAGTTTGTAAGTCTGTTGGAATCTCATGCTTCATTGTCTCTGTTTCAGCAATTGGCTACAGCATTGCTCATACACTCTGGTCGAGTATTTGGGTACACAAAATCCAAAGGAATAAATTTGTCCACAGCAAAAAAGCTTCTCCCACTTTCAATTTTCTACAATGCGAATGTGGCATTTGCATTGGCAAGCTTGAAAGGAGTTAACATACCAATGTACATTGCATTGAAAAGGCTTACACCACTTGCTGTCTTGGTGGCTGGATGTTTTTCCGGGAAGGGAAGGCCATCAACGCAGGTATCAAATCTAATTTGGCAAAGATATTTGTCAGTTAACTCATTGCATAACATTACTCCACACATTGACAGAAATTCTTCTGCATGAATTATTATCTGATGATGGGAATAGTAATACATAAATGTTCATGCTGATGTCTTTGAGAACTCACACTGATGTTGCAATCACTTGTTCACTTGGTGCTATTGAGTGTTGTGTCTGCCATGGTAATATTAGAAAATAGGCACTAGCTTGTGTGGCATGGACTAGATTTATATCATGCTTGTGGATTAGAAGTCACTAATGTATTACCTCCATTTGAAATGAAATTGGTGGTAGAATCCACATAAAAGAAGTCAGTCAATAAAACGTTGAAGAATTTTAAAGCATTAATGACATATTCCCAATGCATCTAGTCTATACAAACATCATGGACCTCATCTACATTTACCATTTATTTGCTCAAGAATCTAGTTGCTGCACAGTTGTTTTCTTCTATTCAATATATTTTTAAAAAGTTTGAATCCTCAGGTTATTAACATTATATAGTCAGGACAACAGTAAACATATATCGCTGCATGTAGGCTTGTCTCTAGTCATCAATACCGTACGAATCACATAAGAATTTTAAAATAGCTAATATTTTTAAGTCTTAAGTGGTGAAGGTTGTGAAGCAGATACCACATTAAGCAACATGCAAAGTCAGCATCAGGCACAACATGTTCTAAACTGTAAATCAAGGTTGCTAAACCTAGGCATCCCTAGAATGTGGATTATGACTTGAGAACCTACGCAACACTTTAGTGGATGTCTAGATACTTGAAGTCTTGAACTGCCCACAGAAAAAATATGTAGTTTAAACTTTGAAGGGTCAAAAATACTATACAATTTCATAGGCTGGGCAAAGTAGAAAGTCTATAGACTCTGTATTATCGGACTCGGCCGAAACCGAGTCCGAAACCGACACTGCCATCCCTTTGAGGATGCTTCAACTGGCGCCCTTCATCCAGCAGCCCCCGAGAATCTGAGAAGCGGCAGCGACAGCCCATGGCCCCTTATACGGCATCCCCATCCGGCAGCACTGGCGCCCTCAACTGGCAGCCCATGAAGCCCCAACCGGCATACCTCCAAAGCCCTTGAAGCGACCCTCTTCCGGCCAGAACGACGACGGCAGACCGGTAAGGGATTGTACCCCGTCCGGCAGGCCCTCCAAGCCCCTAGACCGAAACCTACAAGTGCTGCCGATCTACTGAACGAAGCCCACCTACACCCTTATATAAGGGGCTACGCTGTAGAAGAAACAAGAAAACAAGAGAGACAAGAGAGACACACACAGGGAAAGAAAGGAGAAAGAGAAGAAAAAGAAGGAGAGTCCCAAAGGCGCTGAGCGTGAAAAGAGTGAGAAGAAAAGAGAAAAAAAAAAAAGAAGAGAAGAGTAAGGTGAGAAAAGGGAGAATGGAGCCAACAGTCCCGTTCGTCCCTCTGCATTTCTTTTCCTCGTATCCCTTTGGCAGTTGAGGAATGGGAATGAAAATATCGTGAACGATCCTAGAGTTGTGATGGTTGTGCTTTCTGACCTCCAGTAACTATTTTCTCTTCCTTTTCTTTCTCCTTATTTGCATTCTCCTCCGTTTCACGATATCGTTCTTAGTCGATGCCCCTGAACGTTTGACCCGGCATAGTACCTCAATTTTTTTTATCACCGTCTGTGCTATGATCGACCTCGCGTGAGAATAGGTATGGTCTGGTGAGCTGGGAAGAAAGATTCACGTTTCTCCGTAGGAGCTTAGGCTTGGGATTTGTCCCATAGCATGGACATGATCCCGAGCCGAAGTCCGCTGTGGATTGCCCTGTTGAGATCCTTCTTTGTGTCGTATCACACCCCTTATCGTTTCTGGATCCACTTCGAGGGCCATCTATAAAGAGGCATAGGGACTTTGTGTTCTCCCCATGAGCCGCTATCGGTGGGAAGCATACCCATTCTATCCCTTTCAGTTCTTTTCATGGCGAAGCTTCGTAATAAGCTTTCTAAGACCTCGTTACGACATTTCTCCTGTTCTCCCACCATCCTCTACTGCCCCCCTGTTTCAACATGGCAGACAGAGCAATTTCGTCCTCAAGCAAAATAGAAAGGATATGATATCTAGACTCGCTTACGTTATGGCTGAGGTCTGGATTCCATAGAAGCCCAACCCCCACTTTAAATGTGGAAACTCCCCCCGTCAGTCTGCCATTTCTTTCCCATTCTAGTAGAAATGAAGTGATCCGGCACCCACTATCGTCAACATTGCGGGATGGTCCGGCATCCCTCTTGTTGTCTCTTGCGCCCTTGAACCGGCGCCACCCCCCACCTTATCCCCGATTTCCTCACCAAGTGTTCTGGCACCTCTGATTTAGCGGGCAATGCGTGTTCGTGATGCCTTCGGTTGAGCTCAAAACGTCCCGGGCAATCCCGGTCCCCTAGTAGGCCAGCCCTCGAGGATGCAACGCCGTGGACCGATGTGAATGTCATCACTTCGTGTGCATTCGATTAATTGAGGGACCGTCTCATGCTATTATGGACGAGTACCCGCTACGTCCCCCCTAGCATGTTTCGGGACAAGGGGAGATGCTGTCGAAATTTTGCCAAAAAAATCTCGGACTAGTAAAGGAAATAAATGATGAAATAATAATGACAATGTTAATAAAAAAGGGGGGAGATGACATGAGAGTCATAAAAAAGGGATGATACGACATCCGTGGGTGCCGTGATCTGGAGCCCCTTTTCCCCCTCTATTTTCACCTTTTTTTCCTCCCTCATTTTCATATATCAAGTAAGCCCAAACATCTACGCACGCAACATTTTACAATAACGTCTAGAAAGGTTTGTCCACTTGCTGCCGAGAGGGAGCCGAAGAATAATGCCCCTCCATCAAAGAGTACACAAGGAGTTACCATGATATACCCTCAGATAAGTCATAGGAGAATTTTCTTTGGGTCCTTTGGTTACCGTACAATGCTGCAAAACACCATAAAATACTTTATGTGGCCATACAAATACGATCTCTTACGGTATTTTACATCAAATCAAGCAAGTAAAATATTTTTCTTTTTTGTTATATTCAGACAGCAGAAGTCCATCCGCCAGCCACCAGCTACTCGTCAACAAAAAATTTTTACCTATCCATCTCTTCTCTGAATTTCGATGGTCCATCCGTCTAACACTCGCTATTTTCACTCCCTGAGTCGATTCTCAACTGGACACCGATTCTAATGTGTGCTGTGGATTGTAAAAGATTGTGTCCTGTGGCTCTGTAGTGAGAGCGGAGCCGAGGATTGACAGGCGTCCGTTTGGAAAAATTAAGATAAGATGGGATTAGATTGAGTAATAGACGATGTCTGTGTATGACGGTCCCTGGAGGGGCGTTGTCGTTGGGTGGTAATGGTCTATGACCAGCAAGGGAGGATTTCCCTGTAAGCCTTAGTCATGTGATGTAAGGACCAAAGATTGTGGAATTCTGACATTTGGTTTCACTGTGCTCTCCTGAGAGGGTAGAGTTGGCGTGAAGATCATGATCGAACACGGTGTCCGAGTGAGATTTGGCGCGAGGTGCGGTAATGGTCTGTGGAAGTGTCGACGGATGACCTGTCAAGATTTGGATTGTGCTTATCGGATCTGGTGAAGGACCAGGAAAGAAGGAAGAAGTTGAGCAAGTTAAGGTTTCCCGTTGATGAATAGATAGTGACCGACGAATGGTCTTTCACAGACAGAAGATGTTAGTTGCTGTGACTCGAGAATGGTGAGAGCCATGTGCCAATGAGGCCTTGGGTGGTCGATTATATGGAGTGTCTCTTCCCGGACTGGATCTAAAATTTGTTGGAAGTTTATGTTCTAGCAGAGTTGGTCCAGTATTGTTATGAGCGTTCGGCTTGCCAAGTGTGAGATGGTTCATGGCGTGGAGTTGACGGATTTGTCACAGTCAGTAGGGATAACTGTGTGAGCTGGTCGAGACTCAGTGATGGTTGTCCCTAGTGCAGGGTGCGAGACCAGTCAGTTGGTAGTGAAGTTGGTGATCGATTGGTCCACCGAGCTTGAGATTTCATCAGTGGCTATTTCTAGTGATGAGAATTGCGTCACCTTGGTGAGTGAGATGGTGGCAGCGATGCCGTGGTTGGATTCCGTTGTCACTGAGGTGATGCCAGATTGATACCGTCTTGTAGGTTATGTCTACTCTAATGATGGATGTGTGCTGTGTGTGAGCGAGGCATTTTGTTCGTGATCAATGTATGGCTGTGTCCCTTAGGATCTGTGTCCTAGCGAGTGTCGAGGTCAGGGATGGAGCTCCGAGAGCATTGCCAGCTGGGTGCGTTGTTCTTCCCCTTGAGTTTGTGGTTGTCTCAAATTTTGAGGACAAAATTTCTATAAGGAGGGGAGAACTATAACGCCCCAGATTTTTTTCAGATCTAAGTCCATGAGGTTTCAGAGTGCTTTTGCAGATCGCGGAGTGAGTTTTGCGCTTTACGCGTTTTTTTGACTGTCGAGTCTTCGGAACCCTGTGTAGGGTGAACCGACGTGTTGTCAGGCTCTGGAATGTTGCAGGCATATTATGCGCTTCTCGAGGATCATGAGGAGAATTTTCTCAATTTTTATATTTTTTGGATTTCTAAAATCCTAAAATTTTAGTTATAAATAACCCCCACCCCCTTCTCTCTCTCTCCCCTTCACTGCAGTGGAGTCCATGATGACCCAACACTGCATTTCTTTTCTATTTATTGACAACTATTGCTTGATTGAACTGTTATCTAGATCTACATAATGGAACAAATTAAGAAATGCCGAGAAGTTTCTGTGGAACGCCACCTTGAAATTACCATCCCCCCTTTTGCACATATGCATGCGTATCAGTGCATATGTTTGCATCTCTGTCATCTTTTTCTCTTGATGACTTTTTAGTAGCTTCATGTATATCTATGATTCTCTTCATAAGGAGACACTGGATTTTTATATTCTGGATTCAAAAAATGGATTTGTCATATTTGCAAATTTATACTTTACAATATTAGGATCTTTAGAAGAGTAACTGTCTTCTTTTCATGCTGCAGTTGTGTGTCAATTTTCTATGGTTGAGACATAAAATCTATAGTGCTATAGACTAACGACTGACCTGGATTCAATTCTAACATGCCCAAATATCATGTACTTTCTTGTCAGAGTTCTGTCGGCTATGATTGTCTATATAACTGTGGCATGGTGCTGATGGCTCCACGTTTGAGGCCCTAATTAATTGCACAGCATCTGGCATATATTGGCTTCCTACCTATCATATTGCAGAAGCCAGCAACGATGAGGTCATGTTCTCAAAGGACATGCTAACCAGCTACACTTTTGGTGGACTGCCCACAGTGCAGAATCTATCCGTTGCAGAGTCCGAGATGATAGCACAATTGAATGCATGTTAACAGACTAGAAATGACAGTTCATCTCATGGATGGATCTCAAAGTGGATGTGTTACTTCCAATTGTCTTTGCCATCGTTCAAGAACTGAATTAAAGACCAGCTGGCCTGCTACAGATCAACTCATTGTTAATGAACTAGGATCAGTGCTATTTCTGTGGATGTTTTCTGACTTTTTCCCCCACATTCTGTTTCATTGCTTCTTCTGGCTTCCATTTCTGGAGGAACACTTATAATTTGTACCATATAACATTATGTTGGACGAAGCTGGTGAACCTGATATCAGCCATTTCCTGAACAGCGTTCCCATGCTCTTTGAGATAAAGTGGCTTCCATCAAAGTTCCAGGAGGAGCACAATTAATGGCAGTTTTATCTCTTCACCAATGAATCAAGGGATCGTGGAGTCACCCAATTTCTAATGCAGGAGCTGCATACATGTGGATTTTGACTTCCTCTATCATATTGAAGCCGGATCTTGCTGAAGCCATGTCTGTTATTCACAAACTGCCCACCGGGGGAAATTTAGTGCAGTTGGCATTGCCCTGTCATGAGATTAGTCAAAATGCTCCAGTGCACTATCTGTAGCATTTTCTGGACTTCAATAGACGGAAACTGTTTCTCAAATCTCAACCTAGTCCTAATGTCCATTTAGCCATATGGTACTTGGCTTTCCTGTTGGTTCATTTGGGTCACAAGGAAGTTGGGGCGGTATTGTTTTGAAAGCGTACTCTAAGCATTACATGGCGCATATGTGACAGAGCTTGAACAAGCCAGAAGAGCCGTCGCTTCTTACATGGCACCTGGGTGATAAACTAGGATACACGAATATTTGTTGCGTAGTCACCGTTGCAAGTGGAACTAGGTCTTATTATGATGTCTCATATCTTATGATTGTAATTACCAGTTGTGGTTGGAAATAAACAGATCATGTATCTCGACTGGTTGTATCGCTTTTGATAATTCCCAGTGAAGGTTTCTTCTACACATTGAGCGCAAACTACTTTCATGCATCCGCTCTGAAGCCATTTATATTTTGCTACTCCGGCGATTGGTTATTTCCTCTTCCCAGGCGTGGTGAAGGCACGACTTGGTTCATTTTTCCTGTTAAGGAAGGCCAAGTCGAGCGATTTAAGGTGGGTGAGTGTTAAGTACTGCCCTGGGGATTTGACTGGGGGTTTGATTGTGCAGGTTGATCTGTGTGCGAGGGCGCACGAAGGTGGTGCATGACGCGATGGGTTGCTGGGAGTCCTGAGTCGGGCTCTGGCTTGCTGTAGAGTGACTAGAGCATAGGCGCCCACCAGGTGCTCGGGGTAATTCCCGACACGGGCGTATGGTGCCGTATAAGGGTGCTGTGAGACCTTGAAGCTTGTGGTTGGCCCAGATGGTTCTTCCTTTGACTTCTGAGGGCTGGAGGGAGGTGACTCGGGGATAGGCCCCGGCCTCGTTGCTGGGTGCCACATGACGTGGCTTGTAGTCAGGGTGCCTCCGGGTCGGCTCAGGTAGCTATGTTGAGCGTGGGTAAACCCGCAAACTGAGTGATCAGGGGCAGACCCGATCGATTGTTGATGTTGCCACAGGTCGCGGCTAGCTAGTTAGGACCCTTGGTTGGGCCCGGTGACTGGGGTGTCGACATAATAATGCCGTTTGTCTGGGGGTCGGAGTGACCCTCGCTCTTTGACGATGAGTCGTATGATGCGGCAGGCTGTTCTGAGTCCCGAGTTGACCCGATTGTTGAGATGTAGGTGGTGTAAAACCGTAGGCAGGGTATTTGGGGGTGATCCCCAAATCTCTTCAGAGTGTCGCTCGATACGACAGGTTGTCCCAAATCTTGGACCCGACTTAGTTGTCGGAGAAATTGGCCGGTATAGTGTCCTTTGCTCGAGAACGATCCCCGCTTGTTATGGTGTGCCGTTTAATCTGATGAAGTGTCTTGATTTCTGAGCCCAACTCAACTGGTAGAGCACTTTTGGCATTGTGCCATTTTACTCTATTTAGGAAGTGTCTTCCTACGCTTAATCCTCAATTGATTTGAGGAAATAAGCACGTGCCAACAGACACTAACAACTATTTTGCATGCAGGTTTAGGGATTTTTATCTGGGAGAGAAAACCTACATGCACTATCATCTAGCATGCTATTTAGTGGTGATTTTGCTTGGGAGATTGCCTACCCTTTTACGTCGCTTAACGGAAGAAGAAAGGAATAACAGGAAAGATCAGACACTAGTGATGACAACCGCAGTAGCAGTAGTAGTTCACCAACGCGAAGGAAGAAGCCTACTTCTTCATGGGTTCAACGATGGCCGCAGCACCACTGCAGCCCACGTACGCTTAGCATGGCAGTAGAGAACTGCAGCTTCAGTAGCAGCACGTTCACCACGGGAAGAGGATAGAGGAGGGAGCCATCCGTTCCAACTGGCTGCCGCAGCGACAGGAAGAAGAGGAAGCAGATGAGGAAGATGATCTCCATGGACAAAGAGGGTCGATGCACAAATGGCTCACGAATAGCAGCGACAGTACCAGTGACAATAGCAGATTACGATGGCTCCAACATCTCCCCTGGGGTTTATATTTATAGGAAAAGATAACTAAATCCTAATGGAAATATACATTCCATCGTAGAATCCGATTGAGTTTAAAGATTCCATGTTAACCCCTTTCCTTTGCCCAATCCTCAATCCCCCTTCCGTGTCTCATTCAAACCCCAACTGCCTTTCATGCAAGGCTCGATCGTGAAAGGGCTTTATGTTCATAACTCAAAGACCTTACTGTATATAGTGTTTATACTTATACCCATTTCCTAAGGCCCTCTTGTGTTCTAACGTAGCCCCCTTTAAAGCCCATTAACCATGTGTTTGAGATTTATCATGGGTTCATCAATATTGAGGCTTATTGAGTATCTCACTTAAGAAAGCCCTTATTATTATTGGTTTGAGTTTTCCTCTTACAATTATCATATGTTAAGCCTTAAACCTTTATTAAAGCCCACTAATTTGGTAGGTTGGGTTATAATAAGTTTTAACTAGATTACTTAGCAGGATTATATGACGCGCCGGGAAATGCGAACGCGCTGGCCCGATGCCGTTGACCCGGTAACTGGCCGATTGCTGGCCGATTTAATCCCGCTACAGGATCAGACGTTCCGCGATTGGGACGATGGCGGCAAGGACAAGCCGAAGAAGGCGACACAGACCGCCGAGATTTGGGAAATATGGGACAGGACGAATAGCGAGGTCGTATTTATCGCGTCCAGCTATCCGCAGGCTCCTTTGGAACGAGCGGCGGACCCGCTAGGGCTTCAAGAGTTCTGGCCGTGCCCTAAGCCGCTCTATGCGACGATGACCAACGATACTCTGGTTCCGGTGCCCGATTATTTCGAGTACCAGGATCAGGCGGAAGAGCTTGACCAGCTTTCGTCCCGCATTAAGGCGCTGACGGACGCTATTCGAGTTAACGGTGTTTACGACGCCAGCATTCCTGAGCTGAAGCGCATTCTTCAGGAGGGCGCGGATAACCGGCTTATCGCGGTCACGAAGTGGAATGAGCTGACATCGAAGGGCGGCCTAGAGGGGGCGATTGACTTCATCCCGATCAAGGATGTGGCCGAAGCTCTGATCAAGCTTCAGGAAGCGTTTGAAGTTACCAAGCGCCGCATGGATGAGATTACCGGCATTTCGGACATTGTCCGGGGCCAGTCCAGCGGCGCGACGAAAACGGCTACGGAACAGCGAATCAAGGGCCAGTTCGCTACGTTGCGGCTGGACGATAGGCAAAAGGAGGTTTCGCGGTTCTGCCGGGATAGTCTGGCGATCAATGCTGAAATTATTTCGGAACAGTTCTCGCCGGAAATTCTGGCTGAGATGACCGGAATATTGGCGTTCATTGCCGATGAAATCGGTTCTGATTTGCCTCCGGTACAGTCGCCCCCGACGCAGCCGGGGCTGCCGCCTGATCCGCAAGCGCAACAGATGCAAATGCAGCAGGCGCAGCAGCAGCGCCAGCAGCAAATTGAGCAGATGACGCAGCAGGTTTTTCAGCAGGCCATAGCCCTGTTGAAGAACGACAAAATGCGGACATTCCGCATTGATATCGAGACTAACTCGACAATCGAGGTCGATAAGCAGGCCGAAAAGGAAGCCGTGATCGAGATGTTCACGGCGCTAGGCGGCTTTCTGGAGAAGTCGGCACAGATTGGGCAGATGGTCCCGGAAATGGTCCCGGCGCTGGGACAATCTCTGTTGTTCGCGTTCAGGCGGTTCGGCGTTGGTCGTGATGTCGAGGGTGCTTGGGAACAAGCAATCGACAAGGTGAACCAGAAGGTCAAGAATCCACCGCCTCAGCCGCCAAACCCTGAGCAGATCAAGGCGCAGGCCGAAATGCAGAAGCAGGAGATGGAGACGCAGCGCCAGCAGCAGCAGGCGCAGATTGACCAGCAAAAGGCCCAGCAGGATTTCATGCTGGAGCAGGAGAAAGCGAAGCTGGATATCGAACGTGAGCAGATGAAGCTGCAAATCGAGCGTGAACGGCTTGAGATGGAGCGCCAGAAAATGGGTATGCAGATTCAGGGCGAACAAGCCAAGGCTGCGGTTCAGGCGCAATCGCTGCAACAGAAAGCTGAAATCGACGCGCAGGCCGCCGAACGTCAGGCCGAGATTGGCGAGCGCGAACATGAACGGTCGCTTGAGGCGGGTGATCGCAAGCACGAACTCGACATGGAAACTGCGGAGTTCAAGGCAAAGCAGGCCAAGAAGCCGAAGGTGAAGGAACCCGCATGACGCAAGAGGACATGGTTCGCATCAAGCGCGTCCTGAGCAAGATAGCGCGAGCCAATAAAATGGAACTGCGTATTCCCCTGCCGGTCTGGGACGACACGGGAACGATGGTTGGTGTGGCGATGGCCTGTGACAAGCGTATGGGCGTCACAGAGTGCCGCATGGAATCGACGTTCACGCTCGATGCTAACGAGCAGCTAGATCACGCCAAGATCGCTGAAAAGGCGAACATTGCTGTGGCTGCGCTGAAGGGCACCGTTCTGGTTTCAATCAAACGCAAACCGCAGGAGCAGGCGCCTTGACAACCTACGTCTGGCGCGACGGTAAATGTGTCGAGAAATCCAAGGCCCTTCCCAAACAAGGCGGGGCCTTTGTCATTTCTGACGATCTTGGCGCGCAGCTTGAACACCACGGCTATTCCGACGGCCGCCGCACCGATAGCAAATCCACCTTCCGGCGCTGGACCAGCGAGGCGGGGCTTGTCGAAAAGGGCAACGACAGATCGAGCAATGATCGCCGCCAAGGCGACGACGTAAGGCAAGTCATTCGTGATGTGGCTGAGGCCACGCAGATGGTGAAGGCCGGGTATCGGCCTCAAATTCGTTACCACGAGGAATAATCAGTGGACAAAGAGCTTGATGAAACCGTGGTGGCAGAAGCCCCCGCGCCGGAGACGCTTGCCTATCCTGAAGGCGATGCCCGCAACGATGTAGCGGCAGCTATCGCCAGCCTGAAAAGTCCGGAGGAGTCTGCGCCGGCGGAAACAGCCCCGGACGAACATCCCGAACCTGTAGAGGGCGATCGAGCCCGTGGTCCGGATGGCAAGTTCGTCGCCAAGAATATAGAGGCCGCCCCCGAAAAGGTTGAGGCGCCTGAACCGAAATCTCCGCCCGTGGACGACACGGCCAAGGCAAGCACGCAGCAGCCATCAAACGCTGCCGGTGCCCCTCCGGTCAGTTGGGCGGCTGATGCGAAGACCGGTTGGTCTGCTCTCTCTCCCGCTATTCAAAATGCGGTTCTCAAGAGAGAGGCGGAAGTATCGGCTGGCTTCAAGCAGAAGTCCGATGAAGTTCGACGCTATGAGGGCATGATTGCGCCTGTCGCGCAGGAAGCCGCACGGCTTGGGATGCAACCTGAACAGGCCCTCACGGCCTTGATGGGCGCACACCATGCTTTGCAGCGTGATCCTGCGGGCGCGTTGGCTCAGCTTGCCCAGCAATATGGCGTTGATCTTTCCACCCTCGCATCAAACCCGCCTGCGGCTCAAACGCAGCAATTTGATCCGATGGTTTCGCGGCTAAACCAAACCGTTACCGACCTTGAAAGTCGGCTGTCAGGCTATCTTCAGACGCAATCAATGGGAGTTGTCGAGAGTTTCGCTCAAGACCCAAAGCATCCTCACTACGAGGCGGTCGAGAACGATATTTTAGAGCTTCTACCGTTGGTAAAGCAGGCCAATCCTGGGCTTTCCCAGACCGATTTGCTTGCCAAAGCGTATGACCAGGCCATTTGGCGCAATCCTGATGTGCGCGCCAAGTTGATCGCCGAACAAATGGCTCAAACCCAGCAAACCCAGACGCAGGCTCTGCAATCAAAAGCAAAGCAGGCGACGAAGGCGGCTGTGAGCATCAAGGGCTCGTCTAACGGGGCGACTGTCGTTCCGAAGATTCCGGGCAATTCCGGAAACTCGGTTTACGACGATGTCCGCGCGGCCATCACCCAGTTGCGGCAGTGACCAACGGCTAGAAACAGGTCAACGATATGGCTGCTCCTAACCCGTCTATTGACGACATCGTCGCAACGACGATTGAAAACCGCTCGAAGAAAGCGGCGGACAACGTCACGCGCAATATGGCGCTTCTCGATGCCCTTCGAGAACGCGGTAATACCCGTTCCTATGTGCCCGTCGATGGTGGCACGACCATCTGGCAGGAGCTGGAATACGCCCTCAACGGCACCACCATGTGGTACTCGGGCTACGAAACGCTCAACATTGCTCCGCAGCAGATTTTCAGCGCTGCGGTGTTCCAAATCCGTCAGTCGGCTGTGTCGGTCTCCGTCTCTGGTCTGGAAGAACTCCAGAACGCGGGCGAAGAGCGCATGATCGAGCTTGTCGGCGGTCGTGTGTCGAACGCGGAACGCTCGCTGGAGGCTCTTATCTCCACGGGTGTTTACTCGGACGGCACGACCCCGAAGAGCATTGGCGGACTTCAGCAGCTCATCTCCAAGACCCCGACAGTGACGCAGGTTGGCGGCATTGATCCGGGCACTTGGGAGTTTTGGCAGAACATCAAATACTCTGCCGTGACCGATGGCGGTGCTGCGGCTACTGCGGCCAACATCAAGGGCTACATGGACGCCGTTGCGAACCAGCTTGTTCGCGGCACCGACAAGGTGGACATGGTGGTCGCCGATAACAACTACTGGGAACTCTATAACCAGTCGTTGCAGGCGATCCAGCGCACGGAAGAGGTCAAGACCGGCCAGTCCGGTTTTGAATACCTCAAGTACCGTGGCGCCAAGGTCATCATGGACGGCGGCTTCCAAGGCTATTCGACCGATCCTATTCCGGTTGGTGGCTGCCCGACGAACACCATGTACTTCATCAACTCGCGGTACTTGCACTATCGCCCGCACCGCGACCGTAACTTCAACGCCATCGGCCCCAAGCGCATGTCTGTGAACCAGGATGCGACGGTCAGAGATGGGGAGATGGTGAAGGCGGGGAGATGGGTCCTTATCATCGCCCCCCCCCCTCACTTACACTATATCAGAAAAGAAAACCAAAGGGGGATCGTCGGGGGAAAACCAACGGAACGCACCTAAACATCGCCACCAAAATAGAGTATCGGATCGGCGTCTCTTCTCTGGCTCCGAAGCTATTCAAGCAAGTAGATAGGGGAAGACGGCGGCAGGATCACTCTCAGTGGAATCCCTACTTCTCCCCCAAGACTTCCCTCTCTCTCGGACAAACAGGCTCTCTCAATTGGCTCTCATACTTCACTCTCTAGACCCCTTGTTCTGTCCTTCTCTTGTATGTGTCTTTTTCTTTTTCACCTGGTCGAACCAAATATACTTATATAGAGATGGCCTATTACGGCCTGAAGGTTGCATGCCGTAGAAGCCTCCTTTCACCATTTTGCTCGCCGGATAAGAGGGAGTTGGGAATAGGGCGCACTGGTGGAAGGGCGTGCTGGGTAAGTTTTATTCGCTTGACGCAGGTTAGACAGTCGATCCTGGACTAGTTCTGGGGGTCACCGTGACCATTCATCTCACCGTGGTCTTGCAAAACCTTGGTGAGAAGTCCTGACGAAGCTCTTGGGTCGACGTACAGCCTTCTTCAGAACCTCGTGCGCCTTCATCTTGAATACACGGGTCTTCTGTTGACACGGCCTTCAACACTATGGTTCGTGCTGCTGGCTCGGCCTAACTTGTGCTCGAAGCTTTCTTGAGGGGTGGAATACCACCTAGGGTGCTTTCGCCTTGATTGGGCGATCATTCGGTCACCATCGGACCCAGCATGCTGAGAAGCCGTACCCATGTCGGGTCATCGAGGTCTTCTACAGACAGAGCCTTCGGTTCCTTGTTCTAAAGGACCAAGGGCATTCTTTCACCTCGGGAGTATCTTTCATTCAGGTGGCGGGCCACCAGGTATACCCTTGTCCTTGGTTGGACAACGGATGTTGTTTATGCGGCACGACTGAGTCGATGCTGGTTCATTAGGCAGGCTTGTTGACACTTCTAGTTTGTTGTGAATTCTCCTCGATTCCTCTGAGGTGAAGTCCCTGGCATTCATACCAGGTGACCTAAGGCTCTGACAGCTTGAGAAGTCTTTGGTGTATTGGCTTCCTTTGGCTTCTTTGCTTCAGTGGGCCGCATCATTCTTGTCTTTTAGGCTTGATTGCCACCAAGTATATTTTGAGTGCCAACAGTATGTAAATAAACTTTTCAATTTGTGTTACTCTGCATGTTAGGATTGCTGTGTAAACATTGTATCATAAGTCTGTCTCGTTGTCAATAAATGTTGAAAATTGAAATTGTCTCCTTGGACTGTTGAAACATCCCCCATGGTTTGAAATGAACATCTAAGTTGAATTAGTTGTTTAACATTTGGTTTGACTTCTAGTATATCAAATGGTGATGTGCCGAAAGACAGATTAAGTCTGTTCGGAACTCTCACTATGCATGAGGTGGGTCTTCGGATTGATACCTTCGCCTTGTACCAGAAATATCTAATTTTAGATGCTTAATCCATGAGGAATCTGTCATGTTGATGGAATTGATATAATGATGAGTTGCCATTTGCTTCTTGCTACCATCTAGCAGCCATATGAAATTCTTGCTTAGCATTGTTGATCATTGCCTTTGATGATGTCTGCCATGGCTACACATATATTTCAACTCATCACTCATGTGGACAGATAACATGTTGATTGACTATCTTCACTTCCATAAGGATTTGACAAAGGGGGAGTCTAAGTGTTTGCACCTTTGCTTAGAAATGCATTGCATATGTTTGAATCTATATGTGTTGTGGTCATTAAGGATCATCTTGGGATTTCATGCACTACAATGCATATCAGATTTCACAGGGAAGAACTCACATGACGATTAAGACCCCAAAATCACCGCACTAGTCCTATACTCTCCACACCACCTTCTCTGAGGAACACTACCAGACCAAAACAACCAATAAGGCCCTCTCGCTCTATCATGATAATTCACACTGCTTCGCAGATGGATCTGGGTACACAAGGATAGGCAAGTCTGGCATCGTCTTAGCTTCCTTGAAACCCTCAAGGGCACGAACAACATTCGATACACTCCACACAAGGAGTAAACACACGATCCTCAATAGGGGAATCTACACTTAGCTGCCTATTCAGGACATCAACTTCTTCAGCTACTAAACATCGAGTACTCGGTACAAGGAGCACAAACTCAACTGGCTACAACTCTTCCGATAGCTCCTCGTAGACAATGACACCCATCTCTAGAGCCAAATACCTCAAATGCTCACTAGTCAACACTAGTCCCAAAACTAATGTCTCGCCAGTCACCCTCAATACCCACACGTGACATTACAATCAACCGCCTGGGACTTCACAGTCTGAAATCCACATCACATAATAACCAACTCATTAGGCACACATCGGTTATAGAAAACCATCTGCCAGTCGCTGGTCACATATCAACCAAAAGTCCTTTGACCGCCTTCCTTTTCGGCTTATCTTATAGGAGCCAATAACCAACCATCTTTAGATCTCAATAATTCTCCTATCGGCTCTAATACCTGATATCTCTGCTTACTAGCCCAACGACATCAGCACACCATCTCTAGCTCCCATTCGACTCCCTTAAAAACTCTAATCTTAGAGCTTTAGAAAACTCTTTCCAATTTGAAGTAACATAGGGGCCACCATTCAACACCATAACTTTAAGAGCCTTCACACTAAAGAATTGTCCATTCCATACACTCACACATTTATGCAAAACCTCCCAATTGGTCAACCAATACTTGACAACGCTCGGCACCCGTGCGTATGACAAAACCACTGGGACCAGAAGGCAACACACAATTCCACAACTTTTGGCACACACTCTCACAAGCAAGAAAGTGCCTTCCGTCCTTTATAATAATCGGGTCGACGATGGCACAAGCTACGTCGAACCCCAGTCATTCCTCACTTACCAAAACTAGACCATTCTCCTAATGATCTCCACTTGAACTTCGACTAGGTCCCTGCCACTTCTACTGAACACTCAGCACAACACTCCATAAAATTACAAAAGCAGTATCCTTGATAGACCTAAGAACTATTTCTATAGTAACCACTGGCGCTGGATCTCGACTCTACCTCGAGAACACCCTCCTTGACTAAGCCGGTCAAAACATTCATCAACTCTATATATGTTCGCACTCTGTCCAAGTCAATCCAATGGCCCACAATCCACACACAACTTCCAATTCTAACCAAGTCTACCATAGACCATACTGCCCAATTCATGGAGAGGACTAGTGCAAACCTAGCCCTTGCTTAGCAACTCTCATAGGTGAGCCGACTAATCCTCAGTTCCATCAGTGCCACACAAGCAATGCCTTAGACGATGGCACAACAACCAACTCAACCTTCACAGCCAACGCAATCTTGAGTCGAAGGACAACCATTTTACAATTGACCAGGAAGCCTCCAACTCTTCTTATCACTAAAACATTTGCATCTCCTGTTACGGCTCCGATTCTAGGACACGTGGGTTATGGGCCCACCACACTTCCACTGCGCAACTCTGCACAATATAGCTCACTGAATTAAGAAAATTATGGCGCTTGCCATAAAACAACCTCCAACTCCACTGACTAAATCCAAAAAATAGGGTGAGCAACTCTAACACCTTAAGTCTAGAGCATAGACTCACACGCTTAGTCTAATAGCTCACACCCTGAACCAAACATCCAAGTCTGACTTAACTTTGTAGAGATGTTGACATCAACTAAGTCTTGGTAGTCTAAGACCTTCTCCATGAAAGATTTGGAAGAAGCATCCTATGTGTTTGGCATAAGGATCTATCGAGATACATCTAAAATAATGCTAGGGTTGTCCCAATCCACATACATAGACACTATTCTCAGAAAGTTTAAGATGAAAAAATGCAAGAGAGGTTTCATTCCCATGAGGCATGGAATTTGCCTATCCAAATGGATGAACCCTAAGACATCTGAGGAGGTGGCACATATGAGTAAGGTGCCCTATGCTTTGGCTAGAGGATCGATCATGTATGCAATGTTATGTACATGACCTGATGTTGCCAATGCTTTGAGTATTGCCAGTAAATATTAGGCAAATCTAGGCGAGGAGCACTGGAAGGCAGTAAAGTGCCTCATTAAATACTTGTAGAGGACTAATGATCTTTTTCTACTTTATGGAGGAGAGGACCTGCAGCTTAGAACTTACACAGACACTAGTTTCCAATCAGATCTAGATGAATACAGATCTATGTCTAGATTTGTATTCATGTTGAATGAAGGGGCAATCAATTGAAAAAGTTCTAAGCAAGATACGACTGTAGACTTGACGACAGAGGTAGAATACATGGTTGCGGCTGAAGCCACAAAGGAAGTCATCTTGATGAAGAAATTCATCTTGGAACTTGGCATAGTTTCCCATATATCAGCTCCCATCTCATTATTTTGTGATAATAATGGGGCCATTGCCCATACGAAGGAACCAAAGTCTCGCCAAAAGTCAAAGCACATTCTAAGTCGCTTGCACCTTATTCGAGAGATTGTTGATTGTGGAGATGTGATGGTAGAGCGTGTACCATATGAAGACCACATAGCATATCCACTGACTAAGCCTTTGACACAGATTGTGTTTGAGCGCTATCGGGGTAAGATGAGCCTCGAAGTTGTGGGCAATTGGCTGTAATTCAATTGGGAGATTATTAGTATTGAGTGTCCTATAAGTCAATTTTGGGTCGGGTAGGCTCGATAGTTATATAATCTTGTTCAACATTAATAAAGTGGTATTTGAGCGTAAATTTATAATTGTATATTACTTTACGTTGTCCCTAAGATATGTGGCTATAAAGTCAACTCGAGATGAGATCTTGATCATGATATTGACTTAAATGGAAACACATCTTGAACTTGTCCCTAGTTGGAGGGTAATCACTCGGGGACATTAATTACCTATTAAACTAGTACACATGATGTGTGGGTGAGCAGTCTCAGGGTCACTAGTGCAGGGCACTGACACATGTGTATAGGTGTACGTCTTGGGAGGATGTACACTGGACCGATCTACCATGGATCTTCAGATGGTTAATTATACCTAATGTCAATTGAAGATCAAATTGTCTCAGTAGCATCGTTGGTCCTTTGACCTGAGACATTGATAAGATCTTACACGAGGACTGGCATGGTTTGATACTTGGCTAAATGACTTTAACTATAAGTCATGAAAGGCCAAGTCATTGACCATGTTAGGATATGTGTGAAGATCATCAATGGTCAAGAGGGGATCACTCACTGTCAGGTATATATCAGATAGTTAATGGGTCAAGACATTGACGCTTCACTAAATCCCTGGTAAGGGTCGTGTGAGTTCGTTTGGAACGGACATCATATACTTACAGAAGGTCATGGTCAATAGGCACGATCATGGGATTTGACAGTTACTATTCCCTCGATTGAATCAGACTCAGAGAAGGAGTGGGTGATTATAGCGATGCGACAAATGTGGACACACGGGTACCAGACATGGTGGCTTGAACCCAACGTGATCATAGGTCCGGAATGAAATAAACTATTATTTGACTCTTGTGAAAGTGAATAATAAATTTAATATACTTCTAATTCAAGTATTACCATTCCCATCATAGAAAATAGAGAGATGTGCATTGACTTTTTTATTTTTTATTTAGAAATATTATATAAATCGTAGGATTCATCCGAGATACGCATATCTAGTTTAGGCCATGGTTGGGTGAAGTCGAGTCTAATATGCGTACTCACATATGAAATTAAAAAAATGGCTGTTTACCGTTCAGCTGAGTGAGAGATGGTTCAGAATGGATATTTTATCCCTTGGACGTCGAGGATGCATATTTTACTCGTCCATATGTTAAACGAGCATTTTATACGGCCCATTTCACCTAAAAGCACCAAAAGGCCCAAAATCCAGATACCCTAACGGGTCCGTCTTTCCCACTTTCTCAGGTCCCAGCGAACTCCTGAGCCTAGAGGGCAGAGCAGCCGCCGCCCCATTGCTGGTGGTGCTGCAGCTGCTGCAGTGGTTCCAACTTAACCGCCGTCCACCATCGCTGCCTTGCCGGCGTCGTCCGCTAATCAGCCGTTGCCGACAATCGCCGTTGCGGGGTCGCCTGCCGCAGCCATAGCTGCAGGTGCAGCCGCCATTACCTTCACATCAAAAAGCAGTAGCGACAGAGAGATGGGTTGGGTCACCGAGAGTATGGATTCCATCAGATCGCTTCAGATCAGGCACGTCCTCACGCAAATCGTCAGCCTTGGTGCGAAACCTCCTTCCACTCTGTCCTTGTGCTGTTCGAAACATCTCCTCTTTCTTTGGATTTGATGATCCCTCCTTGTCTCTCTCTCTCTCTCGGGTGAATTCTTGCCAATCGACATTTTTTCTCTTATTTTTTTGGTGACTGGGGGAAACCCACCTCGCCATCAGCCTCTCGCCGATTGACATTTAGGGATTTGTTTTCGTTTTGCCCTTCAAAACCTTCTGTCCTTGACCTGGTAATTGTTGTGGACTGTAGGCATCACCTCTGGACACAGTGGTGGTGTTTATTTTTCTTGAGAAATTTCGTTGCCTTTCTTTTTCAATGTTTGGTTGTTGTTATCTTAAACCGTGATTTTTTAGGGGAACTTGGTGATTAGGACTTCCGTGTAGGGTTTGTCATTTGATTTAATATAATTCTCTTTTTAACTTTTTTTCCTGAGTGACATTTTCTGTGCTTGAAAATTTCCATCCATAACAAGGAAACTGGTTATTCTACATTATAATAGTAGGGTTATTACCTTCAACAAAAATTTAAAAAAACTCCGAAAGAATAGTACGGTTTTACTGTTATCACATTTCAACGAAGATGGCACTGACGGTGAGATGATGCCAAGTTATCTTTTTAGAGATTTGATCTGCATGACTACTCTTCCATAGAGGGTGGCATAAAAGCCGCGATTCATTGAAAACTGTATACAGAAGACTGCAACCCTTTACAGAACAGAGTAAAAAGGACATCTACCAAGGAGGTAGAGCCTTCCCCAACCCTAACAAATCCTACATCGAAGAAGAGACAGACAATTACAGAATGAGACTTTTCCACCTTTCCAATCTAGACAGAAGAGAGGACTGCTGCAAACATGTCCCTCTCCATTGTTTTCAAGGTGTCGCCTAGGCAGGCGATGCCTAAACGTCACCTAGGCGACAAGGCGCTCCAAGGCACCCAAGGCGACCAGGCATCTAGGCGAGCAACTCATTAAGGCACTCACCTAGTTGCCTTGGTGCACATAGACCACCGTGGGCCCACTTAGCTTGTCTTGACAGGACTCCACTCCTTGTTTTGAGATTTGTTTTAGTATTTGAGCAAAAGTTCAAAGGTAATTTTGAAAAATTGACAAATGATATGTCAAGATTGAAAAGAGAAGATAAGCCTTCCAGTTTCCTTTCCCCTTTCTCTCAGATTCTTCTTCCAATCAACTCTTCCTCCCTTCTCTTGTCCGCCCCTCACGGACCAGCTAGTGTTGGATGGCGATCCTTAGGGAGGGTATCTCTAACTCGATGGGGATAATTACTTTCGAGCCATACACTAGAGAGAAAGGTGAACAGCCCGTTGAGATCTTGTATACAGTCTGATACGCCCATAGTGCCTCGTACATCTTCTCCTCCCAGTCCCTTTTGTTGGAGCTGACAATCTTGGCTAGGAGAGTGCAGAGGGTCTTATTAAAAGCCTCAGCCAGGCCATTGGCCTGTGGGTTATAAGGAGTTGATGTCCTCCGGTCAATCTTGTACTTTTCTGTCAGTCGGTAGACTTTTTGGTTGCAAAAGTGGCTGTCGTTATCTGAGATAATTCGGTCGAGAGTGCCAAACAGGAATATGATGTTGCGACGGACAAATTTGGCCACGATCTTCCCGGTCACCTCCTTCAGAGCAACAGCCTCTGCCCAGTGGAAAAAATAATCAGTTGCCGCCAGAATGTATTTGCACCCCACGGATGAAGCAGATAATGGACCCACGACGTCTGTTCCCCATTGGGCAAATGGCCAACTGGGTACTGTTGGATACAGTGGCACGGGCGATCTTCTAGGCACCGTCGCGTGCTCTTGGCATTTCTGACATGACTTAGCATGCTTGCAGCAGTTATCAAACATTATCGGCCAGTAGTAGCCAAGCTTCTTTATTTGAATTTTCATCTTCGGTCCCACCTGGTGTGCACCAGCCGTCCCGGCGTGGACTTCCTTCATGACTCTTCAGGCCTCTTCAGTGGATAGGCATCAGAAGAGTAATTTCTGTTTGGCATCCGACACAACTTGGAATAATATCCCATTTCGGACCTCTTAAGAGTCCTTTGTTCTGATCAGCTTGATCTTCTCTTCTCTTTGCTTAGGTAGTTGCTGGTATCTAAACCACAGGATGAGAGGGTCTCTCCAGTCGGGTAGGCCGATGGCCTCCACCGTGGCAACCTTGAGCTCCTCTTCTTCTAATTCTTCCATCATGCCCGGCACTTGGCGCTAATTTATCACCCAGATGTTGAGCGATCCGTCTGGCGGCACTGTCAATGAGCTTGCCAGCATTGCCAATGCGTCGGCTTGTGCATTTTCTCCTCTGGCTACATGGCCTATTTCAATGAGGTAGAACTACTCCATGAGCCACTTTGCCTTAGTATGATAAGGGAGTAGCTCGGGTTTCCGGACACCAAACTGTCCCTGGACTTGCTTGACGATCAACAACGAGTCACCAAACACTTGCAGCATTTTGATCTCCATGTGCAAGGTGACTTGGAGGCCAATAATCAGAGCTTCATACTCCGTTTCATTATTTGTGCAGGGCTTGCTGATGTAGCATGAAGTGTGCATTACTTCCCCATCAGGAGATTTGAGGACGATGCCGGCTCCAGCCCGTACTTTAGTGTGCCCTGATGGGGTTGTTTCTGTTCTTGAGGTCCCATCAAAGTACAGTTGCTAGGCGACCGATTGGACCTGATCTACTTCCAATGTTTCATCTTCAGGTAGTTCTGTGACCAGTGGGGAGTCTCTGGGCACTGGGTGTGCTGCGAAGAAGTCTACAACGGCTTGCCCTTTAATGGCCTTTTACGGCACGTAGGTGATGTCAAATTCCATTAGCAGTACAGCCCACTTGTCGAGACGAACCCCTTCGGGACGGGCTGGGAGAGAATGTACTTGACAGGATCAGCCCTAGATATCAGGCTTACTTTGTATGACAGCATATAATGCCTCAGCTTCTTGACCGCGAAGACTAAGGTAAGGCAGACTTTCTCAATCGGAGTGTACTTGGCTTCCGCTCCCACCAATCTTCAACTGAGGTAGTGGAGAGCTTGCTCCTTTCCCTCATCATTGTTCTGGGCGAGCATTGCCCCCAGTGAAAATGAAAGCAGATGAGGAGTTTGCAACCTACGCTGACAGATGGAGGAGGATGGCTGCCAGGGTACCCGGCCATATTCCGGAGGAAGAGAAGGTCAAGCTGTTGATTTTCAATGCTACTCCGACCTTCCGAAATATATTAGCTATGAATGATATATCAAACATGCATCAACTGTATAGCCGGGCGCGGTTCATTCAAACACAGTTTAAGGACTCTCCTATCCACTCCTTATTTGAGGCCCAGAAGCCCAAATACAACAGAAAATCACAAGGGCCGGTCACCAAGGGAGTCCAATCGAATGAACAGGTTCAAGCCATTACTTTCCCTCCCACCAACAATAACCGATCCGCTTTCCCAAAAATCCCCGCAACACCCAGTCCATTCCACAACCCCGTCCTCCACTCGCCTTCGCCACTTCACAAAACCCTCCGCCTGCTTATTCCACTTCACCAAACCCTCCGCTCACCTTCACCATTCTGCAAAACACCTATTCCGCTCCACAACACCCTCCACCACCACCACAATACCACAACGTTCCTCCCCCTAACGGCTACAACAATAACTGGCGCCCGGCTCTGAAGAGAGCACAATATCCCCCTTTGCCGAAAACTCTTGCCGACATATTTTTGGCTCTCATGTCAGTGAATGCCATACAGCTTCCTCCGGAAAGGCCCAGTTGGAATACAGCGGTTGATTAGACAAAGTATTGTGTGTTCCACAAGCAGCCGGGCCACACCATCGAAGGATGTTTTCAATTTCGAGACCTGATTTATGACATACATGAAGGACACAAGATCGATTGGACTGAAATGCATAAGGCCATCGTTGAGTTGAAAGAAAAAAGAAGGCAGCCGCCGAGGCAGCAAGTGCAGTAGTAGGCACCGCAGCCACAGCAGCCACCGCAGTAGCAACCACAGTAGGTTTAAGACTTGGGGATCCATCAAAACCCAATGCCGAACCATCCACCCGCTCCGCAACCTCAGCCACCAGCACCTACTCAGGTGAACGTAGTTCAGCCTCCGGCCCCCAACGCCAGATGGTCCTTTGACGACGACGGCACAACCCATCAAGTCTCCGCCTTCCATCACAACTACCTCTCCACTTCCACCATCTTCACATCCATACGCGAAACCCCTCTTCCATCCGCCACACCGCTCATCCACCCACTCACCATCCCTTCCACGTCCATGCTAACACCCTCACCCGCACCTCCACCTCGCTCACCACTTATCACCCCCACCGCTATCAGCACTACCCTTCCATTTAACCCTCCTCCCACACACACACCTATCATTACCACCACACCTACCCCCAATCCCTCATCCATTGTCCTTACACCCCCATCTACACCCATCATCATCACACCCACTTCTTCGCCCATTATCCTTCTGCCACAATCCGTTACCATCGCCATCACTTCTCCTAACCCTACACCCTTCGCCACACCACTTATCCACCCTGCTCACCTGATTCTGCCATCATCAGAAGCCAGTCTGGCACAAAACCTTGCCCTACGGAGCGAGCGATTATTCCAGAGAAATTATGCTTCTACTTCCAATCTCCAGTCTGCCTAGCCAGTCGCAGATCAACCAGAAGAAGCTGAACCCTTGTCGGGTACTCAATATGACCTGTTGCATCATTTGGATAGAGTACCCACCAAGATATCTATACTTGAGCTGATTAAAAGGACCACCCTTCACCAGGATGCACTGAGAAATTTTCTTCAGAAGGTGATGGTCAATGAACATATGGCAGTTGATAGCCTCCCTACGGCACTGGCCACAATTTCCAAAGGATCGACAATTACATTTTTCGAAACCGAGCTAGCCCCTCTACGAGCTCGACAGATGCCGCTCTTCAGTTCTATTATATTGAACAAAGTTAGTGTGAGGGAGCTTAGTTCTTGCATGCTTAGATAAAAAAAAGGATGTGGAAAACCAGGTGATTAAACAACAGACTGCAGCTAGTGTAAACTGCAATTCTTGGGGAAACATTTCAAACAAGAGAACAACTGTGGTTGTAATGGGTGAAAACTGAAATTAAGTGCCCTGGAGCCTGAGGAAGCTAAGATGAGTCCATGTTGAAAGAGCCAAACGTGATAACACGTCTTACAGTTGGTGGCAGATCATTCACCCATCTGTGAGAGGATCCACGGATGACTGATCTCTGAATCTGCCTTGGCTTTTCTAAGGCCACCATCAAATACATAGTTCCTATTTGTGGATTGGTGTCATATCATGTCCAGACATGAAAAAGGAATATCCATGTTCATGTAGCAGATCAGTTTGTGGCAGGAACTTGTGTAGACCCTTTCTCTCTCATGCTGCTGTTCAAACGGATTTGAACAGCAGATCTGTTTGTTGCGGGCCTTAATGCATTTGACTCGGCTACCTGCTTCAGCCAGTTCTGGAGTGGTATTAATGTTTGGAAGTTGAATGATTGATACATCAGGAAACGAGGCAACTTTGCAAATAATCAGACCGAAGAATAGCAGCCAAGAAGAGGATCCATAGGAGGGGCATGACGAAGCAACAAAACCTGAGCTCAATCTCCATGCTGTCGTTCTCCTTCTTGATCCGGTCGATCTCAGCGTCCAGGCTCTGGAATGGAGAAAACAATGAAGGAAAGCAAAATAAGCGGAGACTAATAGTAGCATCGAAATGAATAAAAATGGTGGCAGCAAAGAAAGGAAAAGGGAAGCAAAAAAAAAGGACGAAATCTTGGAGGAGGGTGTCACCTCGTGCTTGGCATCCCAGATCCTGTTGCCGGTGTGCTTCTGGTATTGCTCCAGCATGCTAGACAACCTGTTAAGAATTTGTTGTTTTTAATGTAAGACTAAAAGATGAGGCCTTTTCATGTTTGATGTGAGAGAGGGGAAGCTGGACGGAGTCCGGAGGAAATGGACACAGACGTGGTGTTATCGCTGCAGAAGTCTGCAATCTTCCCGGAGCTGGAGAAGACGAGGAGGTAGACCTTGGCGTCGCAGAGCACGGAGATCTCCCTGGCCTTCTTGACGATCCCAGCCTTGCGCTTGGAGAAGGTGACCTGCCGGTTGGTGGAGTTCTCTATCCTCTTGATCTCGATCCTTCCCCTCCCCATGCTTCACCCCACAGGCCAGAAAGCGCTCCCACCGGCAGCGGAAGAGAGCAAAAGCTTTGTGGGGGGGGGGGGACTGGGGGAGAGGGAGAAAAGTGAAGAACAGAGGGGAAGAGGAGCATACGGATGAAACAGTGGGGAAAGAGGAGAGTAAAGCTGAGGACTGCCATTCCTGGGCGTGGTCGAGGGGAGGCTTTCGGGGGCAGCTCATCATGTTTGGCCTGCACCTGTTAAAATGTGGAAAAGAGGGAGGGAAAGGGGCGCGGGTCATCCTTGGCCTTCTTCCCCTTCCCACCTCGCCGTGTTAGTAGAGGGGAGGCTGATGACCCGTACGTACCCTGCTGTTGTCGTGGCCTGTTGCTCTGCACCAACAGCTGTTGCTCTTCCGACCTTTTCCTGCGCCGTGGTTTAAAGATTTGGTTTGGTTTAGTTAGACGAATAATAACATCATAACGCATTCGGTGTGTCATCATTTTGCGACCTTTTACACTGTTTTCAGGCATTTTACTCGAAACCAAACGACCCTGCTGTGCCGTTCCTTTGGAACAGTCCCGAGTCCCCGTGACCTTTTCTCTGTCTGGGAACTCGCTGGTAACGTCAAAAATGTTACCGGCGGCACGCAAGAAAGTGACGTCGAAATCACACCAATAAGAAGCAGAGGTCTCTTTTAAGATATTCAAGCTTACCTTGAGTGGTTTAGGAGTTGGGATGGACATGTATGTGTGTGTGAGGAATTGAGTGCGTAATCATGAGTCTTGATGAAATTAAGCTTGAGTATAAAAGGAATTCACATGAATCGACTTAGACATCTTTGATTTTGTTATCATCAAAATCACTGGGATATGTACAACAGAGAGCGCACCCCCTGTCCAAGGGATTGGGAATGGCCTCACTCTACCCTTAGAGCACCAAGGTTGATATTATATATAAGAAACGCAATGAGTTCACAAAATCACCGGGGCATACCCCTAAAACAGCAATAGCTCCACCAAAAATAGAGAAGAGGAAAGGAAGGGGGAATGTGAAAGTGAGGGAGAAGGACAAGCAAGGCACCCGACCGGTCACCTTGCACGGGAGGTTCTAATGGCCGGGAGACCTATTGCATCTAGCACAATACCCCCTCTAGCTTGCCAAGGTAGCCAGAGCCAGCTGAAATATTCTAAATTCTTCCCTTCCATCATAGCATCTCCAGCCAATACATCTGCCATAAAATTGCATTCTCTATAACAGTGAAAAATTCGAGCCCAGATCTTGTTGAATACTTTAAGGAGGGATTGCCACCACGGGAGGATAGTCCATGAAGGCTTGGACTTCTCCTTCAACATGTTAACTAGCACCTGTGAATCAGAGTAAATAGCTGAGATGTTAAACTGATACTGTACTACAAGACGCATGCCATCAATTAGAGCATGACATTCCGCCATAACATTAGTTCTGTGACCATAAAAATAGGAGAAACCAAAGAGGAATGAGCCGGCACCATCACGGATGCACCCACCACCCCCACAGGGCTGAGGATTGCCCTTGGAAGCTCCATCGACATTGAAAACAAGACCCACTCCAGGCGGTTGCCAACAAACGCTGAAGAAGGTTGGCTTTCTACATGAGAAAGGGATGCCGAGCCAGGCTAAAGCGTGTTCCCCTTGAGTTCTAGGTATGCATTTAAACCGCTGCTGCTTGAAGGCATCTTGAAGAGATAACATGATATGTGAGATGCTCCTAGCGGGGATTATCATAACACCTTCAAACCGGGTGCTACACTGACTTTTCCATATCTACCAGAGCATCATGAGCAACAGGTAAGAATACATAAAACCATCAGGACATTGAGTATGACATTGCAGCAGAAGGTGCTTCACATGATCCAAATTAGATAAAGAAGTATCAATTGGCAGGTGCCATATAGATTGAATCCAATCCCAGAAGAATTTCCCCAGCTCACCCTAAATAAAAAGATGGTTAGCATTTTCAATATTCGGAGCTGCCGCATAGCAAGAGCACTTAGAGGCCATCGAAACACCACAGGCAACCACCGCCGAGTCAACCGGAATCACGTTGTGGAGCAGCCTCCAAGTAAAAACGGCCGCTCTAATAAGCAAACCACGGTGCCATAGCCCCTCATAGTAGCGGCAGTGTGTTCCATGGTTAGCAATCATTTGGAATGCTGTTTTCACAGTAAAGTCCCCCTCAGAGGAAGCCGTCCACACCAAACAGTCTGATCCCGGAGCAAGGGGAAAATGGAGCAGGTCAGCCATGATAGGAGACGGCAGAGACATTAAAGACCACATTGGGTGAGAGAGGTCTGCAAACGTGTCACTGATTAAAATGGAAGAACAATGACGCTAGACGACATAATCCATAAGTGGCCGTCTCCCAATCCAGGTGTCATGCAAGAAATCCACAGAGCTCCCATCGAAGATGACCCATCTCATGCCCTGAAGAAGGAAATCTCTCACCTTAACAAAGATATTCTTCCTGATACCAGAAGGAAAAGGAGTGTCACAATAGCTAAGGTGTCCTCCTTTAAGATATTTCTGCTTAGCAAATGAGCTCCATAAAGAGGAGAAAATCTTCCTTCATGCAGTTTTAAGCCTGTGAGCTTATCCTTGTCTCAAAGGACTAAAATACTGCCCTTATGACCTATGGTTTCTTTAACAGCCCATCCTGTAAGCTTGCTGCCACCACACGATCTAATGAAACTTTCATTTAAGTTAAGATGTGTTGATTTCCTGTAAGCAAAGCACCTGCGGCCTATTTTCCAGAGTTAAAATCCAGACTGCCCTTCTCTTGGCTTCATTATTGACACCATGTTTCCTGGTCGAATGATGCCTTGGGTGAGCCACTCATTCCTCTCTTCCGGGGTAATAACGGTTAGAGGAGACACCTCACTATCTCTTCCATCTTTCAAAGTGCTCCCAACTCTCACTCATCATTAGAAAAGCAAGAGGGCGAAGGAGGCGGATGTGAGGAGATGGACGATAGAGAGGCAATGTAAGGGAGGGAACTTTTCAACCTCCTCTCGCCTGCATCTACCTTCAGTGCTCTTAAGGCAGCTGGGGTTTGATCCTCCCTGAATGACAGGAGTCACCATTGCAACATTGGGGCTGGCAAAAGCGCCGGCCTTGTCCACACTGCCTGTAGCAGATCACTGCTGAAGCTGCCGGCATCTCCTTCCGCCTGGTCCGCCCCCGCGAGGAGATCCACCAGCAGCTGGAGGAGGGAGTTCCCCACTACCCTGATGTCTTCCTTAGGTCACAAGGAAGAGAGGGGTACACTCATGGGCCTCTTCATCCCTGTAGAAGCACACGAGGGGGACTGGGTAAGTTCTGTGTGTGTGCTACCCGGCCTGACCTGTTGCACCCGAGATACCAGGTCGAGACTGCTTACCGGGTAAGAAATGAGGCCCGCAGCGTGTTCATCTTCCCTGCCTGATGTGTCTCTTGGGACCCAGGAAGTCTTCCCTTGACCGCAAGGAAGATCTTGAGAAACAACACTCCTTCCTTGACCTTCACAAGATAGCACCCAGTGGCATGCTCACAGATCTTGGCTCAGCAGGTCCCTTTGGCTGCCCCATTTGCAGTTTCAAGGCCGGATCAGCACCTTGATGGCACAGACAAGCCGATTGAGCATCAGCATTAGTTAGGCTGATCTTCTGACTAAACTGAGTCGCATGGCTGTGAAACTCAGCCTGCTTCTTCCCTGACTCCAACTGGGGTTGGGACTTGACTTCCTTCCAGTGAGTTTGGAGTTGCTTGTACACCACCACAACCTCCCCCCAAGTCCATGAGGGACTCTCCCTCAATGAAAAAGCATCTTGCTTGATCTCTGACTGGTTCTGGGACTCTACATAGATATCAATGAACAAACACCTCCCATTTATTCTGATTATCACCTTCTTGGGGATGAGGGAAATGCCTCACTTTGACCACCACTCTGATGAACTCGAGCACATCTCCTTCAACTGTCTCCATGTCCCCCCTCCACACCTCCCTGAAGGTTTGAACGATCCCTTGGAATGTGAGTACATTCCAGTGATGGAGAGGGTCTCCAACAATCTTGTTCCACACCTCCCTTCCTTTTTTTGCAGTGGGTTGGTGTCCGTCTCCTCCAACCAGCTCCTGAAACTAAGTCTGCCACTCATCAGCTGCAGAGGGGACTGAGCGATCCAAATCTTCCCCAGTTTGGCGACTCCAGTCCAAACCAGTTACAGGTCTTCATTGATATTCTTGATCCACCAGGATTTCTCTCCACAGTTAGCACTGAAGAATTGCTTGACTTCTCTTTCCAAGCTTTCATCCCAGCTCCCTTCAACGCAGTTCTGAAGTTGCTTCTTGGGTGCAGGGTATATCTATAGGGTTCTCCTGCCTCCAGTCATACTCAGAATCTATGTAGTCAAAGGCGTGTGGCGACTGAGGCGACGAGGGGGTTGCCTTGCGCCTCAAACGCCTAGGCTCGAAATAGGCTCAAAGATGACTCCAAAATAATGGTTAATTTAGGACATCACAGAGATAAATAAGAGAAATAACACGACTTATGGGCTAAAACAGGTGTCAACAAAGTGGATGACGAAGGAAGAGAACGGGCAGCATACTACCTTTCTAGATTGTTCAATCCTGCGGCATCTAAGTATGCTGCCATGGAGAAGACCTACGCAGCACTAGTATGGGTAGCTCAGAAGTTGAAGCACTATTTTCTTGCCCATGAGGTTAAGCCGATCTCTAGGATGGACCCTATTCGTTATCTTTTAGAAAAGCCTATCCTTTCTAGCATATTAGCTCGCTGGCAGAGCTTTCTCTCACAATTCGATATTACCTTCGTCGTTCAGAAGGCGATCAAGGGATACGCCATTGCCTAGCATCTTGCTCACTCTCCAATCCCTTGCACTGATTCGATCCAGGATGAATTCCCTGACGAACACCTTGCTGTGATCACTCATCTCCCCTTCTGATCTTTACACTTTAACGGTGCATTAAATTCTCAGGGCCGTGGAATTGACGTCGTTCTCCTTACTCCAGAAGGAGTAACCATCCCTATTGCTTATCAGCTCTCGTTTCCTGCCACAAATAATATAGCCGAGTATGAGGCTCTCCTGGCCGGTCTGAAGCACACCTACCTCCTAGGCACGTGCTATCTCAACATTATAGGAGACTCTCAATTGGTGCTACGCCAAGTTCTCTCAACTTACCGCACCCGTGACCTTAAGCTTAAACCCTATCAAGATCTGGTCACGCTCCTAGCTAGGCAGTTCCATAAGCTTATCTGTATCCATACTCCTCGCTCTCAGAACATTCTGGCTGATGCATTGGCATCACTTGCTTCTTCCCTTTCTTTCCCTCTTAGTCGTTCCACTGAGACCATCGTGGTCCAGCGGATGGACGCCCCCTCTCTTCAGGATCCCTGGTTCGATAATCTTAGGAAAATCGTAGAGAAGAAGGCTGAGAAGGAAGAGTTGAAGGAAGTATCATTGACTGAGCTTGAGGAGATTCTAGAAGAAGAAGAGCTGCCGTGGTATCATGAAATTGAGCAATACTGTAGGGATGGATCCTTTCCGGAGACGGCCAATGCCGAGCAGTGGAAGGCCATTAGAAGAGTCGCCGCAAGGTATACAATCATCCCAGGAGAACTATATAGGCGTGCTCTTAATGGAGTTCTCATGAGATGTCTGGATGACGATGAGACTTGGAAGGTAGTACAAGCAGCTCATGTAAGTGAGTGTGGAGGGCACGTTAATGGACAAGCGTTAGCAAAAAAGATTCTTAGGTAGGGCTATTACTGGCCAACCCTAGAAGAAGATTGTTCCACCTATGTCCGTAAGTGTCTTCAATGGCAGCTCCAAGCTGACAAAATTTAGGCTCCTGCTTCATCTCTCCATCCTCTTTCTGCTCCTTGGCCATTCTCCATGTGGGCTTTCGATATTGTTGGCCCGCTTGGTGACCCTAATGCTCAGACTAAGTAAAAATTCTTTATCCTCACCGCTACTGAGTACTTCACCAAATGGGCGGAAGCTGAAGCATACGCAAAGATCAAAGCTACCAAAGTCTGTCACTTTATCATGAAGAACATTATTGCGCGGTTTGGAGTGCCAAGTGACATCGTCACTGACAATGGACCTCAATTTGTATCACAAGAACTCCAGGACCTCTGTAAGAAATTTAATATTTCACTGCATCATTCATCACTATATTACCCCCAAGGTAACGGCCAAGCCGAGGCCACGAACAAAACTCTTCTTAAAATTATTAAGAAAACATGCGAGTCGCACAAGTTTGCTGATTGGGCCAACAAATTGATAGAGGCTCTATGGGCTTATCGCACCTCTGTCCGTACTCCCACGGGGCAAACTCCATTTGCTCTTACCTATGGGATGGAGGCGGTACTCCCATACAAGATCTTGATCCCTTCCCTAAGAGTGCAGCTAGATAAAGAACTCAATCTCGATGAACGTCGGGAGGCGTTACTAGTCCAAGTGAAACTCTTAGATGAGAAGAGGCTGAATGCGGCCAATCACATTTCCATTTATCAAAAACATGTCTCGCGACATTTTCAAAAGAAGGTCATCGAAAGGAAATTTCAAGTGGGTAACATGGTTTTGAAATACAAATTCATTCGAACGGGTGGTCCTAGGTCTAAGCTGCAACCCAATTGGGAAGGGCTGTTTGTAGTTAAAGAGGTGTATCCTGGGAACGGCAAGAATTTTGTCCTCGAAATCTAAGAGGAGACCTTACCTAAACAAATATGGAAACCATTGCTACATCTCATCCTCGCGCTTTCAAGTTGTTTCATTTCCCGAGTGGTGCTACCAAAGCACTTTTACCAATGGTATGACCTTATTCCTTAGTCGCTGTTCACACCGATCCTCAATATGAATGGGGTACTCAAGAATAGATAGATCTGACGTCACTTCAGGCCATACCAAGTCTTCCAACACATAAGAATCATTGGACATGTATTTTCACAATATCGATACATGGAACACATCATGCACCGCATCCATCTCTGGAGGTAGTTGCAAACGATACGTCGTTGGGCTAACACACTCCACAATAAGAAAAGGCCCAATGTAATGGCTACTCAACTTCCCATGCTTGTCGAATCACACCACACCTTTCATAGGGGAGACTTTCAAGAACACCTGGTCCCCCACTGCAATGGTAAGAGGTCATCTCCGCCGATCGGCATAACTCTTCTATCGACTTTGGGCTGCTTGTATCTCTACCTAATCAGCCGTACCACCTCCACACACTGTTGTACCAATTATGGTATTGTCATAACTCGCTCACCAACCTCAAACCAGTCCAGCAAAGTATGACATGGTCTTCCATACAAGGTCTCATAAGGTACCATGCCTAGACTAGAATGATAGCTGTTGTTGTAAGCGCCATCAACGACAAATGATGAATCCACGACCCTTGCAACTCAAGGCAACAAGCTCTCAACATATCTTCTAGGGTCTGGATAGTTCTCTCCGACTACCCATCAGACTGAAGGTGATAAGCTGAGCTAAAAGCTAATTCTATTTCCAAGACCTTCTAAAAGCTCCTCCAGAAACTAGAAGTGAAGTGGGAGTCCCGATCGGACACAATAGAAATAGAAATGCCATGTAAGGGGACAATCCACTCCACATACAATGTGGCCAATTTGTTGATTCCCCAACTCACCTTAATTGGCAACAATCTGGCAATCCTAGTCAACCTATTAACTAGCAACCATATACCATCATGGCCACCTTGAGTCCTTGACAAACCAACCACAAAATCTATAGTCACATGGTCCCATTTCCACGTAGGAATCTCCAAAGGCTGCAAAGTGCCACTTGGTTGCTGATGCTTTGTCTTCACCCTGCTGACATGTTAAGCATCTGGCCACAAACTCAACAATATCCTTCTTCATACCTGGCCACCAGAATTGCCTCTTCAAATTACAATATATCATGGTTGCTCTGGGATGCACAGCATCACGAGAACCATCTGCCTCCTGTAAAATAGCTTTCCTCACCTGATCTTTAGCTGGGACATACAAACCTACCTCGAAATCTCATCACCTCATCGTCACCAAACTCTACCTTGGGCATAGACAAAATACAAGGTAGCTTGGGGTCCACACCTTAAGCCTCCATCACCTGGCGACAGATAACTGCCATGATAGTCAAGATAGCAAGAATAGCTGACCCCTGATCCCGAGGAACTTTAATCCTGAAAGTCTCCATCGGCACTTGCTGCCACAGCTTCCACTCTCTCATCATCAAGTGACTGACTACCATCTTCCTGCTTAAGGCATCGGCCACCACATGCATTCTGCCCGGTTGATAGGAGAAGCTGAAATCATAATCTTTCATATATTCCATCTATCTCTTCTATTTGAGATTGAGATCTCTCTGAGTGAACACATACTTCAAGCTTTGGTGGTTAGTAAAAATTTCAAATTTCTCTCTATACAAATAGTGCCTCCATATCTTCAATGTAAAAATTACTGCTGCCAACTCAAGGTCACGAGTAGGATAGTCTTCTTCATGCAGCTTCAACTGGCGGGACGCATTAGCTACCACCTTGTCATTTTACATCAACACCATACCCAAACCTACCCTGGAGGCATCGGTGCACACCACAAAGCCACCAGAACCTTAAGGTAATATAAGAACTAGAGTAGTGGTGAGAAATCTCTTCAGCTCTATAAAGCTTTGTTGACACTCATCGGTCCAGATGAAAGGCACATCCTTTTGGGTCAACTTGGTCATCAAAGTAGCAATTCGAGCAAAATCTTGAATGGACCTCCTATAATAACCTAACAGGCCTAAAAAGCTTCTAATGTCCGTCACCGACCTCGGTCTTGGCCACTAAACCACTATTTCTACTTTACTGGATCAACAGAAATATCATCAATATCACTTTATTAATAACGAATAAGATCGTACAACTATTGGGCCTACCCGACCCAGAATTGGCCTGTAGCACACCAATACTAACAGTTCCCCCCTACTGAGATGGAGACTGAAGATGCTGGAGCGTCTTCTGCTTATGAAAGTGATTACACAACCTTCAGTCTGCCCCGGCTGATGTGGAGCGACATTGGGCCATCTGGTCAGCTTGTAGGTGAGGGGGCCGGGTCCACGGAGGCCATCGTCACAAGCCTGAGCTTGGTGCCGGTTGAGGTAAGGGATCCTCTGCCGCTCTCACTTCGCAGCCTTTCTTATCATCTTCTATATCAAATGCCTGATGCATGTTGTATCCATTGTGCAGGCTGAGGTGTCGCTGCCAACCATAATTGTGCAGATACCTCTCTCGGCTTCGGGTGTGGGTCAATCAGCATTCCCACCAGCCCTGCAACCCATCGCCCTACAATACCCCAAGGACTATGTTACGACAACGAGCTTGGAGGCACCTGGGCAATTGTGGGAGCTGTTGAGCCTAATGACGCTACAGAATCTCAGCCTCCTATCACCGATAAAGAGTCACTTCCGAGGGAAAGGAATCTCCCCGAAATAGAGGCAGGAGAGATCATTAAAGAAGAGGCTGGGGCTCGTAGGGCTTTAGCCCTTGTTACAGAATCGGCCTCCATAGAGGCCAGTCAGGCTAGGTGCAAAGAGCAAGGATCCTCAGTTGTTGAGGTCCTCAGCGTAGCTTTGCCACAAGAAGTTGGGAGGGAGGTTGTTATTATCGAGAGTTCTTCCATTATGTCAGCTGTCGGAGTCGGCTCCAGTGCGGGTGTCTTACAAGTTATGCCGTCGTCGTCTTCTGAACCAAGTGATAATATCTGGGCTGTTGTCGACAGTAGGGGGGAGTTTAAGCTTCCTGAGATGCCACCACTTGGTTTGCAGTCGATGAGTGACCTGGTGTGGCAGTTCCTGGGAACCTTGCAACTGACTGTGATAGCCCATCGGGACTTAACATATGTGCAGCTGAGGGGCTTGGTGGAGCACCTTTCCCGCTCGTTGCTAGCTTTCGGCTGCCCCATGGATGACTTGATGCAGCGGTGATCTTGTTACTGAAGTATGTGAATAGGAGGGAATTCCTTAGCCAAGAGGTAGTCGATCAGCTGACGGCCCTAAGATTTGAGCGGACAGAATGTCAGACTGCTCTTGCTTCTCTGAAAAGGACCGCACGGTAAATGAGGAATGCGGCCAGCGCGTCCTCCGAGCGCCGGACCTCCTTGATGGTTAGGATAGCTGAGCTTCACGCTGAACTTTCCAGGGTTGAAACTGAGCTACAGGAAGCTGAGCAGCAAGAAGTCCAGAGCCTGGAGGAGGCAGAATTGGCTGAAGGACAAGCCGCCTCTCTTGAAGAAAAGCTAAAGCAGTTGGAGGCCGCCGAATCTCGATTGTAGGAGTTGACCCGTTACCCCTCCTTAGGAATTTTGGAGCTCGAGGACATCTTCCGACGCCCATTGCAGTAGCTCTTTTTTGGCTTATTTTTTTTGTTGGTGAACTTTTACATATCCGAGGGACGCCCCGAGTACCATGTATTTTGCCATTTCACAGAAATGAAATGTCTTCATTCGTCATTGGATCACGGCTCCATCTTCCTCTTTTTTTTTAAGCTACTTAACTTAGCCCAGATACATGAGTTACTAGGGCAGGAGAGCGCTCACACCTTCAGCGAAGGGATGAGGGGTTCGCTCCACCACAATGTATCTATTCTCAGGGCCAAATCTCGGCTAGTATAGGTTGAATATTTAAGGGTGAAGGTGTGATGACCACTGGAACCAAAGGGTAAGGTCAGAAGACCGTTCAGCAGACTTCGCCGATGGTGATGAAGCTACCAGGAGACCATTTGAAGGCTTTGATCATTTGAGTATTTGCCATGATAAAAATCGATCTTATTTTGACCTCAGTGTCTCACTTTTGCATTTAAACACGGGACAGGACAGAAAAATAAGTTTGGGGTTTTGTTATCATCAAAATCACCTGGAGAGACTCAACAATCTCACCCTTTTTGATGATGACAAAACTCTAGGCCACTTAATGCATTTGCGTGTCTTTTAAAAAGATTTGAAACTTTGAAATCAATGAGGCACAGTTCACATGACACATATATCCCACATTTGATCCAATCCATCCACAAGCCATATATCATATGCCACATTCAAACAACCTAAATATAGGCCATATGGCATATTCAAACCAAGCTATCCACAAACAGATATTGAATCAATCCATTTCATTCATCCATATATGCCCAATTTATTTGAAGAGAAATGAAACTGATATGTGTGCCAATATCAAGTGTATTTCATTCATTGAGATTCGCATTACATATTACATTGACATTGACACATGGACATTGAAGGACTAGAGTGACGATGACTCCTTGACTCATGGATGCAAGACACACATGTTAAATGCAAGTGCCAAATGGCAAACACGCATGCATACATGTAGACATACATCATGCATAATATATATAAATCTATACTAGTTACCTCTTCCCCTTTGGTATCATCAAAAGAGGGGATGGGATACAAGAGTAGCAGATGAAGAGAGACACTAGGGGATGTAAGAACAGCTATTGAGCAGGGTGATCTGGACTCCTTGTACCATCATCATCATCAGAATCATCATCATCATCCTTGGAGGTAGCATCAGCAGGAGGAGGTGGAGGTGGAGGAAGACGGCTTTCAAAGGAGTGCAAAAGAAGATCTTGATGCTCTAATTGACGATCAATGTGGAGAAGTGTGCGATTGGTAGTCCGAAAGGGCAGGTGAGTATCCTCATAGCTGGAGGTTAGAGAGGTCATGTGGGTAGAAAGGGTGTCCAAGGCATGGAAGAAGGTATCCATCCGACCAGTCATTGTGTCCATGAAAGTGTCAAGCCGACCAAAGGATGTGTCAAATTGACTCCCAAGATCAAAAAGCTACCCCCAAAGGTGTCCATATGAGTTTCTAAGCTTGAAAGATGCCTATCAAAAACCTCATAGTCTACCCAAGAGGCCTGTCCAGCACCCTAAGCAGAGGATTCCATAAAGTGAAATTGTGGAGGAGGTGGCAAATCTTGATCTACATCTGGAGGAGTAGGTAGCTGCTCCTCGGGCTGAGCTGGAGGTAGGAGTGGTGCTTGAGCCTCTTGTTGTTGTGGCTCCTCGGCTTCCTCTTTTTTAAAGTCTTCTCCATACATTCTCACATCTCTTTTGAGCTTTTCATCAGGACCCCAATAGTACCTAAAATCTGTGAACATCTTGTGTTTGTTATAGATATCACTCTATCGCACTTCAATGAATACCTCATCAGCCAATTGGATTCCAGAGTAAATGAATACTCCTGTCAGTTGGGATGCATAAGGCAGGGATCTTCTCCGTTGTATCCGGCATGATCCAATTAAATCCTTCATAAGATAACCTGTATTGATAGTCGCCCCAGTCATCACATGATAAAACAGAAATCTATGTACTTCTGTGAACTCATTGCGGCTTCCTCCTTTTGGATAGATGAGTGTAGTAAACATGTGATGCAAAATACGCTACAATGGAGGGAAGTAGTTGAAATTCAGCGTGATCAGATTGCTAACTCTATGCACGTATTCACTACAAGTCATGAGTATAAATGTGTCCTCAATGAGGCCATGACCGAGTACCATATCTTCACCCCTCGCTGAAACTCCTAGGGCCCTTGCAAACAAGTCTGAGTTGATATGAATCTGAACTCCTTTGACCATAGTGTACTACGGGCACTTTCTACCATTGAAACACCCATATACAGCCCAATAAGTTGCTCAGTTATTCACCAAAGAGATTATACGGTTGCATAGACTTCCTGCTACCATAGTCTCCGATAGAGAGCCCATTTTCTGTAGTAGCTTTTGGAGAGAGATCTTTACTTTACAAGGAGTCATCCTCAACATGTGCATTGCATACCACCCACAATCTGATGGCCAGTCGGAGGTAGTAAACCACTGCTTGGAAACCTATTTACGCTGCTTCTGTTGTCAGCAACCCACTGTTTGGGCAGATTGGTTATGTTGGGTTGAGTACTATTATAACACCACTTATCACTCCGCCATCAAAATGACACTCTATGAAGCAGTTTACGGAGTTCCTCCACCAACACTCCTTTCTTACATACCAGGGCTTGCCGATAACAATGCAGTGGATGTCCAACTTCGTTCTAGGCAAGATATTCTGCAAGAACTCCGACATAACCTGGAAGCGGCCCAGAACCGAATGGTTAAGTATGCCAACAAACATCGCCTTGACGTTGAATATCAAGTGGGAGATTAGGTTTATCTGAAATTGCAACCCTATCGCCAAGATTCCATGGTTCGTCGCCATTGTCATAAACTTTTTGCCCGCTACTTCGGACCTTACCAAATTGTCAAACGGTGTGGTAAAGTGGCTTACCAGTTAGCATTGCCTGAAGAGGCCCGCATCCATCATACATTTCATGTCTCTCAGCTGAAAAGGAAACATGGCCCACACCCAGTGTACCCAACACCATTACCCCATTTGTATTGTGCTCAGGATAGAATTCCAGCCCGAATTCTTCAGCGCCGGTTGGTTAAACGGCATAACCAAGCTATCCCGCAAGTCCTCATTTCTTGGGAGAACGTTCCTGAAGCAGAAGCTACATGGATGGACTACTCCACTTTTAAGCAACGCTATCCCACTACCAACCTCGAGGCCAAGGTAGATTCTCCAGGGGGGCCTAGTTGATACGTATCGGCAGTTCTCCCTGCGGCCATTTGGGGAGTCGACTAGAAGGCAAGACAACCGATCGCGGCTGGCGACCGTTGGGCCGGTTCGACGACCACACAAGGAGGGAATTCAGCACGAGCCGTCGCAAATGAAATGCAGATGTGGGCAATTAGCGCCCATTTTTTGGCATTTGAATTTCTGTAAATTCGACGATCCAGCCCTTTAAATAGGACGTCGACGATAGAACTGGGAGAGATAGCAATCAACAAGAATCTCACTGGCATCGCCATGTCTTCCTCCACATCTTCTTCTACCTCTTCTCCTACTTCTTCTTCTTCCTCCTCCTCATCTATGAATCATGTTCTTCCCCCGATCTCTGCTTTTCAGATGCCTCTCTCTGCTTTTCCTCCTCCTCCTGTGACTACAACTACAGCTACCCCTGGTGTTCTTGGAGCAATTCCCCCACTTCCAGCAACCACCGGGAGGAAGAGAGCAGCCATGAATGCCCTGCTGTCTGATCGTTTTGCAACTTTCGAAGGAGATCCAAGACAGGAACCAGCGGGAGCTAACAAGGGATGCATTTTCTTTTTTCTTTTTTTTTTTGCGACGCTGGACATGGCCTCTTGTATTAGATTGCACTGGCTGATTCCAATTGCTCAATTTTTGTCCATCATTGTGATAATGCGTGTGTTGGGTGGTTTAATTTGTTCTTCGGTACAGTGTACAAGTCAGCTTTATAGAGGAGGTCGGTCCCCCGAGAAAAGTAACAGTTCGGTCGTACTACGGGAATCTATTAGATTGTATAACACGAGCCATATCAGACCCGAGTCAATCCGATACGACAAGATCTTTTTCGGATCACTTTGAAAGAAGAGAGAGGTTCAGTGTGTTGCACACTAGGGTGTGTAATATTTTTTATAGGCATGCCCACAGGTTGGTGATTCTAGCATCAGGAGATTAATGCCATAGCGGTAGAGAGAATGTGTCATATGTGGTGGTAAATTCCTGGAGGGATCAAGGGTTGATGTGAAACCAAAGGGAGTCTTTTCGTTCATTAGTTTGGACAACAGTTCTGAGCCAAGGGTAAGAGGTTTGTAGGCTTAGACCGAAGGTCATGATGCCGAATGACTAGGCTTAGACGTAAGGTCATGACACCAAGGGAGAGTCTTTACCAGCTTAGGTGGAAAGCCATGACGCCGGATATGGATATTTACTGGCCTATTCTTCACACTCCAGAGAATGGGGCTTCAAAACTTCTTCCTCAAGCTTACCCTCTGGACGTCTCTACCATTTTTCTCTATCTCTTTCGTTCTTCTTCTCTCCTTTCTCGTGCACCCCATATGCATGAACAAAAAATGAATCAAATCTGCTGTGAGGACCACTTCTAGATGATGCCAAGGCCAACAAATGATTCTCTTCGAAAAGTAACCTTCCAGAATTAGCTTCCTTGTATGAACAGGAACCCAATGATTGCTTACGGATCCTAGTATCTGGTGGTTATTGAAATCAGATCCGTGACGCATGAACTAGATGGTGTCGACACTCTTTAGGTGTAGTGTCGACACTTCCCACTGGATTCCTGAAGAGTAGCTAAGTGCATCACCATGGTGTTGACACTCTCAAATCTACAAGTCGACACTGGTATCACCATCACAGACAGATACAAGCCTTTTGATCTGTAGTGCCAACACTTCACCTTGTCAGGGTCGAGGCATGATCCCAGCAAGAATCGGGCTTTTGTCACAGTTGTTCTATAGTGTCGACACCATCAACTGGTAGTGTCGACACTCTGAGCATACCAGATCCCAGATAGAACCAAGATTCTTTCATGACTGTTCTATAGTGTCGATGCTCTATTGGTGCAACGTCGACCTATCTTAAGATCACTTCCACATTTGAATTAGACAAACAGTAAGAATTTAAACTTGGACCACCAATAATGATTCATAGTGTGTCATCATCAAAACCTGGGGGCACAACATTCTCCCCCTTTTTGATAATAACAACCATGAGTCATTATTAAAAGGTCATTCATTAAACTTTTGTCATTCATTAACCTTTTGACATGAGGTGTTCAACAAAAAGGAGACCACACAAACATTTCATACAAATCAAAAGGAGTTCCATACAAAAGTTTAACACTGAGAATGTTTTGTATGCAATGCTATGTATGCAATATGCAAACTGAAAGTCAACCGATTCAACATGACACTCTTTCCCTCTTTCCCTCTTTCACTTACTCTTTCTCTCCACCTTTGTCAACAGCAAGGAGGGGGTATTCCAGTTTGATGCTGTGGCTGAGGAGGCACTGAGCTGAAGCTTCCAGGAAATCTGAATGCTTGAGTGTCTGATAAACTATGTTGTAGCTGAGACACTGTGGTAGCTAGGGGTTCAACCTTATCAGTAAGAAGCTGGTCTTTCTGTTGAACAAAATGGTGTAATGCTTGAATGTTTCCATTAATATCTTATAACTAGTTATGCAACATTTCAAAGATATATTCTATTTGAGCTTTTTGCTGTGAGGCTTTTTATGTTACATAAGAGGATGTGGTTTCTATCTGAGGTGGGTACCATCGCTCACTTATGTCTTCTAGAGTAGGTGGAAAATGTTCTTTAAGAATTCTGATCATTTCAATCACTCCATCACCTACCATGTCTGTTCATTTATACATCTTAGCCACTTGATCTTCAACCTTGGTAGATGCATCAATCATCTTTGCATATTTCTATTGTCCTCCTGGTTTTGATGATGACCACCATGATGTGACAGACTGGTCTTGATGATGACAACAATGATGTGACACCTGGCACATGCTTCCGCCAAAGCCAAATCCTCCAAAGACCGCCTAGCCAGCGGCAAGGAAGTAAATGTTGTGGACTTTTCCCTGATGAATTTAGACAAGGGGGAAGAAAAGTCAAAGAGCAATGGCAAAAAGCCCGATGCCAAGGTGAGTGCGTCTTTGTTAGCGGAGCATATGAAAATGACTTATTCCTTCAGAAAGGAGCATACAAAATGCTCTTTGATCTGTGCATGAAAGAAAAGCTCATCACCATATTGGACCCGCGGAAGCCCTCAGAGGTGGATAAAACAGACGACCCTACCTATTGTGTGTATCACCGAAGGTTGGATCACATCGTTGGAGACTGTTATGTTTTCAAGAACATAGCAGAAGAGCTCATTCAAAAGAGCTTGATAAATATGTTGGGTCATGCAATTGACCCGCCATAGCCTCATGTTTGGAGCCGACCAAACTGGTCGGCTAATGTGGTCTATATAGTGACAACGGCTTCGAGCTCCAACGCCTCCGAAGCCGGGCCTTCAAATCAACAGCCTAATGTCGGTCGCAGAGCCGCTACTTCCTCACTCCCAGAATGCTTGGCATTGCGAAGGACTATTCGGAAGATCCGATGGGAGATCCAGGAATTGCAACTTGAACAAAGGCGTCTGTTGTAAATCTTGGAGAGCATTGACGAGCAGTTGGCTACCTTCCCCTTTAACCCATATGCCAAGGGGCTAGCTCCAACTCATATACGGGAGGCAGGTGTATCACCCATTGCCCGGACTCCGCTCAGGGGTTGGCTCTCTGAGGAATCTTCAGATGCATCTGAAGGTGAGGAGGATTCTTCTGAAGGCGAGGAGCCAGAGAAATTATACTCTTTCCCTCGCGAGAAGACCATACACATCTTCTTTGCATGCCGGCGAGCGGGCCTGTTAAACCTCCCAGTGAGCAGGCACCAGGTGCTGCATTGCATCAGGGCTATTGGCCATACCGTAAGGTGATAGGCCATATCATCCATAACTGTCAGCCCTTTAAGGACCTCACCGAGGACTTAATCAGGCGAGGGGTGGTCAATTGGGTGAATTCCTGGTCGATCTTCCGCAGCCACATGTACGGGAGAGCTTCAACTTCTCCATCAATGTAATACATGCCTCGATCGCTTTCCAACTCCCAGAGTCAAGGGAAGGAGTCAGGTCCTAACCGCCCCAGTCCACATTGTGGTATCTAGGGTGGCGGCACTTTCATCAGTGCTCTTTCCCCAAGGAGGACACTGACAAGATTTTTGATAAGCTTCTGGAGGAAGGTCGGGTAATGACGCATGATCCGCCGTCCTACTACAATGAAACGGCCAAGAGTCATCCCCGCTACTGCAAGTATCATGCCAGGGTGTCCCACCCTACTGGGAAATGCCTGAAAGTCCAAGATTGCATTGAAGTCCTCATCCAAAGAGGGGAGATCGATGCGTAGAGGAACTGTATAACGAGGCAGCGTCTTAAAGAGGTCGCTGAGAAAATTCTCCGTCAAGCTCAACAAGGGCAGAACAAGCCATAAGAGACTAAGCCCACCTCTTAGCAGGTCCAGCCGGGCAAGCCTATAAACAACAATCCTCAGCCAAACCCGAAAGGCAAGGCTATGTGCGAGGGGTCTAAGGCCTAAAGCCTAAAAAGCCAAGCTGCGGGAGGAGGGTCCAAATCCCTTTCCGGGCTGAGTCAAGCTGGCATTGTCATAGGGGGAAACCCTCCGTCAGACAATAAAGGCAAAGCTAAGGCGAGGGAGCCAAAAGTAAAGCCTCATGTTGAGCCAACAAGGTCGTCAATTGTAGAAAGACCTAAACAACTCAAACAAGCAAAGTCACCAATCAAAACAAAATCGGTGGAACTGCAAAGCCCCCAAGGGCCCCACTATAGACATCTCTGCCAACTCTCTAACTCTCTCACAAATAATAGACACCACTGTCAACAGTTCGTGCTCCTCCTCTGAAAGACCTATTGTTTCTTTCATTCCATAAAGCCCACAGCGTAGCGTGAAGGATAAGCCACCAAATCTATTTATCCCCTTTGAGACTCCACATTCTATGCCAAAACTCAACAGAAGATGAACACTCCCTTGCAATCCAACTGAAGCATGAATCCTCCTAGTGACTTTAACCTACACTTCCCGTGAGAAAGAGCAGCCTACGAACAGGGGGTCCAAAGTCTCATCCTCTTCCCCACACAACCAGCACACAAAGGGAATATTTGGAAGGAAAAAAGCAATCCTATCACATGTGGGTAAACCTGCCATGGGAGATCCTCCATATAAGCACCTTCACCTTCAAAGGACCCCTGGAAACCCACATCTGTGAAGCCAAACAATGCCTCAATCCTCCATCTGATAAGAGAGAGTACACTAACCTAACTAAGAAGTCTCCCTCCTTGTCCCATCTCCAAGACCGTTGGTCCTCTCTATCAATCTTTGGAGCAAAATCAAGGAGGAGGGTAAGCAACTCCTCAAGCTGGTCCATCTCCTCTGTCCTGAGGTTCCTCTTGAATGCCGGTGCCTGCCCACATTCCTCCTGGTAGTTGAGAGTCAAAACACTGGGAAATAGAAGCGAAAGGAGTAGTAGCAACAGCAAAGAGCCTGGGGAAAGACACCTCTATGGTGAAGTGTCCAAACCACCGATCTTTCCAGAAAAAGCACTTCTCCCCACTTTCCAAGCGAACCCGAACACTGGCAACCATGAAGTCCCTAGCTGACAAAATGCCTCTCCAAATGGGTGAAATATTATGATGAGACGCTGGTGTCATATCGCAAGGCCTTACTCTGCCACAATAAGGATAAAAATTATAGAAGATGGAGAGCTTGGAACAACATCTCAACAATAGGATCTTAATATATCTAATGCATGGTGCAGGATTTTTTATGCGTCAAATATTGTTGTTGTGAGCACATGTAAGTGTCTGTGGAAGTGGAGAATATTAGAAATAGGAAATTTAGGAATGATACTATGCATCATGTGAAGTAAAAAACCCTAAAGCGTATGTTTCTGAAACTTCATTATGTGACACCAGTCAAAGAAGCTTTGGTAAGTTATGACTTTGAAGGAAAGTTCAGAACAGGCCAATGACATCTATTTTCTACATGGCACTTTTCAACAGAGAGGTTGAGTAGTTCCCCAACCAATTTTATTGAATAAATAGAGGTAGTACAATCAAGAAGAGAGGAGAGGAGAGGTTGAACACATTACAAAGTTGTTGGTGATGTTGGAGATGAACACAGAACAATGGAGAGATGGAGGTGGACCACAATAGAAAATTGTTTGAAGTGACTACATATTCATAAAATAGAAAACAAGATTGATGCACGACGGGGTGCGAACCAGGGGACTCTAGGTGTGGACTCGACTATGAGACGACGCAACCAGCAATAACACAAACGACAAAGCCGCCTTGGCTCAACACCAAGAGCTTCTAGGAGGGAAATTACACTTACAACAAGAATCGCAAGCTCACATCCGTTCCCCAAGTGTAGAGAAGCGCATGGATCTGCACAGTTGAGAAACCGACGGAGGCTAGGGTGATCTACTCGCTCACGTGCTCGGATCGAGACACGGGACAGTCACGCTCTCTCACTCGCAACAGTGAATAATATAACGGGCTAGGAACCTATCATGCACACTAGCAACGGCAGCAAGAACATATACTAAACTAGCAAGCGAAACTAGAGGGGGAGTGAGTCTGTACCACCACGCTCGGCGCGTGGGGAAGACTCCCAGCCAAGACACAAAACTCCTGGTACAGCACACTAGATAAGTACGTCCTCGATGTCCTCGCTTAGGGCGTTTCCTGTGACTCCGACGATGGGCAGCGTGGCAGAGTCGAAGCCCATCGCGCGGATAGCCCGCGTGGCGGACAAACATTAGGGAAGGAATCATGCATTAGAGTACTCTCAGGTATGATAATTCTAGAAAGATGATCGGCAATAGCATTTTCCAACCCCTTTTTATCTTTAATCTCCACCTTAAATTCTTGAAGCAATAAGATCCTTCGGATGAGTTAGGGTTTGGCATCCTTCTTGTAAAGTAGATATTTCATTGCCAAGTGATCAGAATAGACAATGGCTTTAGCCCCCAAAAGATATGATCAAAATTTTTCGAGGGTGAAGACAACAGCCAATAATTCTTTCTTCATAGTAGTATAATGCATTTGAGCATCTACAAGGGTGTGACTTGCATAGTAGATTACTACGGGCTTCTTGTCAATCCTTTTGCCCTAAGATAGCTCCTACGTCATAGTCAAAGACATCACATATGATTTCAAATGGAAGCGACCAATCAGGAGATTGCAGGATTGGGGCTTGATTAAGGGCCACTTTAAGAGAGTGAAAAGCCTCTAAACAAGAATCATCTGGATGAAAAGGAGTGTCTTTAGCCAACAGTTGAGTGAGAGGGTGAGCAATGGTAGAGAAATTCCTGATGAATCTTCTATAAAATCCTACATGGCCAACAAAGGAGCGAATTTGTTTAATAGATGTAGGGGGAGGAAGATTAGAAATCAGATCGACCTTAGCCTTATCTACCTCTATTCCCCTTTCATAAATAATGTGGCCTAACACAATTCCTTCTCTTGCCATAAAATGACTATTCTCCCAACTCAGCACCAGATTAGACTCTATGTATCGTTCCAACACCTTTATCAAATTCTCTAGACAACCATCAAATGAACTTCCAAAAACTAAGAAATCATCCATGAAATCTCCAAGAATTCTACCACCACATCCGAGAATATAGCCATCATACATCTTTGAAATGTAGTAGGAGCATTACAAAGTCCAAATGGCATTCTTCTAAAAGTAAATGTGCCATAGGGGCACGTGAAGGTGGTCTTTTCTTAATCTTCTAGGTAAATTACAACTTGATTATACACAGAGTACCCATCTAAAAAGTAAAAGAATTTATGTCTAGCCAACCGCTCAAGAATTTGATCCACAAATGGGAGTGGAAAGTGGTCTTTCTTTGTCAAGGAGTTTAGTTTTCGATAATCAATGCACACTCTCCACCCCATAGTCAATCTAGTTGGCACCTCCTCTCATTGATCATTTGTGATCATAGTTAGTCTTGACTTCTTTAGCACCACCTATGTGGGTCTTGACCCCTCATGTGCTTGATCGATTAGCTGTGTATCACCGATTGCTATCTGGAGCCTTCATTTCATGAGTGCGCATCTTCCTATCAAGTGTGAAGCGCTATGCATCTCATCTCTCATATCATCTAGTGTATCACCACCCCTTCTAGATCACTCCCTGCGTTTCTATCAATTGGTATCAGAGTAGGTTGCCCATAATGTGGTCCAATGACCAGGGTAGACTTGGAACTAATGGTCCTCGCAGCTTCATAGTCGAGGGACATTCTATTAACAGACCTCGTTTCTTTGATGGTGTCAATTATCTCTACTAGAAAAATAAGATGGAGGTGTTTCTGAGAGCACAGAGTCCTGAACTCTGGAGGGTGATCACCACAGGACCTTTTGAGCTGTCAGAAGATGAGAGCACATGGTCGAGAGAACACATCAGGCTCTCAACAGTCAACAGGATGGCACTCAACATCATGCAGTTAGTGGTCCATCTTGAGGAATATGCAAGGATCTCTGCTTGCAAGACGGCCAAGAAGATGTGGGATGAACTTGAACTTATGTATGAAGGTAGAAGATAAAATATGCAATTAAAACGTATATAAATAATCAAAATCACATTTTAACCTATTTTAAGGTGAAATCTAAAAATGGACGTAACTAGGCCAAACGGTCGTGCAATGACGTGCGTGTGGCATGGAAATGTTCCAAACGAGGAGGCGAATCCATCTCCCTACCTTGATCGTCCCAGAATCAGCGTTTCGGCTACATGCGGGCGAAGAAGGAACTGGGCTCCACTCTCTCCGTCTCACTCCACCGTCCCTCAAACTGCGCGATGGAGAGCGCCAACACGTTCCTATCGTCGCACTGGTTTTGGTAGTACCTTCCACGTCACAGTCTGACCCAGAAACTGTCAAATCGGAAAGGAGAGAGAAAGAGGGTGTGTATGGGAGAGAGAGAGAGTGAGAGAGGGTTTTCAAGAGAGAGAGAGAGTTAACGTGAGAGAGAGAGAGAGGGTTTGGGGAGAGGGTTTATAAAAATTTTATAAATATATTTTTTTGTTTAAAAACCTATTTTAACACTTTAAACCCCCAATTTTCTCTAATTATATAAATACCCATTTTATTTATTAAAATACTCTAACTCTCTCAGAAAAATGTCAGAAAATAGTCAAAAAATTGATAAAAATCGACAGATCTGACAGAGTCGTATCCAGGTCCGAACCACTACGGATCCATTAAGGCACGGGCGCTACAAAAAGCCATAATGTCAGACAAGGATATTTAACGGCTTAGACCGAAGTCATGACGTCGCACAACTTGGCTTAGGCGGAAGGCCATGACACCAAGATAAAATATTTACCGGCTTAGGCGGAAGGAGCCATGATGCCGGACAAAGATATTTAACGGCTTAGACATAAAGTCATGACGCCGTACAACTTGACTTAGGCGGAAGGCCATGATGCCAAGGCAGAATATTTACCGGCTTAGGCGGAAGGTCATGACGCCGGATGATATTTACTGGCTTAGGCGGAAGGCCATGACGCCAGACAAGGATATTTAACGGTTTAGACATAAAGTCATGACGCCGTACAACTTGGCTTAGGCGGAAGGCCATGATGCCAGGCAAAATATTTACCGACTTAGGCGAAAGGCCATGACGCCGGACAATGTTTACTGGCTTAGGCGGAAAGTCATGACGCTAGATAAAGATATTTAACGACTTAGACATAAAGTCATAACGTCGTACAACTTGACTTAGGCGGAAGGCCATGACGCCAAGACAGAATATTTACCGGCTTAGGCGGAAGGCCATGACGTCGGACAATGTTTACTGGCTTAGGCGGAAGGTCATGACGCCAGATAAGGATATTTAATGGCTTAGACATAAAGTTATGACGCCGTACAACTTGGCTTAGGCGGAAGGCCATGATGCCAAGGTAAAATATTTACCGACTTAGGACAATATTTACTGGCTTAGGTGGAAAGCCATGACGTCAGACAAAGATATTTAATGACTTAGACATAAAGTCATGATGCCGTATAACTTGACTTAGGCGGAAGGTCATGACGCCAAGGCAGAATATTTACCGGCTTAGGCGGAAGGCCATGACGCTGGATAATGTTTACTGGCTTAGGCAGAAGGCCATGACGTCAGACAAGGATATTTAACGGCTTAGACATAAAGTTATGACACCGTACAACTTGGCTTAGGCGGAAGGCCATGATGCCAAGGCAGAATATTTACCGGCTTAGGCGGAAAGCTATGACGCCGGATAATGTTTACTGGCTTAGGCGGAAGGCCATGACGCCAGACAAGGATATTTAACGACTTAGACATAAAGTCATGACGCCATACAACTTGGCTTAGGCGGAAGGCCATGACGTCTGTTGTGTTGGGTTCTGTGCACCCCTCCTTGTCTTTGACAATGGTTTTGATGATTTTAATATATTGTGTGTGGTATTCTTGTAGCAGCCTCAGCGTTGCAGGGTCAAGCATGGAGGGGTCAAGGGGGGCACCTCTTTCTTCAGTTGGAATTTCTTCGGATGACGTGGATGCTCTCCCACTGTCACCTTCAGTCGTGATCACGTTTACAGCCATCGTGACTAGGCCTGCATCAGTTTCTTCAGCACGAACTTGTGCCGCATCATTAAGATTCCCAGGCGAGGACCCGTAGCAACTGGCCACCACAGCCCTATTGCAGGTGAGTATTGTGGCTCGTCGCCCCTGGCCTTTCCTCGTAACATTCATAGCTTCTAGGGGTTGCTGCATCCCCAGAGTGGTACCGTCGAGGTTATGGGAGTGCCCCCGAACATCCCAAACAATATAACTTCTCCCTTTAGCAGGGCGAATGGGAGCTCGTGGCACGTTGATTGGCGCCAAAAATTTGTGGGTGAAGCAGCCTTGCCTGGTCATCAGGCCTTGTTCTTCATTATGTGGGCGAGTCTCAGCTCGATGGATGCGGGGCTGGAGAGCCAGCCTTCGGGTAGGTTGGGTCGAAACTCGGGTCTTCTCTTCTATTTCTCTTTCTCTTCCTGGAGCCGGGGCCCGTGGCTGCTTGGGCACCCAGGTTTGCTTAAAACTGGTTGGCTTAGGGGCCAACCTCCCCCTTAATTTGGACCCATAGCGGTCTGGCTTCTCTTGGGCCAGCACTTGGAAGGAGTTGTGTACCGACACAGTTGGAATTGCCCTATCGGGTGTGATTTTGGCCTGTCGGTCACTCAGAAAGACACGGACAGCTCCAATGAGTATGGATTTGCCCAAGGTAAAGAGCTAACTTCGTAGTATGCCGGCATTCTTCTTGGTCGCTCTCCTGGCAGCTGGTGTATGCTTCCAGTTGATGGGAGCGCGGGAGTGAAAGTGGTGAGCATAGTAGCCCACCACAGTAGCTTCAGTTGGGGCCGCCTTTGCAACGATGGTCGGTTCCACCTCTTGGATGTTCAGGAATTCCATGAATGCGACCCCTAAAAAGTTGGGGAAGTCGACGACGGGTGGGAAGCTTCCGAATCGGGTCGGCACCGCCAGATAGCCATGGGCGACATGGCTGGCAACGCCAAGCGGTCTGAACGATATGGCCATCACAACCGACAAAAATAGCACCTACAAATGCAGATCAAACAGTTAGTAATTTAGAAAGGGGCTGCGGGGCCCTTAGTCCTAGCGAGAAGATGAAGGGTAATTTTGGTCCCACCGGACGTGCCAGACTTGTGGATGCACTTTAATCCACATAATTATTCCGTTCGTTTATTTAGTGCGTGGGCGTGCAGTCACAAAGTGACAATTTATTCGAGCTCCGAAGAGCCATAGGTGCGCTCGATTTGACTTAGTTAGATGATTGTGTGGTTCGTGTCGGGACCAAAACTCGTCGTGCCATAAAGGTCACGCTGTTATTTACATCCCCCATACGAGGGAACACCCTTGATTAGTTGTCAGGAATAAGGGCCTCACAGCCGAAAAATTAACATTAGTATAAGAAGATAGGGGAGGTCGAATTATTCTAAACCCACATCGAGGGTGCGAGAATTCAAGTCATGTCGGTCACTCGTGAACCATTTCATGTTCGGACAAAGGTCCGTATTGAAGGTACGATGTAAACGGAAATAAATCCGTACAAATGTGTGCCAAGTTTATGGCAATTTCAATAAAAGAGCGGAAACGAATCCCAATGGGAACGAATCTGGTTTGACAAACTATCGGCCCAGGGCAATGTTGGATCACGGCCATATTGGGGTGGTTCCCAAGGTCCAAGCCCGACCTAGAGGGGCGGCGTTAATATTCCCTTTACACCGGGTCTCGAGGAGAAGCGAGGCTGCGGAGCGGATTCCATCATTTTATTATTATTTAAAATTGATCTCTGGTACAGGGCGGAGGTTCAGATCTGAGACCCTGCTCACGCATAGTAAGAGTTTCGGGTAAATTTGACCGGCCTTCACACTCTAGACCATTTGATATATCAGAGGCCAAATATGATGTGAGCAAATATTCTAGCTCAAAGGTTCATCTCACACCATGGAGATATTTCAGCAGTTCAGGGAAACAACATTCAGCTTGCATGATTTATTGACACAAAACAGCCCTAATATATAATGATTTACAATGCAAGCCTATCATGTAAAGATTAAACAAATAACATTATTCACATACCTATGCCTTGAGCTTTTATTTACGTGAGCATTCAGTGTTCAGCTCCAAGGCACTCTACACCTAAAATTCTCATTTGAAATTTTTAGGTACCCAAGCTTGCTTGGGTCCTTGTTGGTCAGCAGCACTTCTAGCAAATGACCTTCTTTTCTTTGCTGCCTTCTAGTCACCCACTCTCATCCAAGGACAATAATTGGAAGTATGTCCATATTCACCACAATAGAAGCAACATATAGGAATTTACCATTTTTTCTGTGCACGGGTGCATTGTTCCATCGTGAATGAGCATGTATACTACCATGTTGATTACGAGAGTCGCTCCTACCTCTCAAACGCCAGCAGTTCTGGACTGTGTGGCTAATTTTTTCATAGTGGTAACAGCAAGGAGGGTGATTTCTGTTGAAGGCCATGGGGAGTGTCGACCTGTCTGAATGGAAGTGTTGACTCTTCTGATTCCCCCATGTGATTCTGTGCAGAGTTATGCTGCGCACGTTCTCTGCCAGAGTTGACCTATCTTTTGCCCTTGATTTCAACAGTAATTCTTGCATCCTTTCCTGCTCTTAGTTCATCATTATTCAAGGTGAGACAGTCATGTACAGTGTAAAAGAAGTGTTTTTCTATTTCTCTCTCCTCCGTCCCGCTTCCCTCCCCATTCTGGTTTGAGAAGCTTGTTCCCGCCCGTGGCCTCCGGCCATGGCCGGTGGCGGGACAGGCAAAGGGCCTCCCTGCCGGCCAGCTCCTACGCGCAGAGGTCCTCCAACGCTCCAAGCTGGCGGCATCTCACCTACTACCGTCTCCATCAACTGCACAGCACCTCCCGCAGCTTGCCGCATTGGTACGGCCCCTGGGCTGGCACGCTCGTCAATGCCTGCAAATGGTCTTTCGCCAACAGCTATTCCCTGCCTCGACAACTTCCCTCCCCTCTCCGGCGAGGGTCGTCCTCCCCTTCCGTGTGCTGAAGGCCTGGTCGATGGGCCTGCAGTCGGCTCCTCTCAGCCTGTCGGTGCGGCTGTCTGCTCCTCGGACCATGGCGGAGGCTTGCCTACTCCTGTGGGACTCGCACCTCCTCTTGCTGATCGCGCTGGTTCGGTGCCCACCGCCATCGCCTCTGTGGCCCTTCCAGCATCTGCCATCGGCCCTCAAGGTCCATCCTTGCCCTAGCCGCTGTCGATGACTTGGCTCTTGACCCCAGCCTTCCAGGCCAGAGCGAAGCTCCGTTGTCTGCTTCTACCAATCACCTAGCCGCCTAGGGCGTGCCCTCCGCCAAGCCTCTGTCCACCTCAGACCCAGGGCTTCCCTTGGCAGGGGCCCTCCTCCCTTCTGCCCCGACCACGAGCTCTGACGCCCCTGTTGCAAACACTGTGCCAGTGAAGCCTCCTGTGGCTGCCCTGACAGTCGGCCCCAACATCAAAGCTGGTCCTTCTCTATCACCCTGGGCCCGTGTTCCTGGAAGCATGCTGGTTGGGTCCTCCACTGCGGCAGCGGCCCCATCGTTCGCTTAAGTGGTCCTTCAATCGGTAGCTCTTCCTTCACTACCCATCAACGTGCATCCCCCTGCCTTTACAGACTCAGGGGAGCCCGTGGCTTTCTTCACTGCGGAGGAGGTGAAGCTATCTTGTGATTCGCTCCAGTATGCCATCATCACCAGAACCGCAAGAGGGAGGCCACCGTTTCAAGACATCCGGTACCACATGGCCCAAAGGTTCAAGCTGCTGCAAGATTTTGTCATCTGCTCCTTGGACCCCCGCCATCTCCTATTCCGTTTCCAGAACAAAGAGGACTACCTACAATTCCTTCTCAAGGACACCCTCTACATCCAAGGAAAGCCCTTCACCTTCTTCAAATGGACTTCGAATTTCTCAAAGACAACTGACTCCCCCCTAGTCCCTGTCTGGTTGGAAATGTCGGAGCTCGCTGTGAACTACTCCCATGAGGCCATGATCCTGTCCATTGCAGGAAGCATCGGCTCCACTTTCAAGATAGACAGAAACACCACCAGCCTCACTAGAGCTCTAGAGGCGCGCGTCTGTGTGCAAATGGACATCTCCAAAGCCCTACCATCGCAGGTGTACATTGCTAATGGGTCCTCTGGTTTTTGGTAGCCTATTGTGTAAAAAGACCCACCTCTTTACTATTCACCGTTGCAAGCGCCTGGGCGACACTGACGCCAAGTGCAAACGGCATCCTGAGGCAGCAGCCCCTCGGCCTGCTAGTCAAGGTCTTGCACCTGCAGCGGGGCCAGAAGGCCTCAACCCTCAGCATCAGCTCAACGCCCCTCCAGCGGCCCTTGAGCCCTCTAATACAGCTCCTCTGCCCTCCTTAGTGCAGGGACATGTGGACGGGGTCCTTCCCACTGCCAACCATTCTGCTCGACCTGGTGCCACGAGCCCCCTGTGCCCCAGGGAGCCCCCTAGCCAGTCGAAGCCTATGACACCCCCTGCTCTTCACCAAACTACCTTCCAACAATAGGGAGTGTCGCACATCCTACCAGCTGTAGCCTCAGGTGTCGGTCAGCTCCTCCATCCTCCGGATCCCTCTGGGCAGGAGGCTCTTGATGCACCTGGTATAGGCCCTTCACCTGCTCCAGCCAGCATCTCTGAGGGCCCAACTTTGGATACCAACAAGTCACCTGCTGCTCCCCAGACTTGCCATGCAGGTCGCACTCCGCCACAGGTGTCGACAGCTCTGCCCAAGGTGTCAACTCCCGGTCTGCACTGCTCTGCCAACCTCCTTCGGGAGGTATGCCTGTTGATGAAGCTGGTTGGGTCACGGCCCCCCACCACCCCCTCCCACTGTCTCCACCCCTCCCATGCCAAGCCCCACCTGGCTCCACAGTCTCTGCTGGCCCCTCCACCATACCCAATCCCTCCACCAGCCCCTCTACCACCATAGATTACCCCTCCACCAGCCCATCCTATAGAGAAGTGCCTCCTCCGCCTGTAGCTCACTGTCTGTCTGAACAGACCCCACCCTCTCTAGTGGGTACTGTCTCACCCTCCACCTCACATGATGAATCCCCCTGTTGGCCCGGCCCAAAAAGCATCCAGGCCCTTGTAGTCCCCAGACTGGAACCAAGCCTCCTTCACCTCTGCGTGTTGTGCACTCAGGGGTCCACTTCTCTTTCTCCTTCCTTCTATTCATCCTTTCTTTTGCTCAGTTCCCACCCTTGGGTGGTGTACTTGCCTTCTTCCAATCCTGTTTCCATTGTCTCCTCCTCCCTTCCCGGGTCCACAAATCCCTATTCCTCTTCCTCACATCTGGATCTTCCGGGTTTTCCCTCCTCTCACAATTCTAGGCCTCGGCCTATGTCATCTCCTCATCCTGATTTCGGGACATCACCTGATTTTTCTTCCCCGGGACTCCTGGGTGTTGCCTTTGATTCTGCTCCGACCCTGTCAGATGACCTCTATTCTTCTTCTCCGACTACGTCGGATGGTTACTCTTCTTCTTCCCCATCTACGCAACAATCTCCTCCTCATCTTTCTATTCTTCCTTTTTCACCCTTTCGGGGTCCTCACCCTTTTTCATGCTATTTTCAAGACTTTAATCCACCTTAATCTCAGTTAATCCTTATTTTTTTTGTATTTGGCTCCTTGTTATCAGGGTCTCTGTGCCTTAACGAGGGAGTTCTAGCCGTCATCCCCCTTTCTTTTTATCCTTCTTCACCCAGTGAGATGTCTGTCGCTCCTCCGTGTAGAGGAATCTTTAATCCTTTGCTATCATTTCATCTTGTCAAGCAAGGAAATACAAAGCTCGATGAGCAAGCACTCACTTCAGAATGCTGGTTTCATGATATGGATTTGCAAAGGTATATTCATTTTGTGCAAAGATATGCTACCATTGCTATTGCTTATATTTCTTCTACACATACTTATAATGACGGTTCCTTAAAATGTGGATGAGTGACATAGTTAGAAGTTTCAGTTTGCTTAGTCATATGAGCTCGCTTCTGCAGCCCTCTTAGGCTGGTGATAGCTCCGTGCTGAGAGTCCCAGTTTCTTTCCCCGATCATTAAAGGTGTCTCCCTTCAGCATGGGTTTTTCACACACTTCATGGCAAGTCATAGCTAATTTCCTTTGAGGCACACCGTTGCTGCTTTGGCCATACTTTAGCTATACACAAAAGCTTTTCTAGGGCACGAAGCCTTACATCGAAAAAAGGTATATTCATTGGTAAGAAGATAATGTCAATGCAAGAAAAGGAGTTTATGCACCGATTCAGACGTAAGGTCCGTAATGGCAATGATGTGTAAATATCAGCTAGGGCACGAAGCCTTGCGCCAGAAAAAGGGTAGATTTATTAGCAAGAAGATAATGCCAATGCAAGGAAAAGAGTTTATGCACCGATTCGAACGTATGGCCCATAATGGCGATGACGTGTAAATATCGACTAGGGCACGAAGCCTTGCACTGGAAAAAGGGTATTTTCATTGACAAGAAGATAATGCCAATGTAAGGAAATAAGTTTATCCATCGATTCAAACGTAAGGCCCGTAATGGCGATGATGTGTAAATATTAGTTAGGGCACGAAGCCTTGGGCTATAAAAATGGTATATTCATTGACAAGAAGATAATGCCAATGCAAAGAAAAGAGTTTATGCGCCGATTCAGACGTAAGGCCCATAATGACGATGATGTGTAAATATCAGCTAGGGAACGAAGCCTTGCACTGAAAAAAAGGTATATTCATTGACAAAAAGATAATGGCGATGCAAGGAAAGGAGTTTATGCGCTGATTCAGACGTAAGGCCTATAATGTTGATGATGTGTAAATATCGGCTAGGGCACGAAGTCTTGTGCCAGATAAAGGGTATATTCATTGGCAAGAGGATAAGGCCAATGAAAGGAAAAGAGTTTATGTGCCGATTCAGACGTAAAGCCCATAATGGCAATGATGTGTAAATATCGGCTAGGGCTCGAAGCCTTGCGCTAGAAAAAAGGTATATTCATTGGAAAGAAGATAATAACAATTCAAGGAAAGGGGTTTATGTGCCGATTCAGACGTAAGGTCCGTAATGGCGATGATGTATAAATATCGGCTAGGGCATGAAGCCTTGTGCCAGACAAGATTTATTTGTTGGCAAGAGAATAATGCCAACGTAAAGGAGAGGGTTTATGCACCGATTCGGACGTAAGACCTGTAATGACAATGGTGTATAAATATCGGCTAGGGCACAAAGCCTTGCATGAGAAAAAGGGTATATTCATTAGGAAGAAGATAATGCCAATGCAAGGAAAAGAGTTTATGTGCAGATTTGGACATAAGGCCTGTAATGGCGATGATGCGTAACTATCGGCTAGGGCACAAAGCCTTTTGCCAAAAGAAGTATACTCGCGGGTGTAGGGATAACGCCAACGCAAAGGAAATGGTTTATGCACCAATGTGGACGTAAGGTCCAACACGGTGGTGGGTGTAAACATCAGTTAGGGCACGAAGCCTTTCGCCGAAGCATGTATACTCGCAGGTGCGGGGATAATGCAAGTGCTAAGGAAACAATTTGTGTCCGCTCCCCTCTTATCGCATTTGCTTAGCTCGTATATATTTTAATGCCATTACATGAGAGATTGATAGGGATTTAGCTCGATAAACTATTTCAATCATCGCTGCAAGAGAGAGCGAGACCTGTCCCATGACCTGATCCGGGCACGAGAGAAAGTTGACTACCCGACTCAATGCCGGTTCCTCAACCGTGCATGTCCACACACTTCCCTCACTAGGGACATCTGCGAGCTAGATTCTCAGGTTCGCGTCGTCATCTCGCATCAAATTGGTATCAGAGCAGGGTTGAGTCTAGGGTAGTCGTTGTTAAAAAAAATGTGTCATAGGTTTGCATTTCACCCCCAATACCCGATATATTAAAAGACGTTACCGGAAAGATAGGTTACGCCTATTGGGAAGGTAACCCCTTGCGTGAGGTTTCTACCTCCGCCATGTACTGGTTGTTGGTTAGAGTCTAGGTTTGTAGTCGAGTCTGCATTCTAACTTTGTATTGTTGTTTTAGGGTCGTGTTTAGTCCAGCCCATGATGGAAAGCACCCTTCTAGAAGTCACCTAGGACTTTGACCAACCCCACATGGGCCCTAGGGAATAGGTGGTCCAATGGGGAAGAGGGTGGAGGGCCCTTACTGGACCTACTGACTTTTTACATAAAAATTCAAGGACTTCTATGGATTGACAACTTGACTTACAAAGCCTTATAATTACACACATATTTATCCAAGGACATGAATGCAAACCTAAAGGACATAAAGGTAAATAAAAATGCTAATATCTGGCGTCGAATCCTATCAATTCTCCCGAGGTGGGAAGAACTCGACCCCGTCGAGTAAGAGGGGCGTACTATCACTCTAGTAGAACCCAATGTCGTTGGACATGGGCCGTCCCTCCATCAAACTAGAGAGCGTCGGTACACCCTACCCTGGGTAATCGGTACCTGCTCACCTAGTATATGCTCTATCTACTCACGCTGCTGGGGTAACCAGGCTAGAAGTGAACGCTCAGGGGTGGTGTCACTCACAAGGGATGGAGACGACTCAAAACTCACTAGGGCTCACCGCTGGGTCCCATGGGTGACTGGACTCGATACACAAAGAAAGAGCTGAACCCATAGTCTGTTAGCAGGCCTACAACATATGCATATGCTCCAATTGGCCTCATACTCGGGAAAGATGGATACTTGAGCATGCATGAAATGACTCGACTCAACATCTATTGACTTACTATGCAATCGACAACACTCGACAGAGACCGACTAAAAATGACAAAGACGTACACGACTCTTGACACATACCTAATGCAATGGTGACCCTGGATGGCTAATGGGCATCGAGGAGGTCCGAAGGATCCCCCAGGGCAGTTGCTTCCACCTGAAGAAATTTCTCCACTAAGTCTGGATCCACCTCATAGCTGACAGTCACCAGTCCCGAGGCTTCTCCGGCCTGTGTCCCCAAGGATGAGTGATGAGCAGGGGGGACATTGGGCCGCATAGTGGCCAAATCCTTGGCAGGTAAAACACCACTGTCAAGACCCACTAGGCTCGATAAGATGACCCTTTCCCTTGTCCTCCCGATGGACAGTGGGTGTAGGCAACAAAGGTGGAGTAGTGGGTGTCGGTGGACGTGCAATGGGTGCTGGCGGACGGGCAATGGGTGCCGGTGGGTGAACTAGGGGTGCCGGTGGGCAGGCAATGGGTGCTGGTGGTAGAGGTAGAGGTAGGTCCCTAGGGTAGGGAGGGTGTTGCTTTGGAGCGCGTAGCTCCTGACTGGTGGGATCCGGAGGCCGAGCCATATAGGCTCGCTGATGTGGGCCTGAGGGCCCATGAGGTTCAACCCCATGGTGTAGGAAGGGTCCCACTCTCTATGTATGCTCAAACTCGGCCTCGAACTGCTCTAGCTCGAGAGCAACCTGATAGGCCTCCTCTAAAGTACTGGCTTTGTGGCGGAAAAGCTCATACTGATAGTGTGGCCGTAAACCACATCGAAAGTGGGAAATAGGGATGGCACTCTCCTCTGTGACACCGCATCGTAGGAAATACTCATCAAACTCGGTGATGAACTCAAAGACAGATCGATCTCCCTGGCTGAGATTCTGCCACCTGTCGATGAGTCACCGTCGGTATGTGGCAGGAAGGTACTTTAGCCAAAGCTTTTCCTTCATCTCGGCGCATGTATGAATTAGGGGCTCCATGCGCTAAAATAACAAGCTTTCCACGTTTTTCTAATAAGTTTGGGCCTGCCCGATCAGCTTCATGGTTGCGAATCAAACCCTTCGATGGTCCGACATATCGTACCAATCGAAGTACCAATCCATGCTAGCCTCCCAATCTAAATAGATCTTGGGTTCCATAGCCATGGAACCGTCAAATGTGGGAGGATCCGCACGAACGGTCCGAAGGGTCCGCTCGTCACATGTGTAAATGCTTAGATTAGCATATTAATATTATTTCTAGCTATTTCTGACTGTACGTTCTGATATTCCGCATTGGGACGTGACAAGCACAATGTGCACAGACCTTATACCATTGAAACATGAATGTGCACTGACCTGTGTGAAGGTGTGAATAGTGAGAGCATCGACCTTATGATGATGAATGTATGCATGTGCACCGACCTTTAGTATATGACTTATGAACATGCACCGACCTAATACGCTTATATGCAAACATGCACTGACCTTCATATGCACAAGTATGAATAGTTGACCTGTGTTGACTGGACTGACCTATGTTGACTTTCCTTGTTGACTACGCATTGACTTCTAATTTTAACTAATTTTCAACATGTTCTTTGTGGAATTCAACACACATCTTCTACATATAGTAAGATCATCTTAAGGACAAGTATGTCAGCAAAGATGCAATGTATTACATCCAAATGCAACAGCAACCAGTAATGCATCAATGCTAGGCATCATCAAACCGTAAAACAACACATATAACATCTTGCACCAATGAGTCATAGTCTTTGACATCATCAAAATCACAGTGGTACAATAATGTTGAGATCTTGTTGTCCTGATTGGCAGGGTCCCTAGAGCTGGCACGTATCATTGGTAGAATTTACGTATAATAATAGCTGTCATTCGAGCATTGGTATGGCACCGTATAAAGCTTTGTATGGTTGACCGTGTCGTACACCGCTAGACTGGTTTGAGGTTAGTGACCGACTAATGACAGGACCAGAGTTAGTTTAGCAATGTGTTGAGGTAGTGCATCTGATCAGGCAGAGACTATTGACAGCTCAAAGTCACCAGAAAAGTTATACAGATCAACACAAAAGACCTTTGCAATTTGATCTAGGAGATTTTGTTTTTGTAAGGGTATCCCCGATGAAAGGCATTATGCGATTTGGCAGATGTGGGAAGCTCAGTCCCCGATACATTGGTTCATTTCCTATCTTGGAGCTTGTGGGCCATGTGGCTTATCATCTTCAATTGTCACCTGCAATGGGAGCAATCCACGATGTGTTTCATGTTTCTATGTTGAGGAAATATATGCTAGATCCATTGCATGTTCTTGATGAGTCTGTGTGGCCTGAAGTGGCGGTGGATTTATCTATGCCAAAATACCCAATTCGTATTGAAGATCGGCGTGATCAGCTATTATGGAATAAGGTAATTCCGCTAGTGAAAGTTGTATGGCAACGCCACTCCGGTAATGAGGCTACATGGGAACGTGAAGAAGATATGCGCCAGCAGTTCCCGTATCTATTTGAGTAACTTTGTCTCTTTCCTTCCAGGCTTCCTTTAAATTTCGAGAATGAAATTTTTACTAGGACGGAGGGACTATGAGACCCGTGAATTTCATATTCTTAGCAAATTTTTAAATCAAAAAATTCTGTGAAATTGGGATATTTTTGTGGGCCTTTTTCATGAGTTAAATATGTTTAAACCTTTAGTTTAAAGAGTTATTAAAAATGGAGGGGTATTAATACAATTTTGGTTCTTTTAACCCCTTCTTGCAATTTAAGATTTTAAAACAAAAAAAAATATGTTAAAGGCAATTTTCACCCATGTTGAAAGAGAACCCATGGTTCACTCACTCCCTTCACACTCCTCCCCCCCTCTTCCACTTGTTCTCTCGGTGTGCAACTCCACCCAGCCGCAGGTGGCTTGGAGGAGAAGAATCCGATGAGTATGAGGCGACAGTGGAGCGTTTCTGCGGTCGTGGAGGCGAGCTCATGCGGTGGGCGGCGTTGTTGCCGTTGTGGGAGGTGGTTCTAGCGCAAAGAATGGCATCCTCTCGAGTTTCCAAGTAGGGGGATAGATTCTACTTCCCCTTTCCGTGTTTTTCAAATTCTAAAAAAATATAAATAGTCAAACAATCTAAAAAAATGTAGGGGCACCTCCCCGATAACTACATCTTATACACACCACCATACCATCTCCTTTCTTTTATCACTACCCCATAACTACAAACCCCAAAGGCTACTCCCCATTCTTCATCCCATCCCACTATGGGATTTATACTTGCACTGCTACCAACACACACACTAGGGGCAAACTTCATGCCCATCTGCCCATCCAAGATAGTCAAATCCCTGGCTACCTTGTGGGGAGGTAGAGCACTTCTTATTCTTTTGCTTTCCATGAATCTTAATGGCAAATTGAGCTCTGCTAGCTTGGCACTTCAGCTTGAGTCCTAAGTAAATGAACCCTTCATATCACATGATCTTTAGCAAATGCCTGGTTGCATTACAAATACCCTTTTTCCTTACTCTCTCTACTCCATATCCCCTTGATTGGACAAACGTCTCACCTATGTCAGCGAGTTCAAGACGGACCTTGGCTATGGAGCTTGAATTATCCTCTTGTCAGTCTTCCTCCAACCAGACACATTGCTAGAGTTAATTGATGTGCTAGGTGACATTAGCACAGGCTCCCCTATCATCGGGAATGATCACCTCCAGGGATGTATTTACGCCCTGGTGACCCTCCCCGCAGAATTCAATTATGTCTGTTAGGCCCACTGTAAAGCCGAAGGACAATGTTTGCTTGCCCTACCCACTTACCTTAGTGAGTGCTTCCTCTTTAAATGCTTATTTATTTGTGAACTTCACTAATGTGTGTTTATGTAGCTGCAGGTCATATAGCATCAGGATTCACACTTCATCACCTTCTCGTTTTATTATATATTGTAAATATTATATAGAGCCTGGTGGCTAATAACCTTGGGGACATAAACTCTGAGTTCCTCTCTAATAAAAATAATGAGGGGTTTATGTTCTCAAAGTTATTTGAAAGGCCGTCTGGTTTCATGATTGACCTTGAGATGACGATCTCGTCGGACTCTCAACCGATGTCTTTCTCGGAGCCAGACAATAATACCTCTAGATATGCATTAGATAGCTTTTCACTTTAAACCCAGCATGCATCATATACGCCTTTCCTTTTTTGCATCTAAAATAAAAAAAAATGCATTTCACATGGCATGCATTCATGTAACAAGAAGGAAACAAGGGTCAAGAGAAGGGTCTGCCTCGATCTGCCCTAGACTCTATCCCTCTTTTGTCAATCATCCAAGTTCTTCAATTCCATCACTTCTTATTGTCTACCTTATTCCACTTCGATTCAACAAGTCGAGAGTGTGATTTGCATGTGATCGCCATGAGTATTCTAAGATTCGAAGGCCATTTTTCCCCTTATCCTGATTTAACTACCTATTCCTATTTTAGGTGTCTTGTATCTCCTTGAGCTGGATTGTGATCGCCCCCTCAAGTCTCGTAAGCACTATGCTAGGGGGTCCTATTGACTGCAGATACAAGCCCTCTTAGATTAATTTCCCTTCCTCTCCTTTTGAATGTCCTTTCTTGTTGCATTATGCTTATCCATTCTTATGTGAAGCTCAATCTCAGCTTAAGAATCTCCTTGAGCGGGATGTCCTTATTAGGCTTGTTTCTTTACCGAAACACCCATTTATCAGTCTGGCTCCCTTACAAAATGGACATTCTAGAGGGACATTTGTAGATGCCTAATTTTGGACATCCCGCGGACCTTGTCTAGCCATCATAGAAGTGATGTCCTTTCCTTGGATGATCGAAAGTGTGGGGTCATATCCTTGTTTAGGTAGGCTCCACCGTGTCCCTTTGTGGATCCAACTTCGTTGTAAGTTGGTAGGGGGTTGCAAGGGGGCAGCCCCCCTACCCGTAAGGTTGGGTGAAGTAAATTTTTTAAAGTATTTAATGAGAAAAGAATAGCAGAACCAAAAGAACAGTCATGAGACAAACGTGGTCTTCGCATCCGCCTCTCCACACAAAAAGGAAGAGAAGAAAAGAAAGAAAAGTCATGAGGCAGACATGGTCTTTGCACCCGCCTCTTCACACAAAGGAAGAAGAGAAGAAAGGAAAGAAGGTCTTGAGGTAGACGTGGCCTTTTACCTTCGACCTTCAGCCATCCACCCAATAAATCTCTCACATGGTCGGCGTCACGACCTTTCATTCGAGCCGACGGTTCAGCCATCGGGGCTTCAAGCCAATAAACATTTTGCCATCGGGGAATTAAACCAAAGATTGCTCTGCCATCGGGGAGTTAAACCGAAGAATATTCAGCCATCGAGACTTCAAGCCAATAGATGTTCAGCCCTCGGGGTGTTAAACCGACAGGTTGTTCCACCAATGGGGCGTTAAACCGATAAGATGATCCACCAACGGGGCGTTAAATCGACAAGATGTCTAGCCATCGGGATTTCAACTGAAAGATGTTTAGCCATCAGGGCTTCACGTCGATAGATGTTTAGCCCTCGAGGCGTTAAACTGACAGGTTGTTTCGCAAATGGGGCGTTAAACTGACAAGATGGTTAGTCATCGGGGCTTCAAGCCGACAAACATTCAACCATCGGGGCTTCAAGCTGATAGATGTTCTGCCAATGGGGCGTTAAACTAACAAGATGATCAGCCATCGGGGATTCAAGTCGACAGATGTTCTGCCATCGGGGCGTTAAACCGACAAAATATTTAGCCATCAGGGCTTCAAGCCAATAAACATTCCACCATCGGGGCATTAAACCGATAAAACATTCAGCCATCGGGGCGTTAAACCGAAGAATATTCAGCCATTGGGGCTTTAAGTTGACAGATGTTCAGTCCTCGGGGCGTTAGACCGATAAGATGATCCACCAACAGGGCGTTAAACCGATAAAATATTCAGCCATCGGGGCTTCAAGTTGACAAGATGTTCCGCCAATGGGGCGTTAAACTGACAAGATGTTCAACCATCGAGGCTTCAAGCTGACAAGCATTCCGCCAACGGGGCATTAAACCGATAAGATGATCAGCCATCGAGGCTTCAAACTGACAGACATTCAGCCATCGGGGCTTCAAGCTGACAAACATTCAGCCATCGGGCCTTCAAGCCGACAAATATTCAGCCATCAGGGCTTCAACTGAAAGATGTCCAATCATCGGCCCCTAAGTCGACAGCTACCCCATTATCGGCTCCTAAGTCGACAGCTACCCTGTTATCGGCTCCTAAGCCGACAGCTTCCTGATCACTGATATTTAAGTCGACAACTTCTCAATTATCGGCTCCTAAGCCGACAGCTACCCCATTATTAGCTTCTAGGCCGATAGCTTCCCCGCTATCGACTTCTAAGCCGACAACTCCCCGATCAGCGACACCCGAGCCGAAAACATCTCCTCCATTGGCTTCTGAGCCAACAGCTCCTCAATCATTGGCACATAAACCAACAACACTTCAGTCCATTTGGCATCTGAGCCAACAACATTGTACATGGTCGGCATCACGTCCTTTCGTTCAAGCTGACAAATATCCTACCTTTGGCCTTTGGCCACCCAACAAAATCAAGAGACCTTTTCGGTAGTCGGCATCGTGACGTCTTGTCTAAGTCGGCAAACACTCTACCTTTGGCCAGGACAGCTACCCTTAAAGTTAGGGAATAGACCTTTCACTTTGGCTCGGATCCTTCCCTCGGCTAGAGAATTAAAGAAGAGACCCTTCCACTCTTGCTCGGATCCTTCCCTCGGCTAGAGAATTAAAGAAGAGACCCTTCCACTCTTGCTCGGATCCTTCCCCGGCCAGAGAATTAAATAATAAACCTTTCACTTTGGCCCCCCCCCCCCCAGACTATATTGAATCTCCCTCCATCCCCCTTCCCCCCCCTAGACTCCCAGGGAGACCCCCCCCTAAGGGAAGGGCGCCCCTTTCCTCTCTCCTCCCCTCCACAACTCCCTTCCCCACTCCACCTCTCTCTAGTGCACACCCATTCTATCTCCCCCATTCCTACAACTCCAGACCTCTCCTCCCCCACCCCCACAGCCCCCCCACCGCACCAACGAACCCCCCCCCCCACCACCCCCCCCCAAAACCAACACCCCCCCAAACCAATCCAAAAAGCCCCAATATAAATCTCCAAATAAAAAACATCAGCACATTATCTCAATATTAATCTCATGTAGGCTGTTGATAAAAGCCAAGTGATTCACATATCTAATATGGGCCGAGTCTGAGATATATGTATGCACAGTGGAAATGGTAGGCCCACGTAGCGCCGTGGGGGCCGAGAGTAAGCTATTAGAGCTTATCCTTTAAAATCTACACTCTAAGACCCAAGAATGATGGTGATATCCTTTTCTCGAAGATCAAGTCGAGATAACTACGAGATGATGACTCATCCATGGACACAACGTGCAACGACCTTGGAGACACAAAGGCGCAGACCTTCTCTTTATGTTTTGCCTCACAGTAGCAAATAGAGGAAGATAGACATGGAAGGGAGGACGAGAGGGAGATGTAGGGCAAGCACCCGTGGCCTCTTTGGTCGCAATGCTCCCTCTCTCTCTCACACAAAAAATAGAGTTGGATGCCTCTCTCTCTCTCTCTCTCTCCCTCTCTCTCACTCACACACACACACACACACATAGACGCTCGCGCGTGCACGTGCACATAAGGAGAAAGAGGAGCAGCCTACTCTCTTCCTCATGGGGCACTCAACTCCATATGTTGGACAATGGTAGCCAGCGTGAGTAGGGCGGCAATGTGGCAGCAGTGGTGGCGGCTTGGTAGGGAGCAGCCACGACAGTAAGCAAGTGCGAGGCGAGTTCGCGACAGCAAGAGCGGCACTTGTAGTAGCGACACCAACAAGCTACGGGTCTCCTCCAAGAGGGAGCTCGTAGGAGGCTATTGTGCTATCTCTCTCTCTCTCTCTCGCACACACATACTGAAGGAGGAAGAGCAACGACTTGCTCTCTTTCTCATAGGCCACTCCACTCCACACACAAGGTAGGTGGTCAATGTGAGTAGGGAGGTGGCGAGGTAGTAGCAGCAGCGACCTGGTAGGGAGCAGCCACACCACCAAGCAATGACAAGGTGGGGGTGCGGCGGCCAGAGTGGCAGTGGCATCAACATCGCCAGCGAACAATGACCAAGAGAGCGACGGCACTCCTCCAAGGGGGAGCTTGCATGGGGCCTCTCTCTCTCTCTCTCTCTCTCTCTCTCTCTCTAGAGTGTAGGGAACTAATAGACTCTCTCTTTCTTCCCCTCCCTCTACCCTCTTATTTATATAAGTGTAAGAGGTATTAAACTAACTAGGAAGCGAAGTCCAAGTTATGTTTGGACATGGAGGAGTCCCCTTCCATATTAAGATGTCAAAGTCCAAATGTGAATAATAGAGTAGAGGGCGGCCAGTAGAAGACGGAGTACAAGCCTGACTTATTGGAGATCAAAGGGAGGAAACCTCTTCCTTCTCTAATCCAACACAATCCCACCCCGAGTGGGCTCCTTGTGTGAGTCGATCGCGGCCCATCCAAGTCCAGATGGGACTTGGGCCGCACCCCTATGGGTTTTTCTTAATGGGCACCTAATTAATGGGTTTTTGGCCCAAATACTAACATAGACAAATGAGAATATTTAACGACCATGAAGATCATTTATTTTAGTCGCTTGACTCGAGTCCCAATGATGTATAACATCTCTTTACCAGTATAAACTTCAAAGTGCATATGTAGTTACAAACATGTCTAATTATGATTTTTTAGTTATTGAATTTAGCTTTTAATTCTTCTAACTTACATATTTTGTCTTAATTGCCCGGTGTTGCGGTCTCTCTAGCCTTTTCTAGAGTGAGAAGCTCAGAGAATCCCGAACATGGTCCGCTGGAGGGGGGCACTCGCTGGAACGTGTCCAAGCAAGGGGAACAACCGGTCTAACATCCGACTTGCTTCGAATGTGGGACAAGGGGACATATCCAGCGGTTATGTAAGGTGGAGTCTCCTTTGCCGGCTGGGCCTTAGGGGAGGTTTGAGCGCAACAAGACGTTCATGGCGGCGAAGGGGAATGATCCTACGGGCCTTTTTGTGCTTGGGAATTTCTTGTGGACCTTCTGCTCAGTCGAGCGGGATGGCTACGCCGGAGCCTCTGTGTTACAGTGGTGGAAGATTTGGTCAGGCTGACGGAAGTCACTCGGAGGTTTGAGGAACTCGCAGGGGGCTGTTCGGAGACCTGTAGGGTGACACAAACGTCTTTCCTGGTGGTCGGACATGATGAGCAGTTGGTGGTAGAGTTGGTAGGCTCTGGAGTCATGATGGCAGGAGGAGCCCTCCTACGCCGCCTCTAGTGATGGACGAAGTCAAGGGGTACTTTTCCTTGCCCCAAGCCGAGGAGGTTTCACATCCTTCTAGAGAGGGTTCCTCTATTGCTCTGCGACGAAGAAGGAATTTTGTTCGTGGTCCAGAGCTTCGGGAGGGCGGTCAAGGCGAGCTTGGGCTTCTTGCCAATGGGCTCTAGGACGACCGTCGGGGTGGTGATGCAGGTCTCCTGCCCGACGACGATCCCAGATGTCGTCACTGTTCAACTTGAGGGGGACTCTTATGCCCTTAGGCTCTAGGTGAAGGAGTGGTTGGATGAGACGCCACCGCCGCCAGGGCTAAGGTTTCGTAGGGGCAAGCCAGAGGTTAGGGATGAAGTGGGGGTGGGCATTCAAATTTCGAACAGAGTGGGCTCTGCTGGGCCGCGCTTTCCGGCTTGGGCAGAGCCCGCTTCTGCAGGGGCTGATCAGGTTGCCACAGGTGGGCTGACGGTGCGTCAAGGACACGGACTGGGCGGTTCAAGCCCAAATGTCATGTCAGGTTTTCTATCCGGGTCATCTAGCGGGACTCGAAACTTACCCGGCTCCAACATATTGTGCGTTGTTGGTTGGCTCGGGCCCAACAAGAGGCTTCTTCCCCGCTCGATTCTCCTAGCGATGCAGGGATGTCCGCCGTCCAATCTCCGGCCACCCGGACGGCGTATTGGCGGCGCTACCGTCCTCTTTAGCGGCGGGAGGGAGTGGGCTATGGCTTCGGAGTAGGTGTCCTTCCTAGCCCTGTCGTGGTGGGGGGAGGATGCATTGCCTGGTGGCTGTCGTTAGCGGCAAGAAACAACAGTTCAGCTACTGGTCGTCTCCTGTAGATTGCAGCATCATGGTGAAGTCGGCCACCGGGATGGTCAAGCAAATCAAACAAGAGGAGGGAATACAGAGCATTGGAGGGAGATTGAGGGGCGTAACCCTTTGCCGGACCTGATGCACCCCCGCCTGTAGTTGCTGGTGCCATCCGCTTTGGACCTGGGAGCAATTGAGGAAGACTTACAGAGGTTGGGAGCAGCCCTCTCAGATGACATTGATGATGTGGAGGACCATATCTTGCCAGGGGCGATCTTGGGACTTCCACTAGAGCCATTAGAAGATGATGTCGAGCCCCCAAGTACTCCTACTTCTGGGGTAGTTGGCTTGGAGAAGGAGGTGATGTAGGATTGCGGTATTTCTAGGAAGTAGGTGGGAAAGGAGTGGTTGGGGCTGGTGGAGAGGCTGACAAAGGAACATATGAGAGGGCTGGATGACAAGTTCTTATTTTTGATAGTGAGGTGATTCAGCTGCCGATAGTCGATGCATAATCTCATTGATCCATCCTTCTTCTTTACAAGTAGCACGGGCGCTCCCCATGGGGAAGTGCTCGGTCTGATAAACCCTTTCTTTAGAAGTTCTATCAATTGATCTTTTAACTCCTTGAGCTCGGCAGGGGACATCCTATAAGGTGCCTTAGAAACTGGACTAGCACTAGGGACCAGGTCGATGGTGAAGGCCACTTCTCTCTGTGGGGGTAGTCCAGGCAGATCCTCTGGAAAAACGTCGAAAAACTCCTGAACTACTGGGATGTCTTCTATCATGGACTCCTTAGTTTCTCTTACGGTGACAAAAGTAAGGAAAGATACACACCCTTTCCTTATTAGCTTACTAGCTCGAAGAGCCAAAATCAGAGGTGTCTTGCTCCGACTCTTAGGGCTAGTGTAGACAAGTTCCAGGAACTCCTTGAAAGTTACCTTGCTATTGTGGCAATCAACCGTTGCCTGATATTTGGATAGCCAATCTGCTTCTAATATGACATCGTAGTCTTTCAGGTCTATGCATATTAAGTCTACTGGTAGGTTTCTCCCTTTCACCATAACTTTACAATTTAGACAATGATGTGTGATCTTAGATTCGTTTCCAAGAGGGGTTGAAATTATCAGATCTATCCACTCCGGCTTCATAGTTAGTGGATCAACAAACTTCTTCGAAACAAAAGAATGCGATGCACCAGTATCAAATAGGACATGAGCAGACTTGGAACAGATTTCTAGTGTACCTTCCACCAGTCCGCCTTCATCTTGTTCTACCTCCTGAAGAGCCTGGAGGCGCGCACTCTTCTTCACCAGACGCTTTTCATCTCCGACTTGATCATTGAGTAGTGGACAGTCAGGGATCCGATGATCACGTCTCCCATAAAAGAGACAAGCTCCGAGTCTTCTCCAGCATTCTTCGGCCTTATGGCCGGCCTTGTCGCAGTGTTTGCACACCTCTTTGGGAGGTGTGGCAGTAATGGAGAAAGGCTTGTTATTATTCTTCTTGAGTTTCTTCTCCTGGGAGGACTCTCCTCCATTATTAACCCTCTTCTGGTTGAAGGTGGGCTTGTAAGCACCGAAGCTAGTGACTTGCTCCTTCTTATCTCTCCCACAGATATGATCTGATAGTTCTGTGACATCTTCCAATAGTTGGGCTCACTGTACTATCTCCGAGTAGACTTGTATGTCCATCGGTGCCAGCTGTGTAATATATTGGGGTCGAAGCCCATTAAGAAACCTCCTGGCTTTCATCTTCTCGGTACTTACTAAGTGTTTAGCATACCATGACAGTCTAGAGAATTGTGCCTCGTACTCGACCACCGATAATGAATGTTGTTTAAGTGCGGCAAACTCGACGGCATTCTTCTCTTGTGTACGGTCAAAAAAATACTTGTTATTAAAATACTCCTTGAATTCTACCCAAGTGACTTGATCTTGGTCTCTAGTAGCTTCTACGGACTCCCACCAGAGACGGACGTCCCTTTCTAACTGGAATGTTGCAAGTAGAACCTTCTCTTGATCCGCACACTACATGACATAGAATATGCGTTCAATCTCCCTAATCTAATGTTCGGCATCATCAGGGTCGGTCGAGCCTATAAACTTGGGAGGGTTCATATTGTGGAAACTCTGGTGGAGGTTTCCTGCTCCACGATGAGCTCCTCCTTGCGCTACTTGTTGTAACGCTTGAGTGAGACCTTGAACGGTCCTTTGCATGTCTCGCCATTGAGCACGTTCGGCGGCCATGATCCTACAAGATTTTAATAGCTATATTAGTATATAGTATCTAAGAGTTGAACTTCCTAGATTACCTTAACCCATGGTTCTACCCAATCTCACTGTTTACAGGTAGTCTTCTTGATCAATAGAAGTATTTCTTTTCATAGCACCTATGTAATTGCTTAGTTTAGCATATTGGTGTTATTTCCAGCTAGTTTCTGACTGTACATTCTGATATTCCACGTCAGGGCGTGACAGTCCTCCTCATCTCTTTGTGGCTGGAAGCCACGACGGCGTTCCGTGCACTTCCGGGCGCAGAGGTCCGTGCCCGCATGTACGTGCAGGCCGGTCCCCGCGCGGCCAACTCCGATGAGGGCGTTTCTGCTTCCGCAGCCTATGGGCTTGCCGCCGCCTCCGTCGAGGCATGCGAGCAGATGCTGGCGCAACTTGATGATTCCCGCCCATACTGGGAAGTCATACTCCCCACAGCGTCTGGAGAGGAAGGCATATCGCCGGTGTACCACGACGGTAGTCGGCTCTATGCCTACTACCCGAGTGGCCGCGTCGTGCGACTGCGTGCGCGGCTGTCTGATCTCCACGATTTCGCCATTGTGCAGGTCGAGGCGGACGACGGCCGCTCGCTCGGCTCAGGGTACATCCGAGCAGCCGCGCGGGCCGCTGCGTGGGAGGCCGCGGCGCGTACCAGCGCGCCCTGGAACGCCCGCTGACGCCGTGCAGCGATGGCAGGGACTGCGAGGTGGGCTGGTAAGACGGCGCTAGTCATGCAGCGGACTCGCAGGTTGCGCTCGGGTGGCGACTACAGCCACCCGATTCTGCGCGAGATTCAGATGCGCGTTGCGCGCGGAGAGACTATTACCCAGATTGCCAGGGAGATGGGGCGTCCGCGCGTTCTGGTCGTCAGGTACTGCCTCAATTTCGGTCTCGTTCCTCAAGGGCGGAAACCGCCGCCGGTCCCGCGGCGAAAAGTCGTCTCCGACGCTACCGCTGGACTGGCACGCATCCGTCGTCAACCCAAAAGGAGGCTTTCGCCGGAGGAGCGCAGCGCGAGCTACAGCGCCAGGAACCGCCTGCGGTGGCAACGCGATCGCGCGCGCATGATCGAGATCGCGACGAATAACGCCCGCAAGGGCACTGCGGCCCTGCTAGGCAAGCGATATACGCCAGAGCGATCCAGGAGGGCCAGTCTTGGTCAGCGCGGCAAGATAATGCCCGGACGATGGGGCAAGGGTCCGGCTCACTACTTCGCGAAACCGTTTGCCTTACGAGCTCCGGACACGTCGGTCTATCGAGGAGACAACATTCTCGACTTCGTTCGCACGCACCCGGAATTGTTTTCAGAGGATGACATCAGACCTCGAGCTGGCACATGCAATGCCGCCAAGGCTCTCTGTCGATTGCGTCCCGGCATTGCCGGCCGAAAACCCAGCTGGAAAGGGTGGACGTGGTATGAAGATTGATGCGAGCGGCCACGTCGCGTGTGGAGGTACACGACCGGACAATCCGGTCTCGCATCATCTGATCGGGAAAGGACGGGGCAATGGCAACCATCGAATCGCTCTGGTACCGCGCCTATGATGCGGATGGCAATCCTCCGCATTGCCGGCGACTCTCGCGACTTCCGATGCGCGAGCAGTACGGCATGGCGTTTGACCTTTCGGATGAGCTGGGGATCAGCTGACGATGATTCTCGGCTTGTACAGGGCGCAGGCCTCCCGCACCCATGCTGCCACGGCACTCACAGCCAGGAGCTGATCCTCCCGTAGCAGCCCGTCGCTCATGCGCGCGGAGAGCTCGGCGAGCACGATCTCGATGAGCCCGGAGATCGCGATGAGGTCCTCCGGCGCAAGATCGCTCGGCAGGTTGCGCTGGATGGCTTCCCGCAGGAGCGGCAGAGTCACCTCATCCGAGCCCCGGGCCGCGGCTTCGACCGCCTCCACGACCCGCGCAATGCGTTGTGCGCGGGTGAATCGCTCGGCCTCGGGGACCCTGCCGATGTACTTGGCGACACCGTACTGGACGGCGATCTTGGCGACCTGCGCCTCGGTGCTATCAGGCTTCGTCAGCGGGCAGCCGGCAAGCGCCATGCAGGCCACGAGAATGGCGAGAATGCGCATCACGGCTGCGGCCCTCCAGACTGAGTCCTGCTGTTCTGGAAGCCCCGGAGAATGGTCAGGAGCCCAGTGACTGAAACTGCGATCTTGGGCGCAGTTTCGCCAACCAACGCCACCTGCTGATCCGGTGGCAGCAACAAAAAACCGCCCAACACCGTAATGATCGCGCCAAGTATCTTGGTGCCGTGCTCACGATAGACGTTCATCGAATTCCTCCGAATTGCAAACTGTAATGATTCCCGTCAGGGCGGCTGAAATCACCGCCCCAACAGCAGTCAGGGTGCAGTGTCTTCCAGTACTCCCCGAGCGGCTTGTGGTCTTCGCTCGCGGTGAGATACTCGCCATTGCGAAACAGGTTGAGATCGATCGCCAGGCGCATGCCGTGAAGACTCTGCGCAATGCCCTTGCCGGCCTTCGCATTCAGGGCGGCCTGCTCTGGCGTGCGCCACGCCTCGCCGAGTGTAAGCTCGTAGCCATGCTCGTACGCGTGCTCGATGAGCTTTGCGACGAGGCGCGTGAAGAGCCGTTGCCGCTCGCCGAGAGTCATTCATTCCTCCCATACTCTGGCATTACGGTGTCCCCCGTATCGCAGCCATCACCATCGCCCCGAGCTTCATTACCGAGACACCTACGACGCCACCGGCCCCGGCTATCGCCCAGATGAGCTTCGCCCCGCCCTTCTGCTGCTGGATGTAGTCGGTCAGGACATCGAGCTTCGTCTCGATTCTGTCGAGGCGCTCGGAGTGCGAGTCCATCTGCGCTTCGAGCTGGCCGATGATTCGGTACTGGTCTGTCATTTCGCTCTCTTTATGCTCACGTCTGCTGATCCTGAACGAGTACCCTCTGGTGCCAGGCTCTACGTCATACGGTGTAGACGCCGGAGAAGCGGACCGTCGTCGAAGCTGCGACATTAGACAGAGGCACCGGATTCTCGACGACGTTCGTGCCTTCCTCATAGATTTCGAGGACTGAAGATGCTGGCCCGATGAATCCCTTGAGCGTGGTGTAGCCCGCCGTGTTCGTGATGCCCGAGCAAAGCACTTCGATCAAGAAGACGCCATTCGGCTGATTCGCGGATGCGATCGGCAGTCCGCTGATCTGCAGGTTTCCGGTCATGCCGGTTTTGGCCGTGATCGTGACGCGTCCGCGGATAAAGACCTGATTGCCGATCCGACTGTAGTAGCCGTTCTGAATGGTGATCGTCGGCGTGCCGGCGCCGGTTGATCCGATGGGAACCGGTGTGAAGGTCGTGTCCGAATTGAGCTGGGTAAGCGGGACATCGGTGAGGTCGAAGCATCCCGTTCCGGTCACGCGATTGGCGGAGCCGGGCGACCCATACTCGTTCGCCATGGCGATATTGCGCGTGCCGCTCTGGAGATCGATGCAGCGGCTCGCGGTGGTGGTGAACAACATGCCATGGACGAAGATGGCGGAATTCGTGACCGATCCATCGACAATGCCGTTCTTCGAGCCGAAGATCCAGCCGTTCGAGATCTCTCCGTATCCGCAATTGGAGAGCTTGATGCAATCGGGCTTGTTCGTGGCGAGTGACTCCATGTACACGCCATCGAACGAGAACTGCGCGACGGTATCCAGATGCACCTGTGCGTAGGTTGTATAGTCTTCTTCGCCGTTACCCTCGATTGAGCCGCCCGCGATTACGAGCCCGCGGTTATAGAGCGGCGCGTTGCTCGTTGCGATTCCCTCGCGCTCGTTGAAGCCGATAAGGCAATCGAGAAATGACGTGGCATTGCTATTGTGTGCGGCGCTGATCGCGTTGAAATCGACGCCCACCCGATTGAATTCGATGCGGCATTGGTCAAACTTCGTCCACAGCGCTGCACCCAACCTGATGGCGGTCTGGAAACGTCGAAAGTAGCAGCGTAGGAACGTGTTATGCCCGTTGAAGTCACTGATGCCAATCTGCACGCAGGTTCCTACGTATGAGCCCGGCGTGATAACCGCGCCCTCGAACTGCAGATCGATAAACTGGTTGTTGCCGTTAGCAACGGCGATGAGTGCGGAGCTCGACGCGGCCTTGAGCTTCGTCACCCACCCAAGGCCACGCCAGTTCACGTATCGGCTCGGCGAAATGGTGCCGTCGTAGAGAATTGTGCCGGCGGGAAACTGCAGTGTTGCGCCGCCCATTTCTGCGGCGACCGCATCCGCGAGATTGATTGCCGCCGTGTCATCCGTGACGCCATCGGCCTTCAGTCCGAAGCGCCGAAGATCGATCACCGGCCCGGCGGAGTACGCATAGTTGACCGGCGTCACCCCGGCGGCGATCTCGGCGGCGGTGCGCGGCCAGAGTCTTTGGCCGATGAACTGCTGCGTGAGATTCGAGTTGCCGAATGGCGCCTCGATGTTGTCCACGCTCCAGATGGGATTAGTCGGCGGATCGGTATCACCGCGAGGTGACAGCACGAAACGCCTTTCATTCCAGGTGAAGCCTCCAGCATTTACTGATCAAGGAGAGCTGACAGTATTCTTCTCCCAAGAAGAAATATAGACATCCTTCTTGCATCTTCAGAATGCCATAATAGCTAAATGTGCATATGGCTGCTTATCGATTCCAAAAATCAAAGCTTGCCTTGCTCAGCGCTTGAAATTGAGTACTGAATTTGTCATTAGCAGAATGAATGCTCAGCATGTTCTTATCAGCTTAGGCTGTGAAGCAGACTTCATTAAGGTCCTCCTTGAAAAGAACTTATACATCAAAGGATATCTATTCAGGTTCTTCCAATGGTCAGATAACTTTGATTTTGAGTCTGATCCATCAACTACTCCAGTGTGGATTGGATTTCCATCCCTGCCTGTTAATTTCTATCATGAGGACCTTCTCCGTTCCATTGCTGGCAACATAGGTTCTGTTCTACGAATTCATGATTCAACTATTGCAATGATGGAAACCTCAGAGGCCTTGGTTTGTGTTGAGCTCGACCTATGTGCAGAGTGAAAAGAGAGGCTTTGGATCGGTATGGACGGTGATGGTTTTTGGCAAATGGTCAAGTATCATAGGGTGCCACACTTGTGTTCCTTCTGCCACAAGCTTGGCCACAAAGAAGATGATTGTAAGAGAAAGCAAAATAAAACATGAATCGGTTATCTCGCTTGAAAAATGTTAATCTTCTTGGTCACCAAAGAAACAGTTGCCAGGAGTATAGACCTCGGTCACCAAAGCCTTCCAGTCCCAAGACGGATATCAACAATGTCAACAGATTCTCTGCTCTGTTGCATTTGCCAGAAAGTTTGACTATTGAGGTGGAGTCTGCACATGAGAGGATTGATGCAGGGGGTACTAATAACATCTCAGCAGACTCAAGGTTATCTCATCATGCTGCATTTGTTCTAAATTCATCACTAGAAAAAGAAGACAATGCCTCCCCTTCACATGTTTGCAATAATGTCTCAACCATACATTTGATACACAATGAGGAGGTTTCAACTGAAATCTCACTCCCTGAGGAGCTCCCTTCAACCCATAATAACAACCTGGCTAAGCTGAGAGAGAAGCCTACTCTACTATCTACTTCTCAAAATTTGGACAAGAAAGCTATCCAAATAATTAGCTCAAATGAAGTCTCTACACTAGCAACGTCGAAAAATTCTCGGATGCTATGTCAAGGTAACAAAAGTACATTAAATTATTTTCAAGCAAAAGAATTAAATGAGGTTTATGTTATGCCAGGAGATCATAATAGTGATGCCCGCTTGACTAGAGCTAAAGCCAAGGTCTTGGCTACCCTTCCTACCCCATCTTCTGCTCATGATTAATTCAGCACTCATATGGAATGTTAGAGGCATTGGTAATAAAGCTAAAGTTAGAAGTCTTGCTCAGACCATAAAAGCACACAAGATTTGCATTGTAGTAATCTCAGAAGCTCGAATTGATTTCAGTCATGCTCATTATGTGGCTCGACGTATTAATCTTCACTCTATTCTGGGTAATAATGGTGCGATTTCAAAAATATGGCTGTTTCACAACACCAACATTTGCCTCGATATCATTAAGTAGCATCCTCAACATATTACTGTCACTCTGAAGGAAGACAATTCTGTCTATATGTATTTTACTGCCATTTATGCATCATGCAGTGCTAGTATTCGCAGGGACATGTTTGATTCTTTAATGGAATTCAGTCAAGATGTGACCATTCATTGGATCATCGGTGGAGATTTCAATTGTATAGTCTGTTGGGACACAATGCTACGGATTCAGAGGGGGTGAATGAATTGCCCTTTAAAAATTTTATCTCTAATCAAAATCTACTGCTGATTACGCCAGTCCCAGCAGATTGATCTATTTCCCCAATCCGAACAGATCCCTTTTATGACCATTCCAGACAAGGGAAAGAAACCCGTCCTCTCCATAGTGGGCGCCATAGGGCCCTCCGCCTTATGTCAGTTAAATCACTCCGTTTTCCTCGACCAGTCACTCACTCCAACATCCCGTTCGGGAAAGGATGGGAGATGATGGCAAGAATGGGTTTCACGATGGGTAGAGGTCTTGGCCAGCATGAGCAGGACTCCACTCGCAGGACGAGGCTTAAAGTCTCTAAAGGTCACACAAGTTTAGGCTATACAGCTGAAAAGGCATCTAAAACTACTCAGGCTAGGGGTTTAGTTTATGACCGCTTCGTCAAAGGCCCGACATAGCCGAGGACTCGGTGTGAGCAGAGTGAAGGTCACAAAACCCGTCAAAAGGAAGCTCCTACAGATCACTCACTCGAAGATGACTTCAGGCTTATTTCCCTATTTCACCTCGATAAACCTCCTAATAATGCCTCATCCATAGGCACTTTCCTAGCTTTAGATAGGCCAGCCCCTGTCTATTTTATTCCATTCCTATTTCATCCACCCTTCCCACTACTCCTTACTTATCTGATCATGGAGCAGTCGACACATGTCGTCTGTACCACGACCACAAAAAAATGCCAATTCCCAAATGTGGGCCTACGAGCTCACCGTTGAAGAAACCTCCTCCTTAGAGCATGGATCCCTTGGCCAAGGGCCGACGCTTTTCACCTTGAATCCCCTCTCATAGGTTCCTCTTGTACACAGTAGGGTAGAATCGAGTCTGAGTCTAGGTCAGTCTAAAGGGTCCTCTTCCTCTCATTCTAAGAAAGTTAGGGTTCGTCATGTCCCCGCTCGTTACCTTAGCTAGCTAGCTAAGAAATGCACGCAGTTATGTTAGGTCTCTGATTTCACATCAACACCCATTCCTCTAGGGGTAGTTGAAGTAGAAGGGTCTTCATTAGATGACAGCCTAGGAGTCTATGTTTTAGAAGATGATGATGATGGAGAAGAAGAAGAGAAGCAGTCGGACGATTACATTGATCCCATAGCTCCTTTCGTTGATGGGACTAGAAGGTTCGATGAACCCGACATGTCCGTATATGAGTCTACCAAGGAAGTTAATCTCGGCACCAAGGAAAATCTAAAAATTATCTTGATAAGTGCCAATTTGAAGAGTGAAGAGGAAGCATCGCTTGTGGTAGTTCTCCAAGAATTTCTCGATGCCTTTGCTTGGTCCTATGAGGACATGCCAGGCTTAGATCCCTCACTGGTAGAACGCTGCCATGTTCTAAAGCCCGACGCCCGAGCTGTCATACAAAAGTTAAGGCGACTCCACCCAAAGATCGCGCTCAAGGTCAAAGAAGAAGTTGACAACCTCCATAAGGCTAAGTTCATCAGGGTAGTCTTATACCCATAATAGGTAGCCAACATCGTCCCCATCATGAAGAAAGACGATAGGGTCCGAATCTTTATTGATTTTCGTGATCTCAATCATGCCTATCCAAAGGACGATTTTCTTCTTCCACACATAGACGTACTTGTAGACAACACCACTGGCTACGAAATGTTATACTTCATGGACGGCTTCTCGTAGTACAACCAGATCCGCTTAGCGGAAGAAGAATAAGAGAAGACATCCTTCACCACTCCGTGGGGGACCTATTGCTATGTCGTCGTGTCCTTCGGACTGAAAAATGTGGGAGCTACATATCAAAGGGTGATGATGGCCATCTTCCACGACATGATGCACGTTCACATGGAGGTATACGTGGATGATATTCTGGTCAAGTCTAAAACCAGGAGTGGCCATGCCGAGGTCCACCGCACAGTTCTCCAATGGTCTCGGGAGCACCAACTCAAAATGAACCCCAAGAAGTGTGTATTTGGGGTATCTTCAGGCAAGGATCGGTGAAGATCAGCGCGGGACGGGTGGGCCGGCAGCGCCGGAAAAGGGGGCTTACCTGGGGGACGCGCGATCTCTCCTCCCTGGCCGCCTGAGTCCTCAGGAGCTCCACAAGGATGTCTAGTTTGGCATTGAGGGTTTGGAAAGTGTCGACGTTCTTGGTGGGTGGTAGCCCCACGGCTGCGGGCGGAGGTGGCTCGTCGGCTGGGGTGCTGGCGTTGGAGGGGGGATTCTGCGTGGCCTGAGAGGGGGCCTCTCCTGCCGCCCCTACGACCTTGCCCTTATCGCCGGTGGACCTCCTCCTCGTACTCTTTCGCACCATACTGGCTCTTTGGTCGTTTCCCACAGACGGCGCCAGCTGAAGAGGGTCGATCTCGCGCTGGTCTTGAGCTGGAGGAAGTGATCACCACGTTGAGACCTATAAGGAAGGGAAACAGATCAGGGGGCCCAGGGATGGTTCCCTGGGGAAAAACCCTCCGATGCCTAAGTTAGTAGAGCAGTGGTGGAAGCTATGAGGGGAGGAGGAAGAGGTTATGCGAGATTCCTCTCCAACAAGATGGTGAGGAAGATCCTGCCCAGGGAGGTTTAGGCGTATTCTGCCTTGCCTTTCACCGGAGGGAGTCCCAGGTATAAATAGTACACCAGCTTCATGAGTCCCGTAAGCAGAGGAGTTTGGGCATGGGTTATGTCCTCGACGTGGGCTCTTTACGTCCTCATCGTGGGCTCTTTATATCCTCATCGTGGGCTCTTTATAGCATTGAGGACTCTTGGCCTCTCTTATCCTCATAAACTCCTGCTCATAAAGGGCTCTCAATGGCAACAGGGATAAGCACCCGTCGATCGACCCAAGCATGGAGGATGCCAGCTCCTATCTGGGCGATAGGCATAGCTCGGATGTAATTCAGTCGGAGTGGGTGTGGGGCGCCAACCCTTATCCCGATATGGGGCATAGCTCGGGCATGAATCTTTCTCCAACCGGACCGACGCTCGGACCTTCGAGCCTAATGGCCGCCAAGGAGGTGTTTGATTCCGAGTGAACTTATTGGGCTTTCATGATAAGTGGGCCCTGTGGGCTATCATTTAGATGAGCTGGGCCTCGTTTGGTCTTGCTGGACCTCATTCGGTCGCTCTTAATTGGGCTACAGAAGTCCCCATCTCCACACACCTATGAACTAGGGAGAGATTTCCCAACCCATGTGAGATTGGGTAGATCCCGAGATGAGATTGATTTTTAGAAAGAAAATAACCTTTAGGCTAATCTTCCTAAATTCCAAGGAAACTAACTAATTGGTTATTCTCTCAGGCACCCCATTCTCTTAATGGCTGCGAACCGTGCGAGTTTGGAAATAATGCAACAAACTATTGTGGGTCTCACCCAGGCCCTACAAATGGTGGCTCAAGCTGGCGCACGGACAGGCACTGGTGATTTACATCACAATTTTTGAAGTATGAACCCTCCGTAATTCTTGGGGTCATCAAACCCTAATGAGGTAGAGAACTGGATTGACGAAATAGATCGCATATTGAATGTTATGCAATGCACAAACCAGGAGAAGGTCCTATTGGCCACGTTCCAACTCAATAAAGATGCGCATACATGGTGGAAGGCCACCTCAGCCCATCTCCAAAATGCACAAATTGCTTGGGAGGAGTTTCTTGAACTCTTCCGAGAAAAGTATTTCTCCAAGCATGTACGTGAGCAGAAGGCTACAGAATTCGCCTCCCTTAGGTAAGGAATGATGTCCATAGCAAAATATGAGCTACAATTTTCTCGTCTAGCACTTTATGCTCCACATCTTGTGGCTACAGAGCTCCTTAAAGCCAATCACTTTATGGATGGCCTAAGGTCTATTTTTATTAAACAACTTGGCCCTCAGAATATTCGGTCCTTTCTTATTCACAAATTATTATTGTGTGGGTGGAGCTGTGTCTCTAAGTGTGTGATTTTATTGTAGATGGAGATGCATCTCCGTGTGGTTTTTACGTCCGGGGTGTGTTCCCCGATAGCGTGCGTGTGTGTTGCGGTGGCAGCAGCTTGGGGCAAGGCCCCATGTGTGTATTGCTGCGGAACCAGCGTGTGTGGTGTTGGGGCTCGTTCCCATGTTGTTACATCTCATAGTGTGTAGTGAAGTCTCACCGGGTTTCGGTGAGGGGTGAACGTAGGGAGCCCGTCGTGGTCCCGAACCACCTAAAAATTTTTGTGTTCCATGTGAATGCCTGTGCGATTCTCCATTTCTTCTATCTCCGTTCACAGGTCAATTTTATAGGTTTTGATTCACTACATCATCGCACATAGCTTCATCTGCTATCCGTGTTAGGCTTAAATTCAATCGTTATTTGCATTGTCAGTCCATGTGAGATCGGAAAGATCGAGAGAACATTTTAATCTCACTCAAGTTTAGATAATTAACACAGTTTATTTTAATTCCACTGTAATTAGTTTAGATTGTTTTTAAAATCTGACATCTCGACTAGGGGACAATTCAACCCCCCTTCTTGTCCGCCATCTAGTCTGGGCCAACAAGACCGTTCCTCTCCTTTGAGTGGCCGCCTGTGGGTGACTACCTCTCTTCATCATGCGGTCTAGCATTTGACCATTTTTGCCCTGGGACGGTCTAGAGTGGACCACCACCTGGGTTCTGTCTGATTGGAGTTCGGTTCGTGCTGATTCAAATCCCGGGTGAGTGGACCTCGATCCACATGTTGACCTACGGTCTGACTGATGCTGGGCATCGTGTGGGGTCCATGTGTGTGGGTGCCGTGGGGTCCCAGGAGGCGGTGTGTTCTCGACTTGTGTCACCATAAGTCGGTGTCGGTACGAGGAGCGGTCCTTGTACTTTGTCCGGTTCAGGCATTGTTTCCGTTGGTTAGAGAATCTACTCCTTCAGTGACCCTTCACTAGTCGTAGCCTTCCGACACGCATGTGGTCCCACCAGGGAGTGGTGGCGAGGCTACCCGAGAGAGAAGACTTTAGGCTGGTTACCGTGGGCCTCCTACTGTGGCGGCTTGAGTCCGGGCCGAGAGGAAGAACCAGCTAGAGGGCCTGACGTAGTGCAGTCAGTCAGTGTGTGCACACGAGGTCGGGGACTTCAGATGCGTGCTAACGAGCACGACCCCGACTAGACCCTTGTCAGTGTTACTTGTATGTGTGTGTCTCAGTTTCCGTCGGGTGCGAGTAGGGAGACACTGCGACACAGTGTAAGTCATCAGGGGACGCATCCGGCTGTGCTTCTAGTGGGAGGTACTCCCGTCATTGTCAGGTAGTGACTCTTAGTTTTCACCGTGACGTGTGTCTCAATTTTTCGCACTGTGAGACCGGTGTCAGGCATAGCAGGGCTTTTCTATTTATTTATTCCTATTGTACTCGGTACCACGACTTGTGTAGTACTCGCCTTTAGCTACTTTACATTGCAGTTTTCTCGATTGCGAGGTGGGGGTCCAAGTGATCCCTACTGAGCATTTTGTTATGAGGCTCATTCCCTTCGTTTTTTCGCATTTCAGGTTAGGCGAGGCTTCAGCGGAGCACATCTGAGCCTCCACGTGGTTCTAGTGCCCAGGGTTAGTCGCCAGTTGCCGGAGCCGGGGTATGCCCCGTGTAGTTGTACTTTCCTTTCTTGACTGTTCTAGCTGTGGACTATTGTTGCATTATAAATTGTTGTTATATTGTGGACCATATAATTTGCTTAATGTTGATTATTAATTCTTGCATATTCTTATAAATTGTGTTGTTCTACGATTATCTTAGATTCTTGTGTATCTCCACATCATCCCTTATTTCTGGGCGGACCCAGTCGTTCCCCTCCGTGAGGAGTCGGCTGGGGGCAAAAAGGCCAACAACCAGGCTAAGGTGAAACCCGCAAGGGCGCATCGAAAAAAGCTAAAGGGGGTCGACTCTGGTGAAAACCCGAAAGGGCGCTGGGGCCGATAACGAGAAAGCTTCTCTTCCCCACCAGTCATGGTGGTCTTTACCTACTCTCCAATAGGCTGCGAAATCTTCCCGCATTAATCGGTAGTCAACCCACAGTTCCAATCCGGTGGCTCGACACCTCCTAGCCTCCCTCTGCATCACTCACTCCAGTCTCCTGTCGATACCAGCCAGCACGCGACATGCTAGCCGCTATGCCAGCAGAAGCCAGTTCCAGCCAACCCCAAATCTCTGCCATCACATAATCCTGTACTCTACACCTGATCTACTATCCCCTACCACACTTGGCAGGGATAACACATCCCTCGGCCTCACAGGCCCCAGAACCCATAAAAACGTAAGGGTAAGGGTAAAACCATGCCTAATTACCTACACCCTCCAGTTTTTGGATGCGTCCCTCAACAACATCCTACTACGGACAAACATCCTAAAAAAATAAATAATATCAAAATGGGGTTCAAAAAAAATAGAGATATCCCGACGGCCTCAGTCAGCTCTCGTTGCGGGACCACTGGGGGCAAAATTACCATCTACCTAGCTGAGGTGAAAACCCGCAAGGGCGCCCCAGGTAAAATCGGACAACCCTCGGTATGAAAACCCGTAAGGACATACAGGAAAAAGCTAAAGGGGGCTAGCTCTGGCGAAAACTCGAAAGGGCGATAGAGCTGGTAAAGAGAAAAAATAAAATACTTCTCTTTCTCTACTCCTCGCCGATAGAGGCCGTCGATTCTAACATCTTGTCGACGGCTATCACCAGATCACTCCACAGCGAGGGCGGCCACTACTCCCTCAACGGCCGGACAAGGCCCAGCTCCAGCCCTAGTCCTCTAGTCCCAGCCTCATGGACTCAATGCCTTCACAGGCCGACCACCCAGCTCTAGTTCTAGTCCTCAGTCCTAGCCTCGTGGCCTCAATGCCTCCACAGGCCGACCACCCAGCTCCAGTTCCAGTCCTCAGTTCCAGCCCTGTGGCTTCAACGCCTTCACAGGCCGACCACCCAGCTCCAGTTCCAATTCTCAGTTCCAGCCCTGTGGCTTCAACGCCTTCCCAGGCCAGCCACCCAGCTCCAGTACCAATTGTCAGTCCCAGCAATGTGGCTTCAACGCCTCCATAGGCCGGCCACCTAGCTCTAGTTCTAGTCCTCATTTCCAGTAATGTGGCTTCAATGCCTTCACAGGCCGGCCACCCAGCTCTAGATCCAGTCCTCAGCCCTAGCCTCGTGGCCTCAACGCCTCCACAGGCTGGCCACCCAGCTCCAGTTCCAGTCCTCAGTTCCAGCCCCGTGGATTCAACGCCTTCCCAGGCCAGCCACCCAGCTCCAGTACTGATTGCCATTTCCAGCAAAGTGGCTTCAATGTCTTCATAGGCCAGCCACCCAGTTCCAGTACCAACCTCAAGTCCCAGCACTGTGGCTTCAACGCCTCTATAGGCCAGGCCCCCAGTTCTTGTCCCAGCTCCCAATTCCAGTATCATGGCTACAACACCTCTATAGGCTAGCCACTCAACACCAGTCCCAGTGCCAATTCAGCAATCCAGTCATCACGCTTCCGTGAGCCAGTTACCCAGACCCAGTGCCAACATCCAACTCCCGCATTTTAGCTACCATCCCATTCACAGAGTAGTTGGCCAGTCCCAACCCCCAATTCTGGCCTTTGGCTATCATACCTCTCAGGGTCATTCAACCATCACAACCTCAGCTCCTCAGCCTAATGTAAACCACATTTCTGGCTAACCAAAAGTGATCCGAAGCTCTCCAAAAAGGATCCGAAAGACCTAATAATGATCCAAAAAAGATCCAGGACATTACATCCTCCCCTCCTTTAAGAAATTTCATCCTCTAAATTTAAGGACTGACAAAGGAGAAGCAGGGAAGAACAACCCGACAACACAACTATGAAACGATACGAATCACGAAAAATATAGCTCAGAGGAACATAGTCAGACCATAATCACGAGTACACGCTCAGGACTGAGCACGACCCAAGTGAACATAAGTCTGACACCTCTGAAACAGGGCAACGTTGATTACGTCTCACGGGGAAAGAGACACGACTATCATGACAACAGATCACGAAAAACAAAATGATAACACAGCAAGCTTCAGCTTAAACAAGGAGACACAGTCCTCACAGTTGACAGCCCGACCAGATCATCGGCTCCAGTGCCAAAGGTAACAGGGAACACCTAACACACAGAACGCCAACGATAACAACACGGGACCACAAGCATAATTAAGTCTGTCCTCACTCAGATATTACATCTGATCGAGTCACACGGTAACAGACAAGACAGTGGTCCAAGATAGAATCACAAAATCATACAGAAACAGCACTCAAAACAACAACACAGTAGCACCTACAAGATTCCAGCTCCCTACAGCACACTGAACCATGGAACACAACTACAAGCAGGGTCACATCAAGACACAATAGCAGCTGATCATGCGACCACAAGGAACAAGTCATGCATCAGGCAGCTCACCAAGAAAGACCCACAACAATGAGAAATGACAACAAGAACCACAATCTCAAGGGCCGCATCTCAAGGACCACAAACACGCCTTGAGAACACAACACCCAAGAGAAAGAAACGCAGAGTAGAGGGTACTCAATCAGTAGGAATGCCGACAAATTCCCCATCACTCACAAACGTCGGTGCCAACACCAAAAAAATTACCAACAACAGCATGACAACAGACGACATCAAGGCACAGGAAGCCAAGACGAAGTCACATTGAGAAGAAGCAATTCTCTCGACTGGCCAAAACCTCATGAAGAGATCCTCGACTTGTGGGTAACCAACCCACACGCTTCTGTTGTGCACTCATACAATGCACACAGGCAACAGAAGATATCTCGGTATCTGCATCTCAACACACACACACATGGCGCCATCGTAATTCATGAAAAATCACGAATAAAATGCCACGAGTACTAATCTAGTGAACGACCGATCACTAGAAGCCTAAGTGCAAGGAAAGAGAGCACCAGCATCAACACAAGGCATAAGGAAAGATGCAAATCTCAACTTACCTTTACGTCCTAAAATAATAAATGATCCTTCACAACACATCGGCTGTTGGACACGGCACGACGAATACGGTATGCAACAGCTCTTAACACCATAACGGAGTCCAAGGCTAAGCAATCGTAAAACAAGGAGAAGATTAGGCTCAGAATAAAGCTGTCCACACTTAAGCAGACACAGGACAAAGGCATCACTAAGACAGTAAATCTAAGGCTAACCTCGAAAAGACCCCACCAGACGGGATGAGAAACATCAAGCTCAACTGATAGAAGCTCACCAGGAAGGAAAAATCTTAGGTTCGCTCGAGCACCTTCTAAATCATGGAATCTAATCGAGCACTTCAATTGAAGCGAGACATATCAGGCGCTGAGTAGACTTAAGCTGGGATGACCAGAACAGCGTAAAAACATGTACGGTCATCACACCAACACTAAAAGTCAACAACAACTTGAGAAAATTATAGAAAATCTTGAACAAAGTACCGCTGATTCGAGCCTTTCGGTGAATACTGTCAAGTACAACATGATCGAGACAGACATCACGGTGAAAACTAAGTGATAGAGAATCGTAAAACCTAACGCCAGCAGACGTCAGGTCCGTGCAATCTTTTGCATTGTGCATCCAAAGTCCGTGCACACTTGTTCATACACATAGTCGATGCTATTTTCTGTTGCACACTAGTTAAGGTCAGTGCAAGTGTGTGTCACGCTTGACTAAAGTCGGTGCAGATTCTGTCGATTGTGCATAGAGAAAGTCAGTGCATATAGAAGGTCTGTGCAACTTGTGTTGCTGCACGTAGATAAGGTCTGTGCAAACTTGTGTTGTTGTACGTAGGTAAGGTCTGTGCATATCTTTCTTGTGCATAACAAGGTCCGTGCATACTTCTTTCTTGTACGATGCAAAGTCAGTGCATAGTTCCTCTTGTGCATACTCAACGTCCGTGCATGTCTTGTTATATGGTCTGTGCACATTTATTTTATGCTATTCAAAGTCTGTGCATGTCTTGTCATATACGCACTATAATTCTATGCATGTTTGTACTTTGCACTGTAAAGTCTATGGATCTTTTAAACTTAACTAAATTTCAATTATGCACAGTGTTTTTCATATCAATAGGTCAATACACATTAGTTATCCATTCATGGTTACAATGTGTTTGACGAAATGCTTTCTACTCTTTTAATAGGAACTTACGTGTATAGAGGGTCAAGTCTTGTGGCTCAAGTCTCGACTTAAACAGTCACTTGATCCTAGGCAATTATAGGCATATGATCCCAGGAGGAGTCACGTCTAGAGAATCTGTCATGTGGACGCCAATGGTACTTTAGCGAGATACCTTTCCAAAAAAGAATTTGGCGGGAGTGTTCCCTCCACACATCTTCTGGGTGAATCTTGTAGGGTCCACAGGACTAGTGATGGAATCCTACCACGTGGAGCCATCTGAAGGAGGCATCATCATCATCTTCATCAATTTACCTCTGGTGCCCCTACTCTATATAAAAAGACCGTCTCATCCTTCGGTGAGAAGCTGATGCTGAAAAGAAAGGGCTGAGTGCCACCAGAGAGAAGAAGAGAAGAAAGAAGATAGAGTGCAGAAGAGCTCGAGATTGTAGAGAGAAGGAGAGAAGAAAAAGAGAGCAAGAGAGACTGATAGAAAAGAGTAGAGATCAGAGCAGAAGAAAAGAGATTGAGAGAGCAGAGATTGTGAGAGTGTAGAAGCAAGATTTAGAGAGAAGGAAGACCAATAGCCTTTGGATCAGATCCAAGCTACATTGCTCCTGAGCAAGCTACATTTCATTGTGCTTCATTTCTAGCTTTTCGTTGCTGAATTCTTATCACTTTTATTTTTCCATTTCTGATTTCTCTTCAAGCTGTGTGTCAACAGAGCCAATCTGTAATGCTCAGCGGGCGAGGTATGTACCTCGGACACCAAGTTGTGATGCTCAGCGTGTCAGAATGCTGTGATGCTCAGCGGTTGTAAGCCAAGTTGTAATGCTCAGCGGACGCAAGCTGTGAGGCGCATCAATAAGCCACACTCTGGTTTAAGTGTGGGGTGGATGTAGGTCTGGTGGACCGAACCACCTAAAACATCGATGTGCATTGTGATTGGATTTCCATTTGTCATCCGTTAGATGAATGCATAGGCTCGTCATCTCTAGTTAGTTTAGATCAATCTGATTTCACCATGGTTCAATAGTTTATAGTTTGACTCCTGCTTAGTGTTAGAGTTAGCTAGCTGGGTATGCATGTTAAGTGTTCAAGTGAAATTCACATGAGAATAACAGGCTAAGTGGCTGAGTGTGAATTTCCCTAGAACAATTGATTACTGAATCATCAAGTTTAATTCCACAAGTTTTTATAAGTTCAGTGTTAATTGGGCTTTAAGTTTAAATTGGGCAAACATTTTAGAAGGGGATTCATTCACCCCCCCTCTGAATCCGAGCCTAGCACATCAACAATTGGTATCAGTGCCAGGTCCTTTTCTCTTCTAATTGCCCATTCCACACTCTCCCCCACTCTCTCCCAATCTATGTGTTTCAAGCACCAAGCGCGAAGGATGGCCGGAGAAGACGCGACGCCACCATCGCCAGCCGAGGCTCCCTCGGTGGAGACGGCGCCATCGCCGGCCACGAAGGTGGCCACAGAGGGACCCCCATTGCAAGCGGTCGAAGGGGAGACGACGATGGTGGTCTCTAGAGCGGCCAAGGGCACAGGAGCACCGCCAGAGGCAGCGGCCATGAACGTCTGAGGTAGGCCCCAAGATCCTTCCCAATCCCCTTTTAGTGTATGCATGTAGCCTAGGGGGTAGAAGAGGGGCATATGACCCCCTTAGAAGCCATTGTAGGGCCCTAGGACCACCACCAATCAGTGGGGATGGGGGTTGAATGTCGTTCGCAATGACGAGCTTGAACACGGTCTCGCAGGGACTACTTAAGGGACAAATGGTTTCCTTAGAACCGTTTACATTCCAAACGGCCAGAACAAAATCACCCAAAAGGCAAGAACGGTCCATGGGGGAGCGTTAAAAAGGGAGTTGAACCGACGAGGAACTGGGGGGTGGACACGGTCTGAGGGAGACCGTGAAGAGCGCTGGATGGTCCATTTGGGTCCGTTCAGTAGCTGTACTGTGGAAAACTAAATGGTCTCCATCAGACCATCCACAAGGCAAATGGTCAAAGGAGTGACCATGGAGATTTAGATCATCGGGGCTTAAAGGGGATGCTACACGGTCATATTGGGGCCATTGGGTTGATAAATGGGCAGGGAGCTACCATTATTGGCAGGGAGACACGAGGGGTAAACGGTCCCCACAGGGCCGTTCACATGAATAAACAGTGCTCAATGAACTATTCACTAGACGAAGTAGTCAATGGGTGACCGTGTACCATTAGACCCTGGAATGGGCTTATTAGAACCACAAAACGGTTCGAAATCGACCGTTAGGGGAAAATGAACGGCCTAGAGGGGACTGCTAAGCTGACAGAATGCATTTTTCCTGTTAATGTTATGCATGATTTATTATGAAATGTATGACTAATGCACTTTGTTTAAATGCATGCAGGGAAAGCGCAGGACCCGGATCTCGTGGCTCCAGGTTCGAGCAGTGTATCTCACACTGTCAGACTTCCAGAGTGAGAGGCTGGTAGCCATGGGGTTCAGGGAGTTCCTCGGCGCGGAGGTGACGCGGCTCGACACCGCCCTCCTTTACGCCCTACACGACCGGTGGGATCTGGTGAGCTGGACGTTCCTCTTCCCATGGGGCCACATGGTCCCAACGTTGGAGGACGTCGCATGCATCACTGGATTGCATGTGCACGGAGCGCCGATTAGCGAGAGGACCTCCCTGACTATCGGGAGCTGGGTCAGAGGCTACTGGGCCTGGAGTTGCTGCGATCGGAGCGGTAGTCGACGACCCTACAGCGGGCAAAGCTACAGGACAGCCTCGGCTTGAGGGGAGTGGGGATTGACACGGGAGAGCTACCAGAGCAGCACTTGTAGTGGCTCGTGGACCTGGCGTGACCACGGGTAGCAGCCGTAGCGGGGCCGGAGGCAGACGTGGTGTTGCGGAGGTTCCTGATGTTGTTTTTCGGGAGGTTCCTCTTCGCCACCCGGGCAGACGTCATCAGTTGCTGCCTACTCCCACTTCTAGAGGACGTCGACCGCGTTGGGGAGTATGCGTGGGGAGCGACCATCCTCACCTTCCTCTTCGACACGCTGAGCTCGACCAGCCGACAAACGATGCTCGACGGGTTCTCTTCTCTACTCTAGGTATGACTTAAGTTTCTGAAATGCTTATGCGATTGCTATATGAATTCTATATGCTGACACTTGATGACATGCAATGCAGGTTTGGGCCTACGTGCAATTTAAATATTTCCCCAGATGGGGACAAGAGAGGGGCCGCCCCTCTCTCCAAGTCCACAAAGGGGGCATGGCATATTTAATCCCATTGGACCATAATAAACCCAAAAATATAAATTACTTGGTCAATATTCTCCCATTGACCCAATATAAAACCCAAAATAATGCAAACCCAAAATACAACTCAAATACACACTAAATACGACCAAATATGTACCAAATACAAACATGTATAAAAATACAAACTAAAAGATCAAAGCTTCGGGGGAGGCTCCAGATTGTCTCCCAGTCGCAAGGACGTCGACGTGGCTCGAGTTGTGCTGTGTGTCTGGTACCGACGGCTAGCTCTAGCGTCCCCACCAATTTTCCCCGGGTGAGAGAAGCTCGACCCCATCGAGTAGGGGTCCGGGTGACTCTGGTATCTCTCCAGCAGATCTGGATCTATCCTCTGCAACTTTGCACAGGTGATCCAAGCATCGTCGGATGCAGGCCGTCCCCTCCAACGTATCAAATAACACCGGTACACTCCGTCTCGAGTAGTCATTACCTACTCATCCAGTATACACTCTATCAACTCTCGCTGCTGAGGTAACAAGCCTGGAGGTTGACACTCTACGGTGGTGTCGCTCATAATGGGTGGAGACAACTCAAAGGGCTCACTGGGTATCACCGCTGGGCCCCTATAAGCGACTAGGTCCGAAACGTTGAAAGTGGAAATGATCCTATAATCCCCTGGGAAGTCCACAACATATGCATTTGATCCGACTCGCCTCACTACTCGAAAGGGACTGACACCGCGAGTGTGTAACTTCTTCACGGCTCCCGAGGGAAATCTTTCAGGTCTGACCCTGATCATGACATAATCGCCCTCCTAAAACTCACAGTGGTGCCTATGGGCATCAGCCAATGCCTTGTATCGTGTGTTGCTGGTCTCAATGTGACAACATACATGCTCATGCAACTATTTAATATGATCGGCAAAGGACTCGGCTGACTAAGACACACGGGACTAGATGGGAGATGGGACCAAGTCTATAGGCTTCCTAGGTCTATGGCCAGTAATAATCTCAAAAGGACTCATGCTTGTAGACCTATTGACCAAATCATTATAAGCAAACTCCGCTAATGGAAGAACCAAGTCCCAATCCCTGACTCTATCTTGGACCAAACACCTAAGAAGATCCCCCAAACTCCTATTAACAACCTCAGTCTGACCATCGATCTGGGGGTGATATGCAGTGGAGAACTTCAATTGGGTGCCCATCATTTGCCATAAGATTTTATAAAAATAGCTAGTGAATCGTACATCCCTATTGGATACTATAGTACGGGGGAGGCCAAACCTAGAGACACAATGGGAGAAGAACAGATGGGCAACTCAAGTGGCATCCGAAGTCTTGGAGCACAGAATGAATAATGCCATCTTGGAGAACCTATCTACAACCACAAAGATGGAGTCGTGCTTTCCGAGGGTGCAGGACAATCCCAACACAAAGTCCATGCTAATGTCCTTCCATGGACTATCCGGGACGGGAAGAGGAGTATAGAGGCCGATATTCTACTTCCTCTATTTGGCCAAAGCACAAGTACGGCACTGGGCCACAATACGAGTAACATCCCTCTTTAGGCTATGCCAATAGAATCTATGCTCAACCACCTCTATGGTCTTGTTCCAACCAAAGTCGCCAGCAAGACCTCCCGCCTGCATCTCCCACGTGAGAAAATCATGAACAGAAGTCCGTGGGATGCACAACTTATCACCCTAGAATAGGTGACCCTCCTGTAGCACAAACTCGCTATAATCACGCGAGGGACCAGCCAGAAGGACAGCATAGATCAGACCAAAGTCTGGGTAATCAACATAGGCATCCTTCAGCCTCTCTAGCCCAAATTTTGCTTTTGATCTTTCAACTCAATTCCATGGATTTAACATTCAATTTAACTTTGTTTCATATTTTATAAGAACTACAAACTCTCATGTTGTGGGGGAGGTGAAATTTGAAACTGCATTTGTTATTGTGTGTTTCTTATTTGTTTGCCAAGTTCAGTTGCTTAGCTTGTGGTTAGACATAGGAAATTGGTTTCTTATAGATTGTCGGGTTCCCACAATAGCCTGACATTACTGACCCATCCTTCCTTTTCCACTGGCACACCTAGGTGGAATCTATGCCTAGATATCTAACTTTGACGAAAAGAGATTCAATAAATTTTTTTTACAAGTCTCTCTTTTTTGCTTTTTAACCTTTGGATTTGTGAAGTGATACTCATGATTGACTTTGAGTTTAATATCAATAGTGTGACTGAAATGATTGTCGCCACAGTTGTAAGGTTGCTTGCTTTGAACATGATAGCATAACAAGGGGCTCTGAATGCATGGACTTTTCTGCCTTACACGAGGCTTTGGATCCATCTTGTTCTGAGGAGTCTGTTTACATTCGTAATCGTTTCTTTATGGGGGTATGTATGGCTGCCCGGCCTGTCTGTAGTCACATTGGAAAACATGCCATGTGTGAACTCAAGTTTGTGGCCCGATGAAGCTATATGTTGTAAAAATAACGTGAAAAGTAATATCCTCTCATAATTGTTCTACTTAGGCAGTCTAGAGGCCTTTGTCTTACCTGGAGAACTTTGTTCCAGGTTCATTGGTCACATTTCAAGGGATGCCTCTTAATGTTTTACATGTGTCAGTTCTAAGATGGACAGGTCCAAACTGGATGGTTCTATCTTGGCCTAACTCAATTTGGCTTGTCGGCCCAGCCTGCCTTTGAAACATAGTAAAGGGAAAACTTCATCTAAATTTTCTTCTGAATGTCCTTGTTGCTCTTGCCTAGCAAACTCTATCTATTGAACAAGAAAAGCTAATGATTATCTTTGTTCCAGTTGCTTGTGAGTGTTTCCAGTCTTCTGATTAGTGGGAAGTTGCTAGAGCCGATCTGGAGCACGAGAGAATTCTTGAAATTCACTATTTTTGTCAATGCATGCACCTTAGCTGGGGTTTACATCATTGCCATCGCTTCTTATTACATAACAAAGAGAGTGACTTATCTGTGAGTGTTTCTGGACTGCTTCTTGCATTTCTAAACTTAACACTGATATTGTTTCTGCAAATCTGATTTTTTCCCATTGTTGGTTTTAGTTAACTATATACAACCATTCTTGCTTTGACAGCATTTCAATGAAAAAAACTCTAATATTTTATTTTCTATTTGCAGATACATGCCTCTCTCTGGATTTCATGGGATGATATAAGGTTTTCTGGTTGGAGTGAAACAAATTGTGCCGAATCAAGAAATTATAACACTTGGTGGCTTCTGCGTGAGGGCTAAGGTTGGTGCATAATGGTAGCCTCAACTAATTTAAGTGGAATAAGAAGCATGTAGCCCTAATGCCTTAATGTACTGTATCTGTGTCCATACTCATAAAATGTATTTCCAATGTATTTCTGAATGGATGGGTTTTGTTGATTTCTTGATGAATTTGTTCTATGTGACTTCTCATTTCTATGTTATTCTGAAAGTTGCATATACACTTACTGACATGGCATTTTCTAGGCATTTTCCAGGCATTTGCTGATTCAAGGCATAGTTTCAGTCTAACTTCATAGTGTTTAATTTTCGGTTCTATTTTGTGTTTGAACTAAACAAGATGCTCTTGACATTCTTCATGCTCATCTTGTTTATTCAAGGCATTTACTGACTGGCTCCTCTCATGTTCATAATCATGTGGTTATCCTTCATGCTCTTGATATCTAAGTCACAGTTATTCTGATGACTTCTGAGGGTCCCATGCTTGACGACTCCACCAGCCCCACCGTGCAAGCCGACACCATGATCGACAGAGGTGGGAGGGGCAGCTTCTCCAATAGCCCCGGTAGCCTGCCCAATGTGTCCCCTACAGTGGGTGGGGGCACGAAGGTCTCCTACCCAGCCTCATCCCCGAACGACGACAGGACAACTGACGGACCGGCATCCACCAGTTCCTGGATCATCTCTATGGTGGTCGCTACATCCTCACCTGCCAAACAAGCAACTCAGACCAAGTCAACAACTTTGGCTTGCCAAGAGTGCGATTGCAATAGGAAGACTCCCCCCAAAGTAATCGGACACTTGCCCAGATAGCTCCCAGCCGCTGTGGGTGCTGGCTCTCCCGCCTGTCCAGGCTCTCCGCCTAGTCCCTCAGTCGGGACCTTAGCCCCCGATGTCTCTGCCTCCTCTACACAACCCAGACAGTCGCGTCAGTGACCGGAAGCAAATAAAGTCACTACTTACAGTCACCACCAGAAGCCCTTACCTAAATGGGCTCCTCCTGCACCTTCCCATGACTCAAAGTCGGGGAAGGCCTTAACATTAGGAGCTATCTCATCCATCAGTTAGAGAAAACTCTCCGTGTCAATCTCACACTCAGCTCCCTCCGCTTAGAGAGGGTCCTCCTCCCGAGGGGGCAAGAAGGTTGCCTCTGCCCTAGCCTCCATGGGAGCTACAAGACACAAACCCAGCAAAGCGGGATTAGCCCACCACCCTGGCTAAACTGACCAAGAGCAAAGAAGTTAAACGATACTTACTCAATGCTATCTCTGCCTCGACTGCCCCGCAGCCTCAAGTCCTCCAGAAGACTTGCTAGTGTCGGCCACTGTAGCCTCTACTCGTGGGTGTTTCCGCCTTGGCTACAGACTTCCTTCCCCGCTCCCCAAGGACGCCTCTGTGGAGGGGTTATCCCCCTCCATCGCTGAACCTATCAATAGACACAACATTATGCAATGTCAGTGTCATAACTAGAAAGCAACGAACGAAAAAGGGATGGAGTATCCCAAACAAGGTTGTACCTGGAGCCCCGAAGGGGGTCACTGGCAATAGTCCCAGCTACTCTGGCTTCAGTGCCAACACCCGGGTCGCGTTCGCCACGGCCTCCCGAATGTCCCGCAGAGTGCGGGTGCACTCAATCTGGGACAAGAACTTCATAGGCCCGGAAGACCCGATCACGTGAGCAATGTGTCACCGCCAGTCGTCGATCACTGAGTTGGCAAAGCTCTCGTGTGGGAGCTCCTGACCCAGCAAACCCTGGCTCTAAAAGCCGCAATCGTCCAAAAATAGGGCCCACCAGGCCTTAGGCGCCCTCGACCGAGAACCCTTCCCACCTGTTGCCACTCCTCTCTCCGAAGTCTGTACCAGGGGCTTCAATGCCCCGCCACTGCTCTGACTCCTAGAAGTCGAACCCCGGCCACCCCTGGGCCACCGCTCTATAACCCGCTCGATCTCTCGACGGATCTGAGGGATGCGGGTGTTGACACCCGTTTTATGACCAAATAGTTGGGTTGTCTCCTTACTCATTTTTATGATGCTCCGAGTTGTTCACCCTTGTCGAGTCTTCTTGGGTATGTTAGAAGTCTCTTTCATGGTTCATTGCCTTGGTTGGATCTTGTCCTTGTTTTTATGCTAAGCAAGCACTTCCGGTTCATTTGTCGCCCTCTTGTGCATAACGCGTCCTCAATGGCACGTTATAAGTATCATAACGCACCTAACAAGGTCCGATATAGTTCACTCATCTGATGGGGGCATCTCTGGCCCTTCACTTTTTTGATAGCCCTGGTTGCTCACCAGCATGATTCCATTGTGTCCGTCGTAATTTTCTGAGTCGAGTTAAGTAATTTTCATATTTTTCTTACATTATTTATGTGATTATCTGACATATAAAATGTATCAAAATTCACATCATCGTCAGGTTATGATAAAGTCAACAAAGTCAACTCTACTGTTGCCAATACTATTGCCAATCAATCAAAACACATTCAGCGCACACAGCAGTACACATTCTGTTGATCAACCACAGAGGAAACCCAACAGTTACTAGTGGAAGCGGCAGGTCACTTGCCTTTACGGCCGCGAAGATGCTTCTTCTGGGGAGCCGAAGATGACTCCACTCCGAGGTGGTAGATCGAGAAAACTCAGCCCATGACTGCCGGTGGCACAAGGCCATCAACCGGTAATACTGGAATCGGTCCCCAAGACCCAAAGTCTGTAGTGGAGGCCGACGACTGGGTGGCTCGAGTGTAAGCCCTCGCTCGAGATGACAACAGTGTCGTGATTGCCCGTGATGACATGCTTCTAATCGGAGTTGGCACTACAGGGGGTGCTGGGGTGCCGGTGACCCGAGGCCTTGAGCCTGAACTAGGAACTAGCGGGACCGAAAGGTGGGATACAGGGCCTTCAGTCCACACTGGGGCCACCACATCCCATAGAGGTAGACCCGTACTGGGAGTCGACGTCATCAAGTTGTAGGGAACATGCCCCCACGACAGAGCCGAGGGATGCGAAACCTGACGCGGATCACTCACGCCAGGCGTCACCCGCGAGAGACCCCGTGGTTGCATGCCCGGTCTGGATGTTGAGCAGCCTCGAACCGGGGATTGATGGCTCGGGTGAGGCGGTTGCACGTCAAAAATTTAGGTCAGAAGGCCCGAACGAGATACTGGGGAGCCCTGCCCCCGGGTCAGGAGACCCGTGTGAGGAGCTGACTCGACTGAGGATCAGGCCTGATGGCCCGAGTGAGGTGCTATGAAGTCGGGCACCTTAGAGTGGAGACCCACACCAAATGTCGACTCAACCGAGGCCCGGGGCTGGAAGCCCGAGCGAACTGCAGTGGTAGGGACCGAGACGCGGGGCACGGAGCTCGCATAGGGAGCCGGTCGGAACTAGGCCCGGGGGTTGGTGTTAGCCCAAGCAGGAGCTGGTCTAGAACCCCTATGGGGGCCAACAATGGGAGACCCGAGTCTGACACTTGATCTGGCCACTGAGACTGGCGGCGGGTGTGGCGCGTTGGCGGTGCCAGTAGAGATGGGAGCTGAGGGTGGTAGTGGAGCCACCACGGGGACCACACCCAAGAAGTAGGGCGATCCGATGACTGGGGCGAAGCTGTCGAAAGCAATCGGCACTACCAAGTAGCCCACCCACGCATGGGTGGCGATGACGATGGGACCATAGGTGACGACCGCCATAGTTGTTGTCGTGTCAGTCGAGCAAGGGTGATAGCCACTGACGATCGTCGAGCACGATCCGACAACAGGAGGGCGAAGGTGACTATGGGGAGGTGAGGGACACATGGAGGGAAGGGTCGGTTCCGTAGGTGCAAGTGCGCAGGTGACTGTGGGGAGTCATGTACAGGACGTCTTTCCCCACCGATTGCAAGCAGTCGGTGTTTATTTATATCGCATTGAATCCAAACACCTTCATTTAGCTGCTGAAGAGAAGTCTGTGTAGGCCTGAGGTCCTAGGTGAAGGGCAGGGAGCACTTCGTAGCTGTAGGTTCGCACTAGATAGGACGTGGTTGACTGGGGTCAAAGGTGCTGAGGGGTTTACGCTAGGTGACACAACAAAAGAGGGCTGAGGGCCCGAACGTGGATGCGAGTGCATACGTCCTAATGGCTATACAATTTCTGAGAGCTACATGGATTTACAAGTGGGTCATAGTGGCCGAGGTACAACAGGCGCAAGCCGCGGGACAATTCCGACACAATGGTCGGTCCCCGGGTCTATGCAGGGTAGAGCGGGTAAACAATGATGCTCCAAGACACGACTTAGACCTATTTTTTTTTGTTATATGCAATAATTAATGCAAAGACTACCTAAGACTCGACCACGCTCTGATACCAATTTGATACGGGACGAGATGACGGGCTCGACTCTAAGTTGGAGATGCAACCTGAGACTCTAGCAAGCTCGTGTTCGTCCCTTAGCGAGGGAAGCGTCGGACCTGCACGGTTGAGAAATAGGCAGCGAGTCAATGGTGGTCAAGCTCTCTCTCATGCTTGGGTCGGGTCACGGGACGGGTCTCGCTCTCTTTCCTACAGCGGTGATTGAATGGTATGAGCTAGGATCCTATCATGCTCTCTAGCAGCGGCAGTAAGAACTATATTAGGAAAGCAAGTAACTACGATGACAAGGGGGCAGCGGGTGTACCTCCACTCTCCAGACGTGGGGAAGACAATCCCGGTCGAACCCATTCTCCGAGTACAACAATTATTAATAATGACAGAACTGATTATTTCTGACCACTCCACACAGGGAGGTAAAGGGCTACATGCAGGACCCGGGAGTAATGAGTTCGGGTTGACGAGTAGCACTCGGTGGCGCTCGGGCAGACGCGGTCGACCAGTTTAGCACTGTTCACTCGTGCCCGCAGGACAGCACGTAGGACCCGCTAATGGTACGGTGACGTCCGGGGTGGTTCCTGGCTATAGCGACGGATGGGGGAGCTCCTGGAGTGTCCCGAGTCGATCCCCGGGAATAACGATCACCGGAGAGGAGGCGGGCGATGTCTTAGGAATTAATTCCCAAGGCTGTCCTGCAACTCTGCTTCAGGTTAGATCTGCGCACCCTGACGAGGACGGCCAGTACGCACAGCCACGACATCAGATCGAGACGAGGTTAGTGCCGTTATGAAGAGCACTCAAAGAGATTCGACATAATGGAATTTCAGAACCATCCAATGGTCTGAATGAAAATGGCATCCTCTGCAAACTGGGTGATGGTTCTGTCCCCAAACTCAGAATCCACAGGGCAGAGTGGAATCAGCCTGTTTATGGGCTTTGACCGTGGATCAAATGAAGGAGTTCAGACTTGGAAATTTTATGTTGAGTAGAGGGGAGGGAAATAGTGACACACATTATTCTTTTGTAGGATTCTGACCACGTTTTGGGGGTGGGAAAAATCGCCTACCACAGACTATCACGCTGGCCTACTCACAGGCAGATTGTGAGGGGAACAAACTACTGACTGGGACTAGAGGCAAATGGCCTCTGATCGGTGTGAAATTTAAACTGGGAGTGTAGGAGCATGGGGGAACCAACCCTCAAATCCTCAGCTCGATCCAACGGTCAGATCTGGAGTTATGGCCTTCTCTTCAAGCTTTAGATTTGCAGGTTAGAATCCAGGATAGCAGCTCGGAGAAGTGGTTGTGGCAGCTTGATGGTGGCACGATCGGTGGCGGTGGCAGTGGACATTCACCATAGATGGACGGAGAAGGGAAGAGGAAGAGATTAGAGAGATATGGAAGATTTAGATCTAGATCTGAAGAAGAGAGGGGAAGGAGAGGAAGAACGCCAAGAACAAGAAGGGGAGAGAGGGGGGGCGCCCAAATCCACTAGCATTTCACTTCTTCATTAATTTTCTCCAAATACAACAAGAGACAATATATATTCAAACCCTAGACCTAGACCCATTACCACTAATACCCTTGGTCAAAGGGACATAAAGGGGGAGGGAGATTAAACAATAAAATCACATTCTCCCGCATGGGGACAAAGAGGGGGACATCCCCTTTAATTAAGGAGAGGAATTTTGAATTTCCTCTCCTTTTGTCTCCTTGGCCCAATGGTTCAAGTCCTAGGTGGACTATGGGTCATCCCTCATGGACCCTAGCAGCCACATGGACCAATGGTTATCATGCTTTAGCATATTCATGAATGCCATGTTAATGCATGCTTGCTTGCATGGGTCGTCAATATATGAAATTGCACTGACGAAAAGATGGGTTACGCCTGACTGGAAGCTTTCGCTATGCGTGATGGTAGTCTTCAGACCTACCTACTCTGCCATGTATTGAGGGTTCCAACTTAACAAACCATGCTCATTTTTGCATGATAAATGAATCATTCTACTTGACTTCGTCACGTGCATTCTTTTTCATCTCATTTTTGGCCTCGGACGGCTCACTATCTCAAGAATTAATCAAAAGTTTTCCTCCTTATGGGCGGATGTAATTAATGTCATAGCCTTTACGGTATGGCAGACTGCTAGTCCCGACACGGATCTAACTCTCGCCTAATATAGGTCAGACTGAGCGCATAACAAGCATGTCACTCATGTGACTAGTACGCATGCATGGTCAACCTGTCAATTAATTATGGGTTAATTAATTGGTCGACCAAACTAATAAACAACGGATAAATTTCTCCCGTCCCAATAAAGCCACAGCCTACTTCGGAGAATGTTTGGATGGAAGTTGGGCACCAACAAGAAGGTCTAGGACTCACTGCCCAAGGCTGAGCCCACCCAGAAATACTGGGTCTTCCAGCCCTTGTGGGAAGATCCCTTGGCAGAGAGGGTCATGCAACTCCTCCCCCTCTTCGCCTGGAGATAGAAGAAGCCTTTGCCCTCATGGGCATGCTCCTTCAACTCGAAAAAGGCATGAAAGAGGTCCAACGAAGTGTCAACCCTGCACGAGCGGCAAAGAAAGATAAAGGAGAATATGAGGGTGTAAGAATTGGAGACCAACTGGACTGGAGCCAATTGGTAGAACCGAAGCAATTTGGCAACAAAGAAATGGAGAGGCAGGCGGAACCCGCACTTCCAGGCCAAGAGGAAAAAATAGACGGAACCAGAGTGAGCATCCAAACTAGACTCGTGAGGCTCCATCGGAGAGAAATGGTACTGCCACAGCAACCCATACCCACCCTCCAACTGCTTCACCTCACCCTCAGTTAGTTCGCTACGGAGAGGTTCCGACGACACTGTAAAAACCCTTGGGGCCACTAGACCTCTCGCCCCTTGACCTCGGGATGTTGGTCCGCCATGGAGTAACCAGAAGAGCTGGTGGAAGAGGAAGAAGGCACTAAGCCAGACGACTCAGGAGGGAAAGGAAGTTGGCGGATCACTGTCGTTGTAGTCTCCGCGAGCTCTGCAAAGGCTGCCGCGACTCTTCTCTCTTCTGAGTCACCCTCGCGGCGCATGACCTCTCGCAAATGCAAGGATGGCGGAAAGAAAAACCCTAGGTGATGGAAGTTTGGAACAACAGCACACGCTATGCTTATAAACCCCACGTGGGAACCGATGCGACATTCCAATCTTCAAAAAATGGGGCTCCACACATCAATTTACAGGAATTATCATCATTACGGGCATATCCCAGGACAGGTGCATTAAGTGGCCCCTATCAAAGAAAGTCCCCATCCAGTTCTTGCCGCCTACGTCTTCCGCAAACGCTACTCGACTGAGCCTAACCTTGGCTCGGGAGTAGGAGGGGGACAAGTGGAGAGGGGAAATTCTATTGCTCGAAAAGGAACGGCCAAATGAGATCCCGCCAGACCAAACAAGGCTCAGCTCCATAGAGTGACAGTCCCTCTCGGGGCCCACTAGATTGAAGCCCAATACCCAACTCGGATCAAACGCTTCCTAGGTGACCTACGAGTTCGGAAGTCCAAGTGTCAGATCGATCAGGAAAGTCCCTTTGGGACCTTGCATCTTGCCTGAGCCTAGTACCTATCACTCGGGAGACCCCCTTCAGCCAAGGCCCCATGCTCGGACTGATTGATGGAAGCTTATCTAGGAGAAACTGCAAGGATAGCCTTAAGCGGTGAAGAGAGGAGGAAACGCCCTTCGGAGCCTTTTATAGGCCGAAGGGGTGCTGTTGCCTTAAAAGATTTTCCCCTCAAAGAATCGCGAAAGGTAGAAACCCTTTTCCCTAAGGCGGTTATCTCATTTTCCACCAGCACCCCTTCGATGGAAACACGTGAAGTGACAAGTCATTTAAAGCATGGGAAGATGGACAGGCGCCAGCGCCATGCCAACCAATCGACGCAAAAGATATCCACAAAAAGAATCATCGCCTTTCCAACAACTACAAGTATAGTGGTCAAATTGCACCAAAGGCGGTAAGGAATAGTCAATTCAGCATTTACTATTACCAAAACTTGCAAACGTGAGGAAAGTTTTACATGGTCATGCTAAAGAAAAGAAAAGGAAAATGCAAAAAGGTACATCAGGCCTCGGGCCCACCACGAAGCTTGGTAGATGAAGGATCCTCAACAGTGAGTGATTCGCCCCCCACACCCTCGGTGACAGCCGGTCCAGACACTGACCCCACCAGTGTGGGAACTATCTCGATCGTGTGCCCTCCCAAGACTGTCGGAGTTGGCAATCGCTCGGACGAAATAGAGGCACCCATACTTTCACCTTCACTCGACGATTGAACAAAAGAATCAGTGGTATCTTCGTCCGAGTCATAGCATTGCCCGCAAGGAAAATCAAGCTCTCTGTGCGCCTACTCTTAGGCCAAAGCGGTCGCTCGATGGTAGCCTTGGGAGAAACCCTTCCGCAGGCCCTGACGATAACCTGGCTCGTAAAAAGTGAAGGCAGCATGCTGGAGCATCGCCTAGTAACTCTCCGAGTATTTGTATTGATCGAGCGCTTCCAACACAGCCAGCTCTACCTTTGCCTCGAGCTCGGTCGCCTTTCGTTCTGCCCTGGACTACCTCTGCTCGACTTCGGCTCACGCGACTTCGGCCTCCGCCCACTGCCGCTCGGGCTCTCAAACCCGGCCCTCAAGCTCTTCATGCTCGGCCTTCCACTGCTCATCACGCTCGGCCTGAACTTTGCGCTCTGTGTCTAGAAGCCTATCTTTCAACCCCACCATATAGCGGGCATGAGTCAGCTGCTCGGTCACCTCCCGAGCCTCTTTCCGGCTCAACTCTACTTGCGCCTTGAGTGAAGCAGCCTCCCGCCGGAGGTCCTCAAGGTCGGTGGTTAAGCATTCGCTCTTCTGGTCAGACACGCCGCCGACCCAAGATAGAGATTCCCTCTCTGACCCTAACCCAGCATACAAATCGGCCATCTCAGCCCCCATTGGGCCACGATCAGGCCACCCTCCATGACTCGTTCATGAACCAAGGAAGGGAGCTGCGTCCGAGGTCTCCTCGAATCACCTCCGATGTCACAGAATGACATCTACGATACAGGGAGGCCGGGACGGCGAAGGCTCCCGCTACGGGAGGGAAGGTCCTCTCTGGGACAGCCGGGATTGGGGCATCCTCCACGAGTACCCCCACTTCTGGTGCCCCATCGGTTGGCTCGGAGCAGATCACCTCACCTTATGCATCCACAGCCTCGGTCGGTTGGGATGGGGTCACCTCACCTCGTGACCCCTTGACCTCGACCGACTCGGATCAAGCTCCGCCGTCCTGCGCCCCAACAGCCTCAGTAGGCTCCCCAGCGTCGGCCACCCCTACCTGGAACGCATCCACCTCCGTCACGACTCCTCCTATCACGATGACCCCCTCTAAATCGACAGTCGAGAGAGTCAGCTACACGCCCTCTTCGACGGGGGCGAGCAGCCGCCATCTTTCTCACCCTCTTCCTCTCAGCAATCTTGACCTTCATCAAAGACCGCAACATCTTTTCCACGGGGTCCTTACGCTTGGCCCCGTGATGCTCGGGTAGAAGGGGACTTGGAGATCCCGAAGGTAGAAGTGAATGAGATGGGGGATGTGGAGGATCTGGAGGTTCCAGAAGATGGGGAAGATACGAGCCCGAAAACTCGGGAAAGAAAAAATACAAATGCATATGAATGCAATGCAATGGATGCGATGGATGTATGGAATGCATGAAATGCAAAGAATACGTGGGGTGAGAGGATGAGAACTTCCTCCTTACCCAACGGGTGGCCCATAAGGAGGACTTGGTGATCGACAAGAATGTGGGTGAAGTAGAATAAAAGATGGATAGGGTAATGGAAGGCCCCCTAATAGAAGCATGTCCGCCCCTCAATAGTGGTGAAAGTGCATAGCCAAATGGCCTAACGGATAAAATCAAAACCCATGATGAAGCTTTAACAATAAATGACAACTCCCTTGGAGGATGAAGAGCAATAATGTGAGGGAGTTTAAAAGTTTAAATTGGAAGCATCATGTCGCCCAAGGATTGTGCCGTATGAAGAGTGTTGAATAAAATGGGCATTCACCCCTTGTACGGAAGAATGGGTTCGAGATTGGACGATTGGAACAAGAGGTGTTCTGCCCGTCCCCTGGGCTTACACGGCATCAAAGCTTGACTTTTTCTTCTAGTGAGCAGCGGCGGGGACTGGGCCTCTTCAACCATGCTCGGCACAAAAATGCAGATTGGCATTCGACAAATGAACTCTTGCATCTTGAGTAGCATAGCCGTGGCCAACTCCTCCTTGCCCAGCTCTTGATCATCTTCGGCACGAATTCTTGCAGAAGGACACCCATTTGGAGTAGTAGAAAGAGGTGAAGCAGAGGTGGAAGGCTCCATAGATGGTGGAGGTGTAATGGAAGGTGTTGGAGGGGACACATCGAGCCTCTCCCTTTGCTTGAAAGCCGACAGGGTTGGCTCGATTGGCAAAAGGGGTGGACCCTGCTCAAAATCTTCCACAGGTTTGGATGTAGGGGTAGGTGGATGGATAGGCAAAGATGGTTTTGGGGTTAAAGGGATAATGGAGGGCCGAGGTGGCGACAATAGGAGGTTAATTGTAGCAGGTTTAGTGGCGGGCTCGGTGTGGGCCAATGGCGTGGAGGTCAATAGAGGTGTAATTGGTAGAGGTTTAGTGGGGGGTTCGGCAGAGGTTGATGATGATATAATTGGTGGTGTAAAAGAGGGAGGCTTGGTGGGTAGGAAATACCGGATGGGGCGAGAGGTGTTAGGGGTAAGAGGAGACTCATTATGCGCATGTGTAGGTGATCGGAGTATCGACCCATCGTCATAACACCAATAAGTCTCAAAAATGGGGGTTGGATCGGAGACAGTGGCATTGTCCTGAGCAGAGGGTTCATCTGGTCGTAGTGGAGGGAGAGGAAAATGAAGGAAACTCGGAAGGGGTGCTTGCGAAACTTCATCATCACGTGCTGACTTCAATTGCTCGCATGCCAGCTCTTCGTTGTCAGGTTCAAGTGGATGTCGTAGTGGAGGCGCATTAAAGGGTGGTGAAATATAATGTGGAGGATTTTGTGTATATGGATGCGGAGGTAGAAGGCCATGTGAACGCATGGGGTGAATAGGTGGAGGGTGGACGGCGTCCACTTGATCATTGAGATCTGCCGACTCTTGCTCACAGGAACTGTTGATGCCTTAGTCATCTCTCCTCTCCTTTCATTCTTTTTCCATCTTCGTAATGTTGTTCAGGATGGCGTGAAGGGGATTGACTGGAGAAGGAGGAGGAGGAGCGGGCGACGGGCGGTGGGCTTGCAACCCTCTTTAGTTGTTCCTCCAACAAAGTAACTTTATCAACGAGAACTTGGACGGGCATAACAGGAGAAGAAGAGGGTTGACAAGGCCTTGGAGGAGGGGCCACATAAGAAGGCCGTGGTTTTGGGAGTCTCATTAGGAGGAGAGTAAAAGAGGAATTTTCAAACTATCACTTTACTGACTTAAGTGCTCTTTCGGGTTTTCGCCGAAGCCAGCCCCCTCTTGCTTTTGCCCACACCCCCTTTCAGGTTTTCACGTGGCGGGGTACCCTATTTTGCCCGCAGCGCCCTTTTAGGTTTTTGTCGCAGTCGGGTTATAGCCATTTTTACCCTTGCCCTGAGATAGGGACAAGGCTGGCGGGGCCTCTCTATTTTTAACCCCATTTTTATTTCTTTTTTCTTTCTTTTTTTTGTATAACAACTTGGAGAGGACGGTCGACAGGTCAAGACGTGGCATCCGACCCTCGACGGCAGTGGATAGCCATTGGCTAGGGCACGAGGTCTCGTGCCGATGAGGAGTGGTTTATTCGTTGGCAAGGGGATAATGCCAGCGCAAGGAAAGAGTTTTTTGCCGATTCGAACGTAAGGCCAACAATGGCAATATTGTACGAAAGTTGGCTAGGACACGGAGTCTTGCGCCAAAAGAGGGGGTTTATTTGTTAGCAAGAAGGTAATGCTAACGCAAAGAAAGAATTTTTGCCGATTCAGACGTCAGGCCCGGAATGGCGATATTGTTTGAAAGTTAGCTAGGACACGGAGTCTTGCCCCAAAAGAGGGGTTTATTCTTTAGCAGGAAGGTAATGCTAACGTAAAGAAAGAATTTCCGTCGATTTGAACGTAAGGCCCAGAATGGCAATATTGTATGAAAGTTGGATAGGACACGGAGTCTTGCACCGAAAGATGGGTTTATTCGTTAGCAAGAAGGTAATGCTAACACAAAGGAGGAATTTTTGCCGATTCAGACGTAAGGCCCGTAATGGCAATATTATTTATTTTTTAGAAGCTCGGCCAGGGCGGAGTGTCACTAGACCAAGATATGGGTAGCTCGATCAGGGCAGACTGCCACTAGACCAAGATAGAGATAACTCGGTCAGGGTGAAGTGCCACTAGACCAAGATAAAGATAGCTCAGTCAGGGCGGAGTGCCAATAGACCAAGATAAGGGTAGCTAGGCCAGGGCAGAGTGCCACCGGGCCAAGATAAGGATAGCTCGGTCAGGGTGGAGTGCCACTAGACCCAGATAAGGGTAGATCGACTAGGGCGGAGTGCCACTGGACCAAGATAAGGGTAGCTCGATCAGGGCAGAGTGCCGCTAGACTAAGATAGAGGTAGCTCAGCCAGGGCAAAGTGCCACTGGACCAAGATATGGGTTTTGATCATTCTGGGAATGCCAGTTGAGCCGTGTGGTACAGCTTTATATGTTTTCCATTAAGGGAAGAGAACTGGACGACTCCTTTGTGATCTACCAGGACGTAGGCACCCCCTTCGTATACTCGGCAGACAACATACGGTGCAATCCAGTTTTCAACCAACTTCCCCTTGGGGTTGGAGGCCATCACTTCTCTTCTTTTGACTATCACCAGGTCCCCTTTCTTGAATTCTCGTACTTTGACCAGCTTATCAAAAGCACGGGCCATGCGAGCTTGGTAGAGTTGGATGTTTTGTCACACACGGAGATGCTTTCCTTCAAGCTTGGCAAGCTCCTCTAGTCTTCTTTCAATATTGGTTTGTTCACTGCTAGCCAACCCATGCTGAATGACAACTTGTAGTGAGGGGACTTCCAATTCAATCGGCACCACAGCTTCCGACCCATATACCAGGGAGAACGGTGAGCAGTTAGTTGGGGTTTTATAAACTATACGATAGGACCAAAGCACTTCATACATCCTTTCTTCCTAGTCCTTTTTGTTGGACTTGACAGTCTTCACCAGTAGTGTGCATAGCGTTTTGTTGAAAGCTTCTGCAAGTCCATTGGCTTGAGGGTTGTAGGGGGATGACGCCCTCCAGTCCATACAAGAATCTCCCATCAAAGAGGTACACACTAAAATGAGCCTTCACAAAAGGGGTTTTATTCTTTAGTCAAAGCACAAAGCTGCTAGAATACAAGAGACCTTATTCTTTAGTCAAAATACAAAGCTACCAAAGTACGAGAACTACTCTCGTGCAGCCGCCGTGCAGACACACAAGAAAATAAGGCCGTGGAGACACGATCCCATCCCCAACCTCTCGTGGCGGTGACAAACGACCTTTCCTCAGCCTGCTTATTCTGAGGAAGTTGCCTGATAGAGGAAACCGTCTGTGCCCGAGAAGAGGGACGAACTCTACGCCTAGCATCCCTTTTGATCCATGGAAGCAGACCAACTAGGGACACAGGCAGCAAAGAGGTCTGCACTAGGAGGGAAAATTGGTAGACCCATCCACCCTTGATTGATGGGGGACAATGGAGCAACGAGGCCTACCCATTACGGAGGCCGACTCAGCGCACTGGCAAAGTCTGCAAACTGGTGAGCAAAGTCGACTACCTTGTCTACCAACATCTTCAGGCAGAGAAGCGCTCCCCTTAGCTCGGGGGAATACCTCGCTACACACCTACAAGCACGAAGGAAAGCGATCATGGCCATGCGACAAGAAGACAGCAAGAGGGAGGTTATTCAAAAGCAAAGGAGGGTAAATAAAAGGACATCTACTGCCCCCTTAAGGATGGAACCTGTCCGGCTCAAGAAGTGGGAATTCCCTACCAGCATATAAGCAGTTGACATTCTCCAATGCCTCTCGCCAGCCATCCAAGTACATATTCTGGTATTCCTCGAAAATGGGACCATTCACTCCCGGTTCTAGCCACAGCCGCCTTGGAGCCGGCGGAGGCGCCCTCCAGATGATTAGGGGTTGGCGAGGAGCCTACAAAGCGTCATCATCCAATGAGGTACCGGACTCTCCCAAAGACATCCTACAAGACCTCCACCCTTGAAACCTTTGTGCCATGAGGTGAAGATGGAAGTTGACATTTATAGGGGGGAAGGAAGCTCTCGGAAGGCCAAAGGACCCCCACCGCCTTTTCAAAAGAAGCACAGGATTCAGAGCAACGGATCCCAAAAGTCACGCCCCTCTAGGGTGATCCTTGAGGACACCGTTCCCTATCCCTAAGAGATTTCACCGCAATTAGCTGGAATGTATGATAAAGATTCGGGCGAAAAGTTTCGATTCCAAAATAAGAAGTTTACAAGTAAGAGGGCGACTGTCGTACCAGAATGAGGAAATCACAAAAAGAAGAAATAAGAGGGTGCCCCAGCAGCAACATCACGTGACCCGGCCTCCTCGGGTTCATGCGTGTCTTCAACTAGGTCCGTGATGGGGACATCACCCATGATTCCCTCTGGCTCGGCACCTCTCTCCCTCCGGGAGAAGGGTAGGATGCAGTTCGACGGCTAGACGAGTCCGCTACATCACTTGGACTAGCTATTGGGACATCTTGGTGTATTTTCCCTTTTACTTGAGTCACTATCATGCAATTTTCCCTTTGTTTTGAGTCAAGTATCTAGGGTAATATGTTCTTTATCTAAGTTTGTAATCATATTAATGGGATAGAGTAGCATATGGGCCCAATTAGGTGGGCCTAGCCCGGGGGCGCCCTCTCCCTTCTCCCACCTTTTTGGTTTTCCTATTATTAGTACTTATGCCAGGGACTTCTTGTAAATGTTGGGATCCCTATAAATAGGACCCCAACCCCACTTGGAAAAGCTAATGAGAATTTGAATGAAATTTGATACAATTACTTGTGTCCACTCTCTCTCTCTCTTTACCTCTCTCTCTCTTGCTCTCTCTCTCTCTAAGGGGGCGGCTCCCTTCTCTCTCTAATTCGCAGCCGCCTCTCTCCTCCCCACCTTGCCACGTCATCAGAACATCAGGCTTGATAATCAACAGCTCAACAGAAGATCCTCTGCTCACCCGAGCACACCTCTCGATCAGAGCACCCGCTCTGACTCCTTAAACCACGATCTTAACACCTCAGGGGCTGGACAACTGCAGACTGGGGCGGCCAAAATCAATAGCAGCTCCCTCAGAGCACGCTTCCAGCCACTTAACTATGAACAATCCTTGCCAGCCACCTGACCTCACTGCAGATTCCTCGAACGCAGCACCGCAGCAACACACCTATCGACAACCTCTGCCCAACATAGCACGACTGGGGCCACCACCGATGAGGGAGAAGGCTCTCGACCTCGATCCTTAGACCCCACGTTGGCACTCCGATGAAATAGCAACCGCAATCACAGCACCAACACAGCGCACTCAAGCTCTCATGCGAGAAACGAAGTGAAAAATAAACATAAAATCCTAAGCCAGTTGCCGACTGTACTGGACCTTATGGACTCTGATCACTGTAATATCTCGAATTCCTATATACACTCCACAACCACGGCTCTGATACAATCTGTAATGACCCACGATCTGGATACCTAGAATAACCTGATACCATTCAAATCCTGGTCCACTGCCCATGAGTTAGAGGGCTCAGAAGGGCTAAAAGGTGTCAATGGAGTACATAGAAATAAGAAATAAAGCAGGTAACAACTATAATAACTATTTAATAATCTAACTACATAGTCAAGTCCAAATAAAGTACAGTCTATAAGGGAAAAGAATGTGCTCAATGCCGAGTGAACACTCGGCCTAGTGAGTTGGCAACTACAAAATCTCCGCACTGCACCCACAAACCTCGAGGAAGAACCACCACACCTAAAAAGCAAGGGGTGAGCCTCCAATCACTAGCTCAGTAGGGGTCCCGTGGACCCCAACCTTAAACAACAATGGGAGTAGGAACGGCAATGACAACAGTGAGGGGAACAGCCATAACGGAAACCATAGTAGTCAACACGACCTCAGCTCTATAAGCTACTCCTATTGCATCAGGAAACACACCCCGATCTCATAGTTGGGGGACACCAGACTGACAGGAAAACCCTGGCTATGCCGCCAGAAGAAACACCATGACACCACTATCGTGGAGGCTTATCCTTACAGACGAAGGCCCAACCCCAGACCACACAGTCTGGGAGCATGGTCACGACTTTGCTGTCGTGAACCCCGCACAGTCTAGGGAAAAACCCATGGTAATCCCTACCAGAAACCCTAGACCTATATATCAAGGGAAACACGTAAAAACCACGTCTCACAGACATAAAACCCAAACCTCGGGTCATGAGAGTCTCATCACGTGACGTGAGTACTGCCCACTAGAACTAAGGCCGGAAGCATCCCTTGACATCTTAGTCCACGCCTTAGGTGTCTCCCTACTCGCCCTAGATAGAAACTAAGACACTATAATAGTAACCACAGAACAAGGACTGGCTAGAGTCACGCTCGTCAGCGCTGGTCTATAGCCCCCAGCCACATGTAAACACATTGACTATGCGCTTTATGTCGGGTCCTGTAGCTGCTTTTCCCCCCAGCCCAGTCTCAGGCTACACAGATGAGGGGCCCTATGGTAACCAGCCTAAAAATTATCTTACTGGGGTGTAGCTCTCCACCTACTCCCAAGTGGGTCAGCACACACGTGCCCAGGCAAGCTCCGACTAGTGGGGCCTACTAAGCAGATGACTCTCGATGGAAAACCACCAAAACACGAATATGCTACTCACAAGCCTATCGAGCACTATTCAAAAAATGGGTTGTAGAAAGTCACCAGACTCTGGGCAGTCCACTAGACCTACTAAAACAATGGCCCTTGAGTCACAAGTCTCGGGGTCAAGACTGTCGTACCAGATAGCTCCATGTCGTCAAAACCCGACCGCGTCGCCCCCGGTTCTCCGTGTAGCCCTTTACCTCCCTGTGTGGAGTGGGCAGAAATTCCATTACTGCCTCTGTAATGGACCTCGATTTTCCATGGGCCTATGCGCCACGCAAGCCAGCCATCGTGCCGATGAGCATCAAAGTGAAGCCCAAGATGAGAAATCCCAAGGGCTGGAACATGATATTGAAGCTAGGTTATTAGCCAGGCATGGGTCTCGGTGCTCAGTTACAGGGGCAGACCAAGCCCGTCCCAAGGGGTAGAAAGATGAGTAAAAGAGGCTTGGGTTATCGAGAGTCTCCACTGTCTATTCTAGAATACGCACTACCATTGACGTGGAACTACCGTCAACACTTTGTGAAGGGGCCGTTACAGCCTGGTACCTTAAAGATATCACCCAGTCGTGATGAGACGAAAGATGTTGCTTGTACCATTTCAAGCCCCCAGTTGCTACCAAAGGGGCCTGGTGATGATGTGGATGATTTTTGTGAAGATTTTACAAAGTTGTTCTAGGAAGAAGATTGTTCAAGAAGACCTAAGGTGCGGATTATGGGGTACTCATGCGAAAAGTTGGCCCAATGTCCATGGGAGGAGGGGAGCGTACCTGTCACTTTTACTTGGTCTCCTTCCCATTTTGTTTCCCTCTTTCAGAAGCTAGATTTTGTTCCCCACTCGCCTCCTATCATGATTTATCCCTTGATGCCAAAAATGCCAACCAAATTTTTGATTGTGACTTGTCCATGTGGGCGTTGCCCGCCAATTGATCTCTCAAGTATGTGATATTCCTCCTCTGATCCCTTTTTCGATATCTTATGTCCATCCATCTATCCTCTCGCACTTCCTCCTCCTCCTTCCCCCTCTTCCCCATATTTTTGCATGGTCTCCACTAGTCTCCAAAAAAAAATGTCAATTTTGAAATACAGATCTCAATGGAAGATTACGCGATGTTCTGTCCATCCTCCTCCCAGGGGCATAAGGCCCCTGTTTCCCCTCCGTTAGATTTCTTCTCTCCTAGGTCATATGTGGGGTCCATCGAGTCTAAGGAAGTAGAGTCTGTCGAGTCTATAGCAGTAGGGTCTAGTTCTAGTCTCTATAGCTCTTCCACGCTTGCGACACGCCCGATGACGCGTCACTCCAAATCTAACCCTGATAGGTTCCTCCAGGATCTCGCTCGACACTGTCATGCCCTCCTTAGATGTCCGAAGTTCATAGAAATGGCCATCATCCTAGAAAATGATGACGAACAAGATGGGGTGTGGAGCGATGAAGGACTAAGTGTTTATGAGATCATGGATGAGAAAGACCTAGTCGATTTTCAGGATAGTGACGTGGATGACACTGCCGATCTGCACGCACAAGGTTTAAAGAGGTTTGATGAGCCATCGGTGATAGTGGATGAACCCACGAAAGAAATTAATCTTGGAACGGAGGAGGATCCCAGGCTCATTATCATCTCTGCTAGTCTCCGTCCTCAAGTCGAAGAGGAGTTGGTCAAAGTTTTGAGGGAGTATAGCGATTCCTTCGCCTAGTCCTACGAGGACATGCCAGGTCTTGACCCTACCTTGGTAAAACATAGACTTGTACTTAAACCAGGGGCAACACCTGTTAAGCAAAAGTTAAGAAGATTCCACCCCCACATGGCCTTGAGGATGAAAGAAGAGGTTGATAAATTACATAAGGCTAGATTTATTCGGGTTGTTTTATATCCTCAATGGGTGGCAAGCATAGTCCCTATTATCAAGAAGGATGGAAAGGTGTGAATTTGCATTGATTTCAGGGATTTAAATGAGGCATGTCCCAAGGATGATTTTTCACTGCCTCATATAGATGTGTTGGTGGACAACACAACCGGGTACGAAGCTCTTTCATTCATGGATGGTGGGGTGGGGGTTAAGTGAATTACAACCAAAACTACCTCCGCGTAGGGAGGGGCCTTCAGCCGGCCAAGCGGGGAGGAGAAAGACGAAGAATAGAGCTTCACACGATGACGGGGTCGATTCTGTCCCTTCTCTGGAACAGGGGACAGATGGTCGATGCAGAAATTCTTGCGAGTGCTCTCGGACTCCTTTCGTAGCAGGACCAGGGCCAAAACTTCGTGGATTGGTCCAGGAGTATACTAGAATTTTGGCAGGAGCTGGGGAAGTCGTCGCTGGTCACGGTGGAGCTGGAAGTAGGGACTCTATTCTCTGGCTCGGACTATCTCAGCACTGCAGTGTCTGGAAGATGAAGCCACCACGAACAACATCAAACTCCGAATGTAGCCCGGTCAGTGGCGTTGGAACCGTGGACTAGATTCCTTCGAGAAGAGACCCACGGGGGTGCCAGCCGATATCGGAGCATACCGCAGCAATCTGAATACTGACAGGGTGTCAGTTCAGTCCCAGGGTGGACAGAACTGCACACTCTGAGGAGAAAAGGTAGAAGAAATCACTTCGGTGTCCAAATGGAGCTCCGCTTCTTGGAAGAGGAGGGGAACTCATAGAAGAAGATCTCAGTCGAATGCTTCCTCCAGATCTTCAAAGGGGCCGACATGGCAACTACTGCACTCTGCCTCTGGAAGCTAGACAGGAACCTTCTACGTAGTCGGAGGAGATCACCTCTCCCGGACAGCCACGAGCTCGGAACGGGACAACACGACTGTCATTGCAAAGATGACTCGAAGACACTTCCACAGGTAGCTCTTGTGTTTCCTGGAACATCCGGATGGTGTCGCAGCTTCCTATGCAGTCTTCAGGTTCTCTGCTACCTCCGAACTGAAAACTGTAGGTTGAAGATGATGGGGGAAAAATGGGGTTTATGGGAGGGGAAGTGGGGTGGATACTCTCTCTCTCCATCTCGACGCTCTCTCTCTCCTCCACGTTCTCTCTCCTCTACACCCCCATTCTCTCGGTTCGAGGTCCAAACGGACCCCGGTCGACGCGTGGGAGGTACCGACGGGACGGGCTTGATGCGAGGATCGCGCCAGTACTCTTCTTCTCTCAGATCGTGGAGCGTGGAGACGCATGCGAGCGAAAAGATGGCGTGGCCCCCGTCGCCCGATCGACACCGATTTGCGGTCTTCACCGCGCAAAAAGTAGGGGATCAGACTCCTCATCTCGTCAGGAATCCGTTGACGCCCTCTACATCGCCATCCATTGCCATCTTCCTCGTTTTCTGTGCATTTTTTATTTTGGGTAATTTTGGGATTATTTATCGATTTACGTGCCTCTCTCAATTTCTGGTCCAGAAGGCTACTGATCGAAGCCGGAGAGTTACTGTTGGATTGGTTGCGTCGCGAGAATCGCGTTGACGCCTACCTTTCCTCGATTCACGGAGCGTGGAGTCGACCCAGGCCGGGAGGGGCCGTTCCTCCCTCTCACCAGTTCGCCGTCGTATCACCGTTTTCGTCGAATTCTAGGTAGGGGGATGGATACCTTATCGCGCTAGGACACCGCCGGTACCACTTGCGCCGTGGTCCGATGCCCGTTGTCTCGTATTTCATGCATATTTCTATTTAGTGTATTTTAAGATTTTTAATGTTAAAATTATCATTTAATTTTTAAAATCAATTCCATGGGCATCGTATTTCATTTCTAGTGGCATGCGTAGGCTTGTATGGTCGGTATGTGTCAACAGGATGGTTTGATTTTGTAATCCGCCGCACCCCCCGTCGATTTCGATCGACCGGGAAGGAGTTTCGAATCCGAACTCCGGAGTCACGAAACCCAGATGACATAACGCACCTGCCTCGGTGCGTTATGGTCATTTAACGCGCCTGCCCTGGTGCCTCAGCTTACCTTTAAGTCCTGAAAATAATTACTGAACCTTCACAACCCATCGGCCGTCAGACACGGCACGACGAATACGGTGCACAACGGCTCTTAACACAAAAATAAGGTCCAAGGCCAAGCAACCATCGAACAAAGGTCCAAGGCCAAGCAACCGTCGAACAAAGAGCAAATCAGGCCCAGAATAAACTGAGGCGGCTGCCTCGTTTATTTTATGTCACTTTCCTTGTAGCATTTCCTTTTTCTCTTTTATTTTATGTCACTGAGGCGGTTGCCTCATTTTGTAACTCCTTCACTTTTTGAATGAAAGACTTTCCTCCTTTTCGCAAGTTCTGGAATTGTTGGGGATCTGCCACGTATCTTACTTTCTTTACTTGTCTTGAGAACTTCTGGGGATACAGAGCGGTGCCTTGGGAGTTACCCTGAGAAGGTGCATCCTTCGGGATCTGTCACTTCGGTTTCTAAGGGTGTGGAGAGGCGGTAAGACTCCTCCCCGCTTCGGGGACCTTCGCCTCTGCCCTATAAATAGCGGGCCCTGCTACATTTTCGGGTTATCTTCAGTTCGCTGGGTCTTAGAGAGGGAGTTCTCATGAAATGTCGTTAGAGCAATCAGAAACTTCATCTGATGATGGGTCTTTGCAGATTTCGTGCCAGTGTTTGCGTCTTCGGAGGGAACTGTTGTCGGTGCCCTGGCTGCCATGGCTGGCGCCTAGAGAGAATGGTGGCGTTACTTCTGAATAGTATAAGCTCGGGTACTTGGATGGTTGGCGGGAGGCCTTGGAGAAGGTCAACCGCCTGTACTCCGGCTAGGGAATCCTGCTCCTTGAGCCAGAGAAGTTTTGTCCCTAGAGGGACGAGACCTTTCTTCGTAATCCTCTCCTTTATATCTGAATAATACTCCTTTTCTTCCAATCTTTGTTGCCTTCATGTCGTGTGGCTATTTTCCCATCATCTTCCTTGATCTGCAGGCATCTGACAAGGCGTTTTCCCTTGCTGGTGGGAGTGCCCCTCTTTTTAGGGATAGGGGTGGTAGAAGGCGCGGAAGCCATCCTCCTTTTGCCAGCTTGCAGGCATGGCCAGTTAGCTGGCCGGTGTCGGCCTCGTTGCTTCACTGCCTCCTGTTGACGATGGCAGGTGGGGCAACCCGCCTCCTCTTTCCAGTTTGCAAGCATGGACAGTTGGTTGGTCGGAGGATCCAGCTCTTTTTCCTGGTGTAGGCCTCTTCGTGGATGACTTCCTCAGCTGGTCCACTGCCTTGGAACAGATGGGCCACAAGGTGGTTGCCCGTGGGGGTCATTGCCATGGCCGCTGGTAGGTGACCTAACGGAAGTGGTGCCCGATGGACGAGATGCTGGAAGCTGGATCAACGCATGCTACCATGGCTGGGCTTGGTCTTCCCTTTCATATGCTTATATGTTGGTTGCATGAGAGTAGTTTGTCGGGCTTTGGCAGCTTGTATTTTGACTAAAGAAATAAAATCATCTAGTTTGAGTCCATATTAATGTGTACCTCTTGATGGGAGACCTCTGCGCGGTGTTGCTGTCTTCAACTTGCGTATACATACTTGTCTTTTTGGATCCACGCTAAAATTGTGTCTCCCCTCGGGTCCTTCAACTACTGCCATCATTGTTGAGGGGGTATGAGTGCCCGCCTCTAGGGAACCCTTAGGTTACCTTCCTATTTTTAAGGGGAGCAGTGCTCGCCTCCAGAGAACCCTTAGGTTATCTTCTTATTTTCAAGGGGAGCAATACTCTCCTCTAGGGAACTATCACGCCCCGAGCTTTTGGTATAGCGGAAGTATTCTCGAGAACGTGAATAACTGGCATGATAAGTCTCTTGCAAGCAAGATAATCAAAGCGCAAGACAATCACACATAATGAGACCCCGTCATTCCCTCCACGTGTACCTCACCCCTTGAGTCCACGTGCCGCGCCCTGGTGGCGCATCCCCGGTTAAACATTTGGTTCCACGGGTGATTGTCGAGAAATCGACTGGCACGCTCGCATCCCAGCCATGTTTCCCCTTAAACCCGAAAACCTCCCGTGTCACTCGGTCTCCCCTCGACTCTCCGAAAAAGGCGAGTGCAAAGTGCCTCTCTGAGAAAGATACAGTCATGAGAGGGAGTGCCCAAGACGCGTCGCATTCTGGCACCTCTCCTGTAGCTACATCCTACCCCTCACTCTGATTACCACACACACGTCGCGCCGACGACAACCCCATCTTCGCACGAACAAAAGGATGGCATGCCCCATGGGACGTCTCTCGCCTTCCTTCTTTTTGCTAAGGAGAAAGTCTATGCCAGCCCTGAAGTCCTGGTGCCCTTTTCCTGTCCTTGCAGGAGAGGTAGAAGAAGAGCACATGTTTGCCCTTTCCTGCAGCTTCCAGTTCGCCTCCTAGTTGTCGGATCGTGTTCGACGACTGTCAGCGGCGGTTGTCCCAGCTCGTCCGATGCCTCAACAACTATGGCGGCTGTTACCTATGGTCCCATCATCTTCGCCACCCACGCACGGGTGGGCTACTTGGCGGTGCTGATCACTTTCGACAGTTTCCCCCCAGTCGTCGGATCGCCCTACTTTTTGGGTGTGGTCCCCGTGGCTGCTCCACCGCCACCCTCAGCTCCTGTCTCTTTTGGCGCCACTAATGCGTCACACCCGTTACCAATCTCGATAGCCAGACCGAGCGTTAGGCTCGGGTCTCCCATTACCGATCCCCGTAGGGGTTCCGGACCAGCCCTAGCCCCGGCAAGCACCAGCCCCCGGGCCCAGCTCCGACCGACTCCCGACGTAGGCCTCGCATCCTGAGTTCCGGTCTCCACTTCTACAGTTCACTTGGGCCTCCAGCCCTGGGCCCCGGCCAAGTCGGCATCCGACGTGGGTCTCCACCCCAAGGTGTTTGACTCCTCAGCACCCTGCTCGGGCCGTCAACCCTGAGCCTCCACCGAGCTGGCTCCCCACATGGGTCTCTTGACCTGGGGGCATGGCCCTACAGCACCCCGTTCGGGCCTCTCAACCCGAACCTCAGAAGAGCAACCACCTCACTCGGGTTCTCAACCCCTGGTACGAAACATCTCAGCATACAAACTGGGCGTACAATCCCGGGGTTTCCCGCGGATGACGTCTGGCATGACTGATCCGCGTCAGGCTCCAGATCTTTCAGCTTTATCTCGGGGGCACTGCTCCCACAACCTGACAATGTCGACTCCCAGCACTGGTTGGCATTTATGGGACGCGGCGACCTCGGCATGGACCGAGGACCTCCTATCACGCCTTTCGATCTTGCCAGCTCCCAGTCTAGGCTAAAGGCCTCGGGTTACCGGCATCCCGGTACCCCCTATAGTGTCAGCTCTAGGTGTAAGCACATCGTTGCGAGCATCTGCAACACTACTATCGGCTTGGGCGAAGGCTTACACTCGAGTCACCCAGCCACGGGCCTCCACTACAAACTATACGTCTTGGGGGCCCATTCCGGTATTCCCGGTGAGTGGCCTCGCCCCACCAGCATTCACAGACCAGGTTTTCTCGGTCTACCACCTTGGAGCGGAATCATCTTCGGCTCCCCAGAAGAAGCAGCGTCGTAGCTGCAAAGGTAAGTGACCCGCTGCTACCACCAGCAACTCTGGCAAGACCATTCTTGTCGGGGACTTACAGATTCGCCTGGATGGGGGCGAACCCATTGTACCTCCAGAATGGATCATCTCTACAGTCCCTACTACCAACCGCTTTAGCCTCTTGCATCGAACGCGGGAAGACAAGGCGGAACTCAAAAGGGTGCCAGAAAATGCCCGAAAATATCACACCTTCTTTTTGCTGATGATACATTGATATTTAGCAAAGCCAATATTGTTTCAGTCAGGAACCCTCTTCAAGTTCTCAGAGCATATGAAAGGGCCTCGGGACAGCAGATCAATGTTGCCAAAAGTGGATTCTTCTTGCACTCAAGGAGCAACAATAATGTAGCTAGAAGGATTCAGGATGTTATTGGTTTTGCCCGACATTCTTTCCCACACAAGTACTTAGGCTTTCCTTTGGTTCATGGCAGATGCAATAAAATACATTATGCTGGAATTATTAATTCCATTCAGAAACGTATCACAGGTTGGAAATCTAATTTGTTCTCTCAAGGCACAAGGCTGGTTCTAATCAAACATGTCCTGTCCTCACTGCCTATATATTTTTTAACCTCTTCACCTCTTCACATTGGCACTCATCAAGTGCTTGAGCAGGCATTTGCCAATTTCTTTTGGGGTTCATCTTCACATGGTAATAAAAAGCATTGGAGGTCTTGGCAAGCTATTTGCAAACTGGTTTCTAATGGTGGTCTTGGTGTTATGTCCCTTAGACATATGGAGTTGGCATTGAGGGTCAAGATGCTGTGGCAGGCTTTACACTCAAACTCCTTGTGGGCAATTTTTTTCAGAGCCAAGTACATCCGAGACTGTCCATTACCTAATGTTCAGTTTAAAAACATGAGAGGCTTTGTTAGAAGAAGTTGGACTAAGGCTAAAAACCTCATTATCCAGCATAAAAGGGTGATTGTGGGTGATGGTAATTATACCAATTTCTGGTTTGACAAATGGTTTGGCAATATTACCCTGGTTGATTTGGTTCGTGTATACAATATTCCCAATTCAACTATGACTGTCCGAGATTGTTTATTGCATCTGACTTCTAAAGATATAGCATTGCAAGATAGATTCCTTCCAACTGAAATCAGTAATGCTCTAAGGAATGTCACTCTGAACCAGGAGTAGGATTCAGAGGTTTGGAGCCTTTCACCATCGGGGAAATGCAGTGTTGCCTCTACTTATAAAGTTATTTGCAACAGTAATAATTCTCAGGCCAACATCCAGTGGACTCGGTTATGGTCTCGTTGGCTCCCTATTAAGATCTCTGTTCACCTGTGGAAGATATTAAGCAACTGTCTTCCCCTTGACTCCATTATTCAATAGGTGGGAATTCCACTATGTTCAAAATGTCATTGCTGTAAGGTGTCACAAGCTAAAGACATCAATCATTTATTTGTTCATAGTGAATTGGCTACCCATATCTGGTCTTCTTTTACATCCTCTGGTTTGCAAATTGAAGGTAATTCTGTCAGTGCTCTTATACTAAATACTATCAGCAATTCTCAGCACAACTCTCTTTTCGGCCTCTTCACTCTAGCAGTTATTGGTTATGGCATGTGGGAACTATGGTGTGCTAGAAACTCAGCAAAGTATGATGGTAAACATATTTCAAAGCAGAGCCTTGTCCATAACATTAGATTCAAAGTAAGGCAAATTTGCCTTACTGCTGATCTCAATGAAGCCAACCACAACAAAACAAAAGTATTAGAAGCCTTTGGCCTGCAGAATATCAAATCCAGACATCATCAGTTTCTGGCCATCAAATGGATCTGCCCACCTTGGCCATCCCTAAAGCTTAATACAGATGGTGCCTCAAAGTAAAATGGAGAATCTGGGGGAGGTGGTGTTATTAGAGATCACAGTGGCAACATTCTACTTGCTTTTGCTCACTATTATGGAATGTCCAATAGCATCATTGCTGAGGCCTGAGCTCTCCTTGATGGTGTAAAGTATTTCAAAACCATTGATTCAATTCCCAAATTTTTAGTTCTCAACCTCTTGATCTGGTGGATTCCAAATTTTGAGGGTGAGTATAGGCCGCAGGCGATGAGCGCGTGGAAACCACGTTTCCCGCCCAATCTTCCATGCAGATTTGATCCTCAATCTTTCCACGTGTAATAATCACAGTGCCTTTGCCTTCCACGTGATAGGATTTCTTGTTCTGAGTCTTGCATTGGATCACGTGCCCAATCATTGGCGTGGATGAATTTGGGATCACGTGCCCTCTTTAAAACTCACGAGCATCTTATCCTGGTTCCCTTGTGCCTTTTTTTTATGGTAGAGTCCCTGTCAGCAAAGTAAATGACATTTCTTCAAACACCATGTAATTATTTGACAAAAGACTGAATATAAATGCAATAAGATAGCCCAACCAGACGTGTTCTTAGATGATCAGACCCTAAGTACAAGGGCTCTGAAATGATCAGCACAGTTGCACCGACCTTATGTGCTATAGTCAGCACAAGTGTACCTTCTTAAGTACAAATGGGCACTGACTAGGTTATGCAATAGATGAAATGTGCACCGACTTGGTTCAACATCTCTCGTGAATGTGCACTGACTCCGTAGGGACATATGGTAGATACACTGACCTTCTATATGTTAAAAGTAAGAAGTGCATCGACCTTGAATATATACACGGCGAATGTGCATGGACCTATACATGCGTATTTCAGACTATGCACCGACCCATATATGCATATTGCAAATCCTGCACTGACCATGTTTTGCCTAATAAAGGATGTGCACCGACCTAGATACATGAAGAGAAAATGTGCACCGACACAATGAATGATGTGAAGCTAAGTGTGCACTGACTTCATATGCGATCGAGCAGAATGTGCACCGACCTAGATACATGAAGAGAAAATGTGCACAAACTTCATGAGATTTCTTCCAGAGTTAGCATAGACCTTGATAGGTATGCAGAGTAAATATGCACGAACCTATACATGCAAAGAACAAAGCATGCACTGGCCTATCCATGCGATGTACAGAAATCTGCACTGACCTAGTATGCGACGAATAGAGCATGCACTGACCTAGTGTGCCTGCATACAGATCACGCACTTACTTCGGTCTGCACTAACGCATCAAAGTGAAGTTGATATTTCATTGCCATTATTGCCATCATTAAAAATAAGACAATCACGCATTAAATCCAGAGGATATTCAACATACTACCTCCGGCGGCATGATTCGTCATCGATTCCCCGGCATGGACCTGCTCGTGGAGGCCATCGCGGTGGTGAGTGAGAATGAAAGAGAGAGGGTAGGGAAGGATGCAGAAGGATCGAGGAAGAAGAACAGTAAGAGTGGGAGAGAAAGGGCCAGGGAGAGAGGCGGTTCGTGTGTTTTAAAAGTTTAAAAGAATTATCGACTGCCAGATCAGATGCCCATTTCTATGATAAAGAAGAACTGACGTCCAGAATAGGTGACACACATTTAATAGACAATTTGACTGTTGGACAGCTACTTCATATTTTTGGATTTTTATTTTTGGAAAAAGAATAAGCATCTATTACGATGGACGTCCATTTAATAATGGGCGACTGATCCAGGGGATGCCAATCTTTGGGAATTTAATTTCTAATTCAGAACTCATAAATAATTGGTGACAGTCCCATATGACACAGTTAGAATGGGCGACTTCCTGTTTGGACGTCGTTTTCTACACAAGCTCAACTCTCGATAATTTTTGAAGAATTATCAGTTTACAATGATTTTTGGGTCAATAAGGTAAAAATATTTCATTTTATTGAATGAATGATCAATTACATCATCAATGAGCCACCTTGGGTCTCAGTTTTCTAAGTGTTGTTACATAAGTTTTCCACAATTCTTTGTCCTCCTCAATCTGATCTAGGGGCTTGTGTAGCTTACTTACTCTCCACAGGGCTTTGATGGTGTTGACTTCCGTGAGAGCTTGGTCATCGAGCTTTGAGGAGCGTGAGTAGCTTTGTATTCCTTGCTTGACATGACAAAGATGAAAGGAGAGCAAAGGATTAGATTCCTCGACACGAAGGAGCGGCAGACATCATAGTGGACGAAGAAGGATAAAAAGGAAGAGAGATGAGGGCTAGAACTCCCTCGTTAAGGCACAAGGCCCTGATGACAAGGAACCAAATACATAATAAACATGGATTAGCTGAGATCAAGGCGGGCTAAAGCCTCGAAAATAGCATGAAAAAGGGGAACGACCCTGAAAGGGTGAAGAGGAGAGAACGGGAAGACAGTGAGAGGATTGCTGCAAAGGTAAGGAAGAAGGAGAATGATCATCTGACGTCGTCGGAGAAAAAGAATCGTGGACATCTGACATGGTCGGAGAAGGAGAATTGTGGACATCCGATAGGGTCGGAGAAGGATCAGAAGCAACACCCGAAAGTCCTGGGGAAGGAGAATCAGGTGATGTCCCGAAATCGGGATGAAAGAATGACATAGGCCGGGACCTAGAATTGTGAGAGGAGGGAGAATCTGAAGGCTCCGGATGAGAAGAAGAGGAATGGGGGTTCACAGATCCCAAAATAGAGGAGAAGATCGTAGATGCAAGATTAAACGAGGAAAAATACACCACCCAAGGGTGGGAGCTGAGTAGAAGAAAGGATGAGTGGAAAGAATAAGGAGTGGACCCCTTAGTGCACAACTGGTGGCCCTTGTATCTGCTCCGTCGCCTCTTCTTGGCTAAAATTCCTTGGAAATGAACCCGCCTGGCGTGGACTCAGACCTTCGGGCTCCTCAATCCATGACATCTTCTCAAATAACGGGCCCATCTGGCAGACGGCCTGGCCCGGTTATGAACATGCAGCCTTGATGGGGCAGTTGCCCCTTGACACCCGATGCTAACCATAGGTGGACATTCTTTAACATGTAACTCTTCAGAATGTTGAATATCAGAAAACCATAGAGTCCTGTCACTCGTCACCAGCAGTATGAGATTTGGCAACTCTACTCGAAAATCAGTCTTGAAGCATAACTCGTTTGCTAGTAGAGAAGGACGAAGCTGAGGAAGAGTAATGCACGGCGTTGATGTGGCCGGCTTACTGATAAACTGAGAGAGATTACAAAAGGTTTGTAAAATATTCTTGAAAAATATAAAAAATACAGCCAATTGCCCCTTGAACATAGAACTCATAATCTGCTTGGCGGCCGTGTGAGTTAGCACAATACAGGTAGAGAACCCCTCTTGGCCAGTGAACTGAATAGCAATAGAGTGAGAGATAATAACAACATCAACGATAAATCCACCGGCGAGCAATGAGATCGCCACCAGCCTCGCTTTTGAAGAAACTGGCACTAGTGCGAGGGAACTCTTCTAGACAACCGTCTTCATAGGCAGTGCATGCTCATCAGTCTGAAAGTCACCCGAGATCAGGACACAGATCGACATGCGGTAGATGAAATCTTGAATCTTGAATAGAACAACCAGCACCGAACCGCCCTAACTCGGCTCATTGTCTCCCTGGGGACCGGACCCGAGGGGCACCATCAGTAACACACACCCGCTCCATGGGGTGGAGGTGGATGGAGGAGAAGTGAAGGGAATAGGAATAGGTTCAAATGGTGTGAGGATTTCAATGGGTATGGCATTTTTAAGTGGTGGGAGAGGAGTAGAGGCAATGGCAGATTCGAGTGTGGGCAAAGGTGAAAGCGGAGGTGTAGGTGGGGGTATAGCCTACTCAAGCTCGGGCAATGATGGTGAAGGAGATGGCAGACTCGGTGGAGATGGTGGAGGTGATGGAATAGGGGTCTTTGGGAGGGGAGGTGGTGAAGGCGGTGGTGATGGGTTATGTAATGGAGACGGTGATGTAGGACAAATTTGGAAGATCCAGGAAAAACTTGGGATTTCAAGGACAAGGACATGAAAAGAGATTGTAGGAATATCTATCATTAAAACTCAAGATATGCAAGAATATGGGAGAATTGGCATCCACATAGGTCACCGTGAATTACAAGAATTCATGACTTCTAGCCCAGAGATAGGATGTTAATTCAATTAAATTTCTAGATAATCAAATTTTAAACATGAGAATAACGTCAATGGGATAGATGCCTATTAAATAGGTAACCATGTGAAGAGACACATATTCAAGAATATGCGTCCATCGCATGGATGTCAATTCACAATTTGTCCCAAATTTAACAGAAACAATTATAAACAACGACTTAAGCATTGACGTATATTAATCTGCATCCCTCAAGAGAGGCACAGATTCTTTAATATGCGTCAATAGTGAAGACGCTAGTTTCAACAATGGTTGAGATATGATCAGGTGTGGACATCAAAATTTACCATGCGGCACATACGTCTTGGCACCCAAGAGCAAGTCGAAGATGGAAAGGCCAAACAAACCCCGTACCTCCTCCAAGCAGGGCGAATGCATACCCGGAGCTCCGCCACCCAACAAGGAAGCCCGTCAAGCTGAAAAAATGGCCCCGGCTCCCCAGTTGGTGAGGCCGAAGGCCGAATTAGGAAGCAAACTTGGAATCTCGGATACGAGTTCGGCACGCATCGGAAACTACTTAAAGTCCTAGACTGGGACTCGAAAGCTTTGAACTAAACACTCCAGAGGTGGTGCATTACAACTAAAGCATTATGGGAGGACAAGCATTCATCTGAATTGCCGCGAAGCTGGAACGAAATCTCCCTTACTCTTAACCCGGTGCGCCCCCATAAGAATCCCTAAATTGGCGCGCCCCCATTGGAGCGTGCGCCCCTCCTTAGGCCATCAAACCGACATGCCCCGCTGACACAAAGGAACCAGCGCGCCCCCATTAGAGCAGCCAAACCGGCACACCCCTCCTTAGGTCATCAAACTGGCATTCCCCTCTGACGCAAGTCAACTGGCACGCCCCCATTGGAGCAGCCAAATCGGCGCTCCCCTCCTTAGGTCATCAAATCGGCATGCCCCTCCTTAGGTCATCAAACCGGCGCGCCCCTCTGATGCTAGTGAACTAATGCGCTAGCAGATTTGGGTTTAAACTGATGCGCCTACCCCCCGCACCGATTTAACCCAAAGCCATCCCATCCAACCCCTGACACTCTATTTCGCATGAATCTTGTGCGCAGAAGTTGAAGCAACAGTGCATTCAATGCTACGAAGCCCTGTCTGCACCCCTGTTTAACAGTGCAGCGGCATCAACGGCGAAGGCAAGCAGCAACGGTGGTAGCAGCAGCAGACCTCCCGGTAGATCTGTAAACATCCCATCCTCAGACGAATGATAGAGTACGTCACGAACCATCAACAGCCAGTGTAGCGAGCCAACTTCACTCATCTGGCAAACGAAGAGAGGTGGCTGGATCTTTCCTCCGTTGGCCTTTCTATAAAATGGCAATTCGAAGACACTGAGAAAAAGAGAGAGGAGGAGGAGAAGAGTTGGTTCGTGAGAAGAGATGGCCTGGAGTCCCCCCTTTCTCCCTGAGCTCTCGAGCATCTGAAGGAGAAAGAAGCCTCATTCACTCGCGCCTGGAGGTGAAGAAAAAGAAAGAGAGTGTGAGAGAAGAGAGGTGAGCTTGGGGAAAGAGCTTGTGCCCTACTCCCCTCCCACCGCTGTATCCAGTTCTCCCTTTCCTGCTATTTTCTTTTATTATGGGGTAGATCCCCTTCTGAATTTTGTCTTCCCCCCTCTTGCGGATGAATAAGAAGAAAAGCTTTTGCAACACACATTGTTCTACTTCATTGGTCTCTTCCCGCATAATGTGTTGACAGGCACATATAATGAAATACAAGCAAGCACAATGTGACCTGAATACAATGCAATCAGACACACCATGTTAACAGGCTCATGATGACAAGAGGTGCTTTGTTGCTATCATCAAAACAGAACAATATATGTTGCTAGCATCAAGGCTAAACAACATATATACAACACAATACTCTGCTACTGAGGAGAAGGAAGTCGATCAGGGCACGGGGAGCCTGGTGCCGCAGCCTGAACATCCTATGCACAGTGAGTTGAGTGAGGCTAAAGTGAAGGCAATGGAGAGGCGCTTCGGGCTGCCGTGGCAGTATTATTTCTCCCCGTCCCAACCTCATGAGTCCAGTCTGGATACTCGTTCAAGCCTCTTCTGTACTTTCCTCTTGGCTTGGAGGTGTGGATTCCGTCTACCTCTCCACCATTTCGTCATCCAGTTGCTTCAATCTTACAAACTGGCTCCTATCCAGTTGGTTTCCAACTCGTATACTTTTATCTTCTCCTTCATCTTTCTATGTCGCTCGTGTGGGCTTGACGCTTCGCTGGACCTCTTCCATTCCTTTTTTGAGTTGAAGGAGTAAACCTATGCGGGCAAGGGCTTCTTCTATCTCCAGGCGAAGAGGGGAAGGAGTTGTGTGACGCTTTCTGCTAGAGATTCTTCTCATAAAGGGTGAAGACCCAATTCATCTGGGTGGGCTCGTCAAAGGGTGGCGTCTCTTGCGGTTTCCCGATGAAGCCCAACTTTCATACGTCTATTCCTCCGAAGCAGGTGGCGGTTTTCCCAGAGCTGGAAGAGGAGATCAGGGTTCTCCAGGAGAATCGTCGATCGACTGCCGAACTGATGACGGTGGTGAACATCGAGGAATATCCTTCCCGAACATTGTCCAAGCAAGGTAAGAACCTTAGTGCTCCACATTATGCCTCTGGGTCAGGCAGGTGGGTCTCCTTCTAAGGACTTGGCTTCCGTTGCTCAGATTCGAGGTGGACAGCTGATGAGGGGGAGCAACCGTTGGAGCAGGGGATCACTGATTTGGAGGAGACGCCAGCTTCGAGTGAGCCCCAAACCTCCGAGGGTCTCTCCTGTGCCCGAGATAAGGGCAAGTAGAAGGCTCGAGATGACGTCCCCGAGCGGCATGGGTCCAAACGTAAGGAACCTGGCGAGCCATTGATGTTGTCTTCAATGAAGGCCTTGCCCGCGGAGAGGAAGCAATCGAAAAAGGTGGGGGCTGCCCTTCCGGTCGAGAAGCAGGCATGCCTGGTGGAGGGGGCCTCAGTTTAGAAGGTCCGCTGTCCAGATCTCCCATCCATTGGGCCAGAGGCTACTACTGCTAGTGGGGAAGCCACCGCGGAGCCTGTCAGACAGCAGGCAGAGGTGGTTGGTCCCAAAGTCCCGGTCGGGGGCGAGGGAGCGTAGGGCGAGGCATCGACCCAGCCCGAGTCGAGTGAAACTATTCCGAGAATGGGTACACTCAGAGGGGATGCCCCGATCGCGGCTCGACCAGAGAGGACTCTCCCCCCTTCGCCTGGTGCCCCAACCATCTGGGCTTCCCTATACCAGAGGTGCCGGTCCTTGGTGCCGTCACTAGTTCGGGAGGAGTTCAGGCGTGGTCCCCCATCCCTGCTCTTCAAGAAGGTGATGGAGGGTGGCTTGATCATGGCCCAGCTGGGGGCCAAGATAGCTGATTACTATGGGCGGTTGGAGAGTGAGGAGAGGTCCCTCTCTCGGGCCCGCGTCGAGTCTGATCGTAGGATCGAGCAACTGTCTTCCAAGCTCAAAGTCCTTCGACAGGAGGTACCCTCGTTTCGGGCATAGGCTCGGTCGAGCCAGGAGGAGGCTCGGATACTGGCTGAGTAGCTAGCCCAAGCTCATTATATGGCTGGCCTGAAGAGCAAGCTCCTAGAGGAAGAGCACCGGGCTCAGGTTGAGCGTTGCGCGGAGTGGAAGGCCAAGCGGGAGGAGCTTGTGGACGTGTAAAATTGCACGCCCATATATCCCGTCCAGTTCAGCATCGACAACAACTTCAACTGAAGAGACTGCGGAGAAGATGGGCCAATCAGGATTCTTCGAAGAAACATATGCTACCGTGAAGCCGTCTCCGGAGTCATGACAGTGAAGAGAAACTAACCCCCGGGAAGCTCACAACCCGTGAGCCCCGAAGAGAACAGAGTGGACTGTTAATTGGGCCCGAAATGTGCCTGAGTCTACTTCAACGGCACACCCCAAGGCCTTCGGCAACACGCCCCTTCAACGGCACGCCCAGGCCAAGTGCCTTCAACAGCACACTCTGCCTGGCGCCTTCAACGGCACACCCCTTTGCTGGCACACCCTGGTGAGTCTTCCCCGGCACACCCCTGGGGTGCCCTCAGTGGCACACCCCCGTGAATCCTCCGGCGGCACACCCCATGGCCTTCAGTGGCACGCCCCTTCAACGGCACGCCCAGACCAAGTGCCTTCAACAGCACACTCCGCCTGGCACCTTCAACGGCGTGCCCCTTCACCGGCACACCCTGGCGGGTCTTCCCCGGCACACCCCTGGGGTGCCCTCAGCGGCACACCCCCGTGAAGCCTCCGGCGGCACACTCCCTCCAGGGGCGTTTCTAGCGGCACACCCTATTGTGCCCCCCCCAGCGACACGCTCCTTCGCCAACACACCCTGTTTGGGTGCCTTCACCGGCACACCCGCCAGAGCCCCTTTGCTGGCACACCCTGCCAGGCTCCTTCGTCGGCACGCTTGGCCAAGGCGCTTCACCGGCACACCCAGTTTGGGTGCCTTCAGCGGCACGCCTGCAAATGTCTTCGACGGCAAGCCCCAGCAAGCTTCCAATGGCACGCTTGCCAGCCCCTTCAGCAGCACACCTTGCTATCCCCTCAGCAGCATGCCCGTTGTGTCTTCCAGCGGCACTCTAATTCAGCCTCCCAGCGGCACGCCTAGGCGTGCCCTTCACAGACACCTCTGATAAATCAAATCCAACGCCCATCCCCTAGAGATTCTTGGCGCGCAATGGGCTAGCTGAGGTGTCGACGGGAGACGATGGCAAGCAGGCTACGCCCCCCACCACCCCGGATGAGGGAGTCAACTCCCATTCAATGCTCTTCGAAGTCCTTCTTGCCATCGACGATCCTGCCGTTGGGGTATAAAAATCCCTCTTCTCCGACGAACAAAGGGAGAGACACAAAGGGCTCTACAGATGAGAAGTGCCTCCACAGAGAAAGGGAGAAGAGGAAGAGAAGAGGAAGAAGAAGAGAATAAGAAGGAGGTCCCCCTCCGACGACCACCGAGAAGAGAGAGTAAGAGAGAGAGAGAGAGAGAAAGAGAGAGATGTAGTAGGGGAGTGGGGAAGAGGCAGGGCGTCGTCACCCCTGCTTGACCCCAGCTCCCCCCGTTTCTTCCTCCCCTTTCTTTTCTTCCTCCTCCTATTGCTGTACCCCTACTCCATGTTCTTTTTTTTTGGAATGTATATGGCCCTTTGTGGCCTCTTTTCTTCATGAATAAAAAAAATCCTTGTTTTGGGTTTCCCCACTGTCTCCGTTTGTTCGAGTCTTGGTGTGCATTTCATCACCCTCTTCCTCCCTCTTTTGGCGATTTCCCCCTGGAGTTGGTCTGTCTCCCATGGTGTTCGCCGTCGGTGGCTCTTCGATTGCGCAGGGTTTTCCCCATTCCCACTCCCTTTATGGCCATGGTGATGCCCCTCGTGCCTCCCGGGACACCCAGACCAACCTTCCCTTTTCCCGTTCAAACCCTTTAGCCCAGCACCCTCTACCCACCTAGCCCGGTGCACCATTCCCCCCTTTAGCTTCCTTGGCCGGCACAGCCACCTGCCTGCCTAACCCGGCACACCCTGTGCCCCTTTGCCCGGTACACCCCTAGCCACCCCAGCCGAGCACGCCCTTGGGGAACTAGTCTGGCACGCCCTAGCCCCTTCAAGCCTTCCCCGGCACACTTCCTGGAGCCCCTCACCGGTGCACTCCTTCAGCGGCACATGCCCCATTGGCCTTTGCCCGGTACACCCTCCACACGCCTTCAACGGCACACCTTTGGCTCACCCGCTCACCGGCACGACCCCCTTGACACTTGCCCGGTACACCCCTGCCCTCTTTGCTTGGCACACCTTGTGCCCCTTAGCCCGGCACACCCTGGCCTTATTTAGCCTGGTACACTTCTCCAGCCCCTTTGTACCCTTCTAGCTGGTACGCCAGTTACCCTCCTTTGCCCAGTGCACCCCGGGATAGTCTTAGAGGTGCCTCTCACCCGTTGTTTCCCCCAGATTTTCTAAAGTTTTATCCAAGGTATTGCCGCTCTCAGGCGTCCACCTTCAATTGTCGGGTTCTGCCACTCTATGTGAGCGCGTTCCCTTTATTTCCCTTACATTCGGGTCAAGGGGAGATGCTGTCGAATTTTTGTTAGAAATAATAATATGACAAAGCCTCTCCCTCTCTGGTTCCTTCTTCCTCCTTCCAGGGTTTGAGAACCCTTCTATCCCCTCCTCTGATCCTCCTCCTTTTATCTCCGGTGCTGCCGCCACCGTTCGTCCCGCCATCGATCCACCACGGTTGTTCTTCAAAAGTGCTGTCCAAGTGCTGTTCTGGCTAGATAGAGCTTTAGTACGAGACTTTTCGTGTTCACGTTCGTGATGTGCTGAAGCTGAAATTTTTACGGTAGGTTTCCCACTCCAACCGCGAACTCCACGAAAAGACCCAGCCTCAAAATCCCTCATTTTTGAATTTTATCATTTTTGTCTTTCCTCACTTGGAAATCTGTCCACTAGACAGAAGCAATTCCAGCAAGCCACCATCCAAACTGTTAGCCCCCCTTAACCTCCACCAAATCAAGTGGAATTTAAACTGGAGGTTCTTCCCACCAAATCAAGTGCATTCGAGTCCACCTCAATGGACAAAGATCTGAAGCAATCCCAGATCGGGTCGAACCCACTGTCCTAGTGCGAAACTCCTTTCGACCACTAGAGAAGATGAAGGACAGGATGATGTTTGTTGCCCCGGCTGAAGTGTCGAAGAATATGCCAACTCGTAGGCCGGCCAAGCCCAGACAGGTCTGGGTCCCCAAGGGGGGCCAGATCACTTCACCCGCCCAAGCCGGGCCTAGCACCTTCCACTCCGCGAGGGCACAACAATAAGAGAGTGTCAAGATAGCGACCCCCATGTACCAACCAGTACTTACTGCACCGGCATCGCTGAAAGACACTCATTGCCAACACCATAGGCGCCATCACCGAGCCGTCCGCACAAGGCCTTCGGCCTACACCCCTACTTCCACTGTCGACGCACTATCACCGGCCTCTCCTCCTAACTAGGACTGGGAAGGAGTAGAGCAAGCAATGAGAAATTATCTGCGGGGTCCAAGAAGCACTCCCCTGGGTTGCTAGAGATTGTTGGGGGCAGTAGCCTCTACCTTTGAAGAAGAAGAGACCCAGTCTGAACCCAGTGCAGAGTCGAGGAATTGTTCGGAGGAGTGACTTCAATCCCCTTTGCGGGAAGAAGCGAAGCCCCGGAGGTCGATCTTTGACAGACTAGTCTTTCCAGACAGGCCATTGAGGAGGACAACAAGAAGAGGCAGGGACCTGAGAGTCTACACCTACAACATGGCATGAGTGTTTGGTCAGTATGGGGCCTTACCCACCGAACCTGAAGAAGTGGCCAGGCTTGCCACGAGACCAGGACCTCTCACCAGAAGGGGAAGAGCAGCGAGCGAGATGGTGCATGTTCGCACTGAAGAGCTTATCCATGAAGAGCCCTCCATGGCTTTTGCCACCATTGTTGTTACTATCGGGGGCACTAGTGGCGGGCCGTCCACGCCATCTGAGGAGGTGCCAGCTGAAGAAGTGGGAGGTACTCCTAGCCTCTCCATGAATGACCCCGCGGTATTGCATATGAAGCAACAGTACCAGTGAGAAATCAAATTGCTAAGAAAGTAGCTGACTGAAAGGAATGATTAACCCTCAACATCTGGGCAGACTGAAGCCTTACCCGAAACCCCTGGGGGCAATAGTCAGGCCTCGAAAGCTTCCCCGCAAGCAGCGGTGTCTCCGCCAATGCCCAGCTACACTGGGGGCATGCCCCTGCAACATACACAACATACAGCACCGGCCCTGCCACCGACTCTGCCATTTCAAGGGTCCACTATTGCACCATAGGTGACAGTGCTGACAATGTTACTGGCACAACCGGCCCACTTCTATCCAAGCCCGGTCGACCCGTCAGCGGTGAGCTGGCTAATGCTCGAACAAATGATACAGTGCTTCTCTTGACATACTTGTGCCATCTTTGTTCTTCATCTTCTCTTGTGTATGTTGATTCCACAACCAAGTGCGCCCACCCATCCACCCTAACCCTAGCCCCTGCATCCCATGCCCCAGACCCCTCTCCTACTGCAACTCAGGTCTGCCCTCCCCCTGCTCTGAGCGTCCACGACACCCCGGCGTCGCCCCGTCTTCGCTACACCCTCTCGTGGATCGAGGAGGCCTCGCTGCGGTCCCTACAACCTGCCTGCAGCAGAAGTTGAGCTTACAGAGGCTACCCCGGCGTCCACGATGCAAACCAGCCAAAGCTTCCTTCTGTGGAGTTGTACGTCGTTGAGTCAGCTTCGTTGCAGAAGTGATCTCGCGGCGATCCGACCTCAGCACCGTTCGTGTCGCCCGTTCTCGTGCAACTGCTCCCAACTCGGGTCTGAACCTGAGCCCCATCTGGCAGCAGCTCCTCAGCCTGCCCCTGCGCGATTCAGCCAAAGCTCTCCTCATGAGAGTTCTGCTTCTCCGGAGTGCCGACGCACCCGAGGTGGTCTCACCTGCTTTTGACATCGTCTCTGTCCGTGGCGTCCAATCTCCCACAGGCGTGCCAGATGCGGATCCCCTGTTTGCCCAGGGTGAGCTGCTGTCAAGTCGGCCCCGACACCCTTTCTTCCTGTCCGTTTCAGGTCTTGGTGTCTTCATCAACGTTGCAGCCCTCGACGAAAGGAATCCAACGCAAGTAGTTTCGTCACGTTATGACATTGTCAATGGGAGTTCTACCCCATTCTTTGACATCCTGTCCTACTGCTCACCTAGGAATCCTATGCCAGCCGTCCCTGCAACGACGGCCAGCGAGTTGATCAGAAGGCTGCCCCCTTCTGAGGCCTCGTAGACTTCCTAGTCAGCAACGTCCCCGACATGGTCCCGCCACGATTGGAGTTCTGCAGCGCCCGTACCGGCTATCGCACCACTTCTGCGCTGACCAGTCCAGCCGAGCAGAACCGCGCCAGCCTGGTGCTGCAACCGCCGCTCCCACCCAGTGCCGTCAGCTCGACACCAGACCTCCAGGCGTCCGTCAACACCCTTCGGTCTTCATCTAGAATCAGGCCGCGCCTTGAGTGGACGCCCAAGCTTCGACGTACGGGCAACTATTGCTCACCCCTCCCCACGATCGCCCCTCCTGCGTGAGGGTAGTGATTGTAACGATTGTTTCCCCGCCCCGCGAACCCCCTCTCCCTGCGTGGAGCGTAGTGCATGTAATAGTAGGAATGACATCAAGCCTCCCCGACGCAGCGTGTTCGCCGGGTGTGCACGCTTCCCAGCTCACCATCGTCTCCGACCGGAGCCGATCCTTCAGACGGCTAGGTACGTGCGTGCGCCACTCCCCCTACTGGCTTAGTATTAGCTCCGACTGCCGCGCCGCGTGAGGAGTGCCCGGCCCAAATTTCCATGATACGAGAGATCTTGCTAGTGATGAGCGAGTGCACACCAGAATCGATCCCCTCGGTATTGGTCTGCCCGGTTGAAACCGGTGCCCAATACTTGTCCCCGGGTGGCTCGCCACCGCCCTCCGCGCTTCACAGACCGTGTCCGACCCTGTCGCGAGCCACAGCTCACCGAACCGTCACTACGTGCCCCGAGTGGAGTTCATCACGTGCGTGATTGTTAGCTTCATCGCTGGACGACTTGCGCTTTATTGACTACTTGCTTAGGGTCCCGCGTCTCGACCGGGTTCGTCCCGCGTCATGCTCCATTCATAGCGGATCTCCTTACGAGTTAGCCTTGTAAGTGGTATGGCGATCTTGGAGAAATCCTTGATGAATCACCTATAGTAATCGGCAAGACCCAAGAAACTTCGGATCTCGCTAGCATTAGTTGGTCTCTCCCAATTCCGTACTGCTTCAACCTTTGCTGGATCGACGGATAGCCCGTTCCTTGAAATCACATGTCCCAAAGAAAAGGTTACTCAGCTCTTCTCCTTCTTCTCTTCTCGTAGCACCATCGTCACTCTCATCTCTGTCTTATTTTTTGCATGGGGAGGGGGGCTTTTATACCTTCAACGGTGGGAGCTTCCGAAGGTGGGAAGCATCCGTCGTTGATGTGCATTAAATGGGAGGTGATCCTCCCCTGTCGTTGGCCGCAGAGGGGTAGCCTGCGTGCCTCCCCCTCCTGGCAGCTCCTCAGCTAGGCCCCCCATATCCCTATTGCACGCCGATGGCTGTAAGGCACGTCGTCATGTTCTTTCTGCCAGACACGCCGGGTGAGGGTGATGACCGTTGTGCCGCTGGAGCTTGCGAATGGGCGTACCGCTGGAAGACCCAAAAGGTGTGCCGCTGAAGGGCTGGTGTGGAGTGTGCCACTAAAGAAGTTCTTGGGGGAGTGTACCACTGGGAGGCCAAGCAAAGTGTGCCATTGTAGCGGGTGAAGAGCGGTGCAGGCGTGCCGTCAGAGGCCTTGGGCCGAGTGTGCCACTGAAGATGACTCGGAGGCGTGCTGCTGAAGAACCCAGCAGGGCGTGCCGCTGGGAGCTTCGGATGGGTGTGCCGCTGGAGGCACCAGACAGGCATGCCGCTGAAGGGGGCAGCCAGGTGTGCCACTGGAGCACCCGGGTTGTGTGCTGTTGAAGGGGCACAGGAGTGTGCCGACGAACGGGCTCCGCAGGGTGTGCCAGTGAAGACACTCTTCGAGGCGTGCCATTGAAGGGAGGCATGCAGGGGTGTGCCGCTGAGCGGCTGAGGGGTGTGCCACTGAGGACGTCAGGGCAGGTGTGCTACCGACGGGGGAGGGGGGGCGTGCTGGGGAAGCATGCCGCTGGTGTGCCGCTAGAGGCCCACAGGGGTGTGTCGGGTAGCCGTGGCTAAGGGCGTGCCAGTGAAGGGGCGTGCCGCTGAGCGACTGGTTAGGGGGGGCATACCGCTAAATTCTTCGCTAGTGGGTGTGCTGCTGAAAGGGGCACTAGAGAGTGTCGTTGAGGACTTGAAAGTGCACCGTTGGGTCACGTTTGAGCCCATCACGAACCCGAGTCATGGTTTATTTGATTTTCTTCGGGGCCCATGCATTGTGAGCCTCCCGGGGGTTAGTTTCTCTTTGCTATCGTGACTCCGGAGACGGCTTCACGACAGTGTGTGTTTGTTCGGAGCATCTGGATGGGACGTCTTCTCCGCAGCTTCTTCAGTTGGAGTTGTTGTTGATGCTAGACTGGTCGGGATATATGGGCGGCAACGGCGATCTCCCGACACCGCATGCCACCACGCTCCGCGGATCGAGGGAAGGAGGACGTCCATGCGATTCTCATGACGAGACCTTCCCAACGGTACCTCTTGCGCCTCGATCAGCGGTCGTTTCGATCAAAATCGGGAGAAGGGAAGAGAAATCCCAAATTATGCCTAAATTTAACCAAAAAGCGATTTACATGGAAAACGAGGTAAATGTTCGCCATTCGCGACGCACAAGGCGTCAAAATACTCCTGGCAAGACGAGGATCACATTCCCCTATCTCGATCACGACGAAGCCCGCCAGACGGTGTAGATCGGGTGACGGGGCATCGTGGCTCCTCTCGGCCCGTCTCGTCTCCACGCTCCCCGAACCGTGGAATGGAGGGTACTGTCTCGACCTACTCATCGAGACCGTTCCAACGGCGCCTCCCACGCTCCGATCCAGCGTTGTTTCGCCAAAAAAGGATAGGGAGAGAGGGAGAGAGAGCACGTTGGGAGAGAGAGAGAGGGGGGGAGAGAGAGGAATGTCGAGAGAGTGAGGAGAGAGAAGGGTGAGGGGGGTTTTAACGGGATTTTTTTAATTTTTTGTTATTACGCCCTCGTGTAAGGCGTTATTTGATTAGCTCGAGGTCGGAATAGAATGCAAAGGGTGCAAATGATCATGCAAGATGGTATAATATACCATGCATGGTTTATTAGGGCGGAACCCTCAATACATGGCAAAGGATATAGGTCTGAAGACCGCCATCACGTATAGCAAGAGCTTCCCGTCGGGCGTTGCCCGGCCTTCTGCTAATGTCATTTGATTTACCAAGGGCCCGCGCACTCAAGCATACATTGATGCGGCATGAATGCTGAGACTAAAACATGATGATAAAGCTATGGAATTAGCTAATTCAGGTTTAGACAAACCAATTCATTCAATTAATTGATTATAAAGTTTATTTAATTTTATTATTTGAAAGATCACCCCAAAGGCGGGGAGAGGACTGAAACGGCGTGATGACGCGACTCAGAATGAAATCGGTGCGGTACGCATAGGTAAAGAGTTAAAACGGTGCCACAAGCGTGGGTAAAGGGGGGTTGGTTAAAACGGCGCGCCCCACTTAATGGCGCACTGGAATAGGGCGCGCCGCTTTAGGGCGCACCGTATTAAGGTGCACCGGGAGTCAACGGCGCCGGTTTAACTCCATTTCATAAAAAATGAGGTTTTATTAGTTTATTTTTAGATTTATTGGAAGATTTTGGAGGACTTTGAAAGCTAATCAAGTCGATTATTCATTGGATCGGTCCCGGGCTGCCCGGAAGGCAAGTCGTAGGCTCGCGCGAGGTTCATACTCGAGCGTGGCGACTGTTCCAAACTGAACCAATTTTATTAAGTTAGCTTATTAGATTAATCAAACCAAAATTTCGGCAGCATCTCCTCATCCCGGAGGATTGTCGGGGAGAAGCAGGGAATACTCATGTGGCGGAGTAACCCCTAAGAACCGGGTGGCACAACGGCGACCGGCAAACCCGAACGGATAGGAAAATCCCGAGGGCTAGCCTACTAGGGGCACCAAGTCCGTGGGCGAAGAGTAGACGGATAGCGCGACCCATGATGGGAGCGAAGACCCCGAGGGCTAGCCTACGAGGGGCACGCGACCCGAGTTGATATCACGTCTGAGTCGGGATGACCGATGGAGAGGGAAAACCCCGAGGACTAGCCTGCGAGGGGCTCCCGTCTCACGGTCACCACAAGGTCCGTTTGAGGACTGTGGATTTAGGGTTGTGTTGGGATTAACCCAATTTTTGTGCACTCATTAGTCCACGGGGAAAGTCATCACTAAAAGATGATTCCCTGTAGACGGGGTGATTAGAATAAGAGATTGGGAGATATTCCCCTTTCCCCAGACATTGGGATGAGATCAATATCCATGATCGAATCCCTAAGTGTTGATTTGTAAACAGAAGAGACGAGACTCATAGGGTATGCATCCGCATCCTGGAGACGACAACCACAACTCCCTTCTAGCCAATCGAACAACACGAAGTGGAGAGTGGGGAATGGACCTCGAACCGAAGTGATCAAGGGTAAGCACACAGGTGCGCCCCCCAATCACCAAACCCACGGATCAGGAGAAGAGGATGGCACGTCATAAGTCATTAGAAGGAGAACCCCGGGGAAGAAGGGGTGGTTATTGTAGCCCATAGGATCAAAGGGCGTGCCGGTGTCGGAGAAGGCGAGACGACGAAATCATTCGCACCGGGTAAGGCGTAAATAGAGAGGACAGAAGTCAATAGAAGAAGATGCACACGGCGCAATGCCCGAACATATTCATTCGCTCTATGAGTGGTTAACGGATACATACATGTGAAGATTCGCTCACCCGGCGCCGCGCTAGTGGTCATGAGAAGAAAATGCAACAGGGGGAGAAGAGAGAACGCATGGATGGCAACAACACCATTAAACCTCTTAACCCATGGATATATTCATTCATCCCACAGAGAGAAGCGTACAGAGCTTATTCTTGGCTGACTGCTTGGCTTACCTAGCGATCAAGTGATTGACAGTTTATCCCCAGAGTGCTGTTTTCCTGATGTTTTGGCTTCCAATTCTCTTGGCTTGATCTTGTGGTTTGCCCATTGTCCCGTGGATGTCTTTGATGTCCTATGAGGGCTATAACCATGTTATAAGGTAGCTAGGAGTGCATTTATGTCAACTAGTATTCCGTACTACGTCAGAGTCATTATTGGTTTCTACTCAACCCGGTAAGATCCAGTGGTTGACATGTGACCTCGTGAATGTCTCGAAAATCATGTATAGATCGAGACATGGTTTTGGACACCTTGAGGTGTTATTTTACCTCGATTTTTATGTCCATGTGCTTTAAGGGTCTTGGTGATCCCTTAGGTCTCCGTGATTCATATATTGTGGATGTTTTTCCTTTATTGGTATTTTTACCATGACGTTGACTTAGGGATTAGGCTGATTGGCGTCATGTTTTCACTTTTGTGTATGACGATCTTGACCCCGAGTCGTGAGACTCAAGGATCGTTGTGTCAGCATGTCTAGTTGTTGTCCTGAGTCTGGTAGCAGTTTGGTATGCTGCCTTATGTCTTGTGCTTGGTGTTTTGTGGTACGTGCGACGGTGCATGCTTAGCAAGTCCGTACTTCAGCACTGGTGTTTCAGAGTCTCTGTGTCTTGTGAGCCTCCACTAGTCGTAGCCTGACGACAATTTCTTATGTGTCGGCCCACCTGGGAGTGGTGGCAGGGTGAGTTCCCGACAGACGATTTTTAGGCTAGTTTTCGTGGGCTCCCTTGCCTTGTAGTAGCGTCCTACTGGGGGAGAAAACTAGCTAGAGGCCTGGCTCAAGGTATTGAGCTTATGTGTGTACAAGTGGTTAGAGGCGTTTGGATGAGCACCGATAGGCGTGACCCTGACTAGTCACTCGTTACTGTTATTCCTTATACTTGGTTCTGTGAGTGTCTCAGTTACCGCCATTCCAGGCATGTGGGAGATACTTGTGACACAGTGTAAGACGTCAGTGGACGCATCTGACTGTTCTTCTAGTGAGGAGGTACTTCTGTCACTTGACATGATGAGTTGTGTTTTCATGACTTTTTCGAATAGTCTATTCTTGGCTTCACCTGAAGTCCGTGTAGCATGCACGACAATCCAGTTGTGTATGCATTAGTGTTTCTTGATTGTGTAGGTCTTTTCTAGGGCTTTTTGCCTATTTTGGTAGGCCTTCGCTTTGGAGTTAGTGCTTTATCGATGGATCGGTAGCGCCCGACCTTGTGAGATCGGGGTTCACCTTTCTATTGTTGTTTGGAGTAGCTTAGAGAGTCGAGGTTCATTTGGTAGCCGTGTCTCTATTCGATACGGCTTTACTCTTTCCTGTAGCTGTCTTTACTCCTGCTTTTATAGCTTACTATTGTTGCTTAGCACTGTTGTTACTCCTGTTCTTCCTGCTTTACTGTTTAGCTCTATTGTCTTGTTGTTACTATGTTATTTCCAGTGGGGATCTACGTGACCCCTACTGAGCTAGTGACACGAGACTCACCCTTGCTTTTCAGGTGTGGTCGTTCTTCTTCATCGCGGTTCGTTGGCGTGGTGTGTCAGTTTGTAGATGCCAGCGCTACCTGCATCGGGCTTCCCCCGACTTCAGTGTACATTCTCTGTTCTGTTAGACTGCACTTGTCTTTATTTGGACTGGACTCTATTACGTTAATCTGTCATAAATTGTTAATTAAAAAAGTAATTTTATTTCTACTATTTTAGCAAACCTGATCAATGAAATATCAATTGCTTACTATTTTATCTGGAACTCCAACGTACTCCACACATACCTTTCTATCCCTTCGGAGCTTTACCGCTCTTGGGAGGCTTCACAGGTTCCAAGTGGTATCGGAAATGTTAAAATTTCATCGAAAAAATTCTCACCATTTTTATATATTTATTTTAAAAAATTGTTTAAAACTACAATTATGTACACACAACCTAAACAACTCAACATAAAACATGAAATAAACATATACAACACATAATAGGATAAAATCCACACAACATATAATAAACAATATCCACAACACATAACTTAATGAATAAAAAAATTACAATTACATTAATTCAAATGTGTCATTTTTTCACAATATCACTAAAAAAATCAAGAGATATCTGCTAGATCATCCTCATTCGTAGCATCTCCACCACACTAGCAATAGGAGGATCCTACATCACCAAAAAATAATATTAAATAGATTTAAATGAAAGTAATTAATAATAAATTTAATTAAATTTCTAAATTTGAAAATAGATCATATGAAGATCAATGAATTCTTTAATTTAGTTTTGATTTGAGCATCGAGGCCAGATCGGGTATTCATTTTACATGCCATCAGCTCTCTCAAGTGACACTTCCCACCCATGTCATGTTGGAATAATTAGCACGTCGATCACATCGATATTTCACATTTTGGACCCCCGAAATCTCAAGCCTTAGATTTATTTTAAACTAAAATAATTTGGAAAGAAATTGATAGTTTGAGCGTCGAGCCCAAACCAAGTATCTGTTTTGGATTTCATCAGCTCCCCTAAGTCACACTCTCCACCCAGGTCGTGTTGGAACTGATGAGACTCTATGGATGGGTTGGTATGCTCTGATCCCAAGTGTAGAGTCCAAGAGAATGATCTAGAGAGGGGTGAATAGATCAACCACCCAATTAAAACTTACTGCAGTGGCTACTAGTGCAAAATTAAAACAAGAACTACATGACGATAAGGAGGCACTCAATCACAACCTTGAGAAATAGATCAATTAGATTGACCCTTACGCGATCCTAAACATTCATCTACTAAATGATGAACTGAATGCAACGATGAATTCAAAACACATAGCAATCGCACAGTAGACAAGGGATTTTAAGGTGGTTCAACCTCAATCCAGAGGTCTACATCCACCCCACACTCAACCAAGTGTGTCTTCACTGCTGACTAACAGCTTGCCGCTGATCTACAGCTTCGGGGATGAATCCCTACAAATCGCTGAGCTTCACAGCTTGCTGTCCCGAGGAATCCTCCTCTGCAACCGCTGAGGATTACAACGTCACCTGTCCATAGGAATCCACCTCTGCAACCACTGACTCACAGCTTGAGGAAACAAGAGTTTCGAAGAAAATAAAAGAAACAAGATGAAGAATCAAAATCCAAATGAGAATGTAGCTCAACAATGAGCAAATCAACTCTGGTTCTGAACCTGGAGACTGATAACAGAATCTCTCTCAAGAACTTCTCTCAAAGCTTCCTCTTCGATCTACTTTGCTCTCTCTTAGTCTAGATCATGCTCTTTCTTCTTTTCTCTCTGCTTCTATCCTCTTCCCACGAGTTCTCGCTTAAACCCTTTTCCACGATCAGTCTTCTCTTGAAAGAGAATCTTCTTATTTATATGCAGTAACTGAGAGGTAGGGTGCGTGCTTATCACGTTTCCCGCCCAATTACCTTATCCAGAACTAACATTCCTAGACCATGTGGCAGCATCCCAGCTCGACTTCTTTCCACGTGTCATGATCCTGGCACATCTTCTAATCTTGGATCGCGTGCCATTCTCAACTTCCACGAATAAGCATCCTGTCAAGTGTCAAACTTCAAGGTTAGCTTAAGACAGTTAGACAAAAGATAGGGAGATGCACAGAGTTGATAGAGCATTAAACAAGAGGTGCATAGACTTAATTTAGCATGAGATCATGTATGCACGGACTCAAGTTTCACACATTAGACATATGCACAGACTTGATATATGAGAGGGATGAAGAGTGATCCGCTAGCCACCATGGTCAAAGGTACAGGTGTTTGACTGACCATGAGGGGTAGCATCCCGATCAAATAGCCATGGCCTGCCAAGGATAATGCTACCCACCTCCATGGGTTGGACGTCACACCAGATGTCATCACGGTAGGTGTGGAACTACAGTGGGACTAGGCATCACAGCCTAACCGGGATGGAGGTGGAGTCCACCCATGATACTCGATAAGGGAGGGGATGGTCGACAGGGGTAAGACCAAGGCGTGAAACAGTGCCTGTAGAGATGGCATTAATACAGCTCTCACTATCAATAATCACCTTGCACGACTTTCCATTCAACCGACAGTATGTGTAAAAGATGGTAGTCCGACGCCAGTCATCACTGGCTTGTGGCTGAGTCAAGGTGCACCCGACAACCCCTAGCTGGGCAGTATCCTAGTATGAAGCATCGACAGGCTCACCCTGCACGTCCCCAGTCTCTTCAAAGAACTCATCAGCGAGCTCCTGCTCCGCCTGATAGCTAACATGCATAACCTCAGAAGGTGGAGCCTCACTAGCCGACGCGTCCCCAATAACTAGGGATGAACGGGTGGGGCACCGATTCGCATAGTGCCCGTACCCCTTGAAGTTAAAACACTGCTATCGGGCTCCACTAGACTCCCCAATTAATGGCCCCTTACCCTTGTCCTCCTGAGGGGGTGGGGGTGTAGGCAAAAGGGGACGAGTAGATGGTGAGGGGGGTGGCAGACGGGTGATAGCAAGGGGAAGTTGGGGTCGAGGCGGGGGATCCCTTGGCTGAGGAGGGTGTGGCCTCAGGGCAAATGGGTCCTAGCGAGTAGCCTCCAAAGGACGAGTGACGGGAGCCCTCTGGTATGGACCAGGAGAACTACAAGGCTCGGATCCGTGCTGATGCATGGGACCCTGCCACTGGGCGAACTCAAACTCAAACTTGAACTGCTCAAGCTCGAGAGCGGCCTGATAGGCACTTTCCAAAGTGGTCACGTTGCGGTGAAATAGCTCTTATTGGAATGGCATCCGCAACCCTCTTCGAAAATGTGAAACGATCATTGTGCTCTCCTCTGTGACTCCACACCGCAAATAATATTCATCAAACTGGGCGATGTATTCGGACACGGGTCGGTTGCCCTTGGTAAGACTTTGCCAACTATCAATAAGACCTGGACGATACGTGGTAGGAAGGTACTTCTCCCTCAACTTGTCCTTCATCCTATCCCAGGTCTCGACTCGAGGCTGATTTTGCTTCATCAATAGGCTCGCCACATTCATCCAATAAGTCTGAGCCTTCCTTAGCAGCTTCATCTTTGCGAAATGGACTTTTCGATGGTACATCATCTCAAACCTCTCGAAATATCGGTCTATACTAGCCTTCCAATCTAAGTAATCCTTCGGGTTCAAAGACCCATCAAAAGTGGGGGGGTCCATACGCACGCCCCGTAGAACGTGGTTCTCCTCATCGAGATCATGATGCCGTCGTTGGGCATGACGGTCACGACCATAACCCTTATAGTCATTATCAGACTCCTCATCAAAATCAGGGGCCCTTTGCCTCCTCATATCAACCCCTTGAGCCCTAGGAGCCGCAGGCAACAAAACTGCCTCTGGTTGTCCCAATGCCGGCGCAGGTTGCGCCCCGAGGGGGACTCGCTCTAGGGAGGCCATTCTCCCAATCAGACCTTGAATGGTTTGGTCCGATGCTTCAGCCCTATCCTATAGGACCTTCATCCTACTCTCTAGATATGTGCCTAGACCATCCATTCGTTCCATGAGGGTCATGACCAACTCGGCCACTGAGGGCTCTCTGGGTGTACAGGCCTGGGGGTCCGCCATGGCTTGGGGTGGTGGTGAGTATTGGGTTCCCCTAGTAGAGAAAAATCACAGGATTTCAGGACTGTACTCATGCAAGAATTAAACTATCATGGATTCAAGTTATTAAATTTTTAACATGCATTGATTTATTAAATACTCTGGTAAACAACGACTTCAAGTGAGTCATCTTATTAATTGACGCCTTGAAGGAAGGCGCTTAAAACAGAAATAGCGCCTTGGGTTAGGTCGCTATTTCTCTGTAAATCAGAACTCTATAAAACTCGAAGAAATCATGCTGACTATACTCATATGCATGCATGATCTTACTAGTTATAATTTATTCTAGAACTTGAGAAATAGTTCCTACCTCTGTGTACTGTCGGGTGATGAACTGGGTACTTTGGGGAAGAGGAAAATGATACTCTATTCTAGACAGAGTAACAGCAACTAAGGAAGGCTTCTAAATGTTCTTCCACAGCAAGGGCAGCACACAAAAGGAAGGTAGCTTCTTAATAACCACGCCAAGAGGAATTCTTCTTACTGTGGTAGCTCGTAGGAGGAAGAAGAAGACAGCAAGGTTTAGCTTCTATCCTCCGCTATTGTTCCTGTATCACGCAGTGAACAAATAAGAAAAGGAAGAAAAGAACGCATCAACAGTAAAGAAGACAACTTCCTTACCGTAGCCTTGGCAGCAATAGATGAACATGAGGTTTAAAGGGTCATGGTAGGGGTATTTATAGGGTAAAGGAACCTTGGAGTTCGATTGGGGGTTGGGCTTTCTAGGAAAGAATCCTATTAGAACATTAATTTCCCCATCTTAATCCTTTCCCAATTTAATTCTTACCCATATTAGTTCTGTATCTCATCTCAGTTCCCTGTTCGAACAAAACACGGCAGTAGGTTTCTGTTTTACGGTTCTCAGTGAAATAGCGCCTTGTTTGGGGGCGCTGTTTAATTTGCGACGTGTCCTGGGACGTTGGTTAGTAAATTGGCGCCTTCGTGAAAAGTCTTCATTTTAATAATTGGCGCCTTAATAAGGGGCATTATTTACTTCTTTTATTCCAAGTAGGATTCTTACCGTTTGATTGAAATGATTTGACGCATTTTAAAGGGTCGTTAGTTGATTAAGTGACGCCTGTTCAAAGAGCCGTTATTTAATAAAATGGCGACTTGATGTAAGTCACTATTTATAATTTTATTTATAATTTTATTTTAAATATACAGGGTTGCTACACCACCACCACCGTGTGTAGGAGCTCTCGCCTCGTCATCTCGAGCAGGTGCGGGAGGCCTTCCATGACGAAGGCCTCTTCCTCCCCAGCGACGCTCGCATGAGAGTTGTGGAGCTGTAAGGCCTCCACGACGTAGAGCATGAAGGCGCTGGTTAGTGGAAGATGAACCTCGACACCCCGAGCTCGAAGGCCAGGTCAGCTATCCAGGGGAAGTGGACGTCGCAGATGAGGGCGTTGGGGCAATGTTCCTGGAGGAGACGCCGGAAGGGGTGGCGGAGAGCCGCCATGGCCATGAAGAACCTATCGAACTCTGCATGGGAAATGATGGCGTAGTTCTCACAGCCGGCGGGGAGATCGGACTCCATCGGGGAAGGGAAGGGGATGAGAAGGAGGGTCATGGGTGGGCCACCATGGGTGGCGGCGAGGTCGAGGAAGGGGCCAATAGAGGTGGCGTTGGTGGGGGTGGTGACGAGGGTGGCAAAGGCGCCGGGGCGGGAGAAGTCAAGGGCGAGGTGGAGCATGGGGAGCATGTGGCTGGGACTCAGAATTGGGAAGAAGAAGACGCGAAAGGGAGGGGGAGGACCCTCTGTGTCCTCTATTGCCTGTGTCAGAGAGGAGGCGAATGTGACGTGAAGTAGGAGGAGGGAAGGGGAGGGCGCAGGTCTCGAGATTCTCTTTTTAAAAAAAAATGGTCAACCCTTGTTTTTATCTTGATCGGCATGTACCTCCTCTTCTTGCCGATGATGTTGAAGAGGGAGAGATCATTACTTACGAGAAGCATAAGGATGATGTCACACTTGCCCAATGCTATATGCTTGCCTCTATGACAAATGAGTTACAAAGGCAACATGAAAAGATGGATGCCAGATCCATTTTGTTTCACCTTGAGGAGCTCTTTGGAGCCCAGAGCCGAACATAAAGATATGAGATATCTAAGAGTCTGTTCGGGGCAAAAATGTCTGAGAGAACATGTGGCGACCCAGGATCCAAGTACTGGAAAGGAACCGGTGTAACTCGAATCTCGGCCCCCCTCCTACGAGCCCGAAGACTCGGAACGGATAAAGGATGGTGTGAGGGTACATAAGAAATTAAAATAACTACAGAGATAGCACAATGAACATCTAAATAATAACTCACAAATTAGATAAATAACTAAACTACTACAAGGTCCAGTACTTCTCATGTCCAAATACAAGTACAGTCAACTGAAAGAAAAGTACAAGAACACGGGGCATACCCCAGCTCTGGCAACTGGTGACTAACCTCGGCTACTAGAATCACGCTGAACCACAGCCGCGCCCCGCGACGACCCCGCCTCACCTGAAAACATAGGGGTGAGTCTCATTTCATAGGCTAAGTAAGGATCCCGCGGACCCCCACCTCGCACGAAAGAAACAAGGCAGGAAACGCAAGCAGTACGAAAGTAACGCTACCTAGCAGGAGTACGGTAGAACCAACAAGCTGTAGTAAACAAACGAAAAAGTTGTCTAACTAACTGTACCGCACAATCGAACATCGGTCTGTCAAAACTCGAGTCCGTGCCTGCCAGTAGATAGGAGCACCACCCACTAGAAGAACGACCGGATGCGTCCCCTGATGTCTTACACCGCGTCATAAGTGTCTAGCTACAACGTCCCAAGCGAAGACAAAGACACACTCAGTAACCAGTACCACAAATAAGGACTAGCTGGGGTCGCGATCGTCAGCGCCGTCCGACGCCCCCAACCTCGTGTGCACACTCAAACTATACGCCCTAGGCCTATCCTCTAGCTGGTAATTCCCCCTAAGTCCGGACTCGACTGTACGTGGGTGCCCTACGGTAACCAGCCTACTCACCGTCTCACTCGGGTCGACCGCTCCACCACTCCCGGGTGGGTCAGCACGAGCGTGCCGTAAGAAGGTTACAATTAGTGGACGTGTCACAGGAAGAACAGACTCTTAAGTCACGAAAAATGACCCCGGAACTGGATAAGTATAAAGATCACTCCTCGCACGACACCGACTCATGGTGATGCAAGCCGGGAACGCCACCTCCTGGGACCCCACGGCACCCCACACATGGCCCCCACATGATGTCCCGCATCAGTCAGACCACGGGTCAGCACGTGGATCGAGGTCCACTCACCCGGGACTCGAATCGACATGGAAGGAACCACCGGTTAGGCCTCAGACAGTAAACGGTCCATCATGGGCCATTCCAGTGTAAACGGGCGGTGGACGGACCACCTCAGGCAGTGAAACGGTCCACCAATAACCGCCTAAAAACCATCTTACACGGTCCACTATGGGTCGTGCCATCCATGCACGGCCCCTCTGGGACCGTCCCAGAAGATGAATGGCCCAACAGAAGGCCGTCCCACCAATGGACAGAACAGAAATCATACACGGCCAGCCTCAGGCCGTTCAGGACCTACACGGTCCACAGTAGGCTGCTTGGTGAGTAGAACGGTCCCTATTGGGGCCGTCCAGCCACCCAATGGCACAAAAATAGAACGGCCAACCCTGGGCCGTTCAAGGTCTACACGGCCAGCCCTAGGCCGTGCAAGGAGATGAACGGGCCTCACTGGGCCGTTCAATCGTCCAACGGCACAGAAACTGTCCTCTAGCTTGTAATCCCCCCACCAAGCCCGGACCCAGCGGTACGCGGGGGTCCTACGGTAATCAGCTTACTCACCGTCTCTCTCTGGTACACCACACCAGTGCTCCTAGTGGGCCGATACACGCGTGCTGTGGAAGCTACGACTAGTGGGTGGGTCACCAGAAGTACAGACCCTCAAGTGATGGAAATCAACTCCGAAAGTAACCAATGAAGTCAAGAAAGTCCTCCATTTCCCCTGTATGAGGGCTGTCACCTGTCCTCTCACAAGTTGTAGTAACTACATTGAAATTATCTCCCACACACCATGGCTGGCTTGAAAAATGATGATAACAAAGTAGATCCTCCCATAGGAGTTTCTTTCCTTCCCTACTTTATGGTCCACAAACTCCAAAAATGTCCTATGAAAAGTTGTCCTTAACATTACGAAAGTGTAAGGATATAGCTCCATTGTCAACCCGTCTATCCCCCACCACTTTCTCTATCTCAAACTATGTCCAAGTGACCATAATGCTTCCTACCCTCCCCTCATTTAAGAAGGCTACCCCTTTTGAGAGTCTATTAATCCTAATCTCCCTAATAATTAATTCCCTATTGGACTCTTGTCAACACAAAATGTCAATTTTGCATCTTCTTACTAGCTGTCTCACCACTCTTCTCTTGTCATCCTTGTAGATCCCCCTCACATTCCATGAAACAATCCTGATGGGGACACAAGTGTAAGGCTGCCTTCCTCCTCCTGAGCCTCACTATTACCCTCCTCTCCCACCTTACTCAACCTTGCCACCCTCTTCTGTGACTTCCCTCCGTTGGCCTCCCTTGCAATGCTAATTAGTCACCTCTTCTATATCTTAATGAACACCTCTCTTAGATCCCTCTCCAACCCCCTAAAGGATACCCTCACCTTGTCTGCCAAGTCCCTGACTTTCGCCTCCGCCAGTCTACCCACTGTCCCCACCAGTTCCTTCACCTCCTCTCTTCCCAATCTGCTCTCGTCTGCCATTCCCTCCCCGTCGGATTCCCGACTCCTCTCGGAGTCTTCAGAACCGTGTCCTCCACCTTTGCCGACTCTTCCCCCTCTCCAGCCCCCCCTGTGGACCTCTGACCTCACTGAAACCCAGGAGGTAGCCGTCCTGCTGCACAGGATATCCCAGGGATCCCTCTGAAACAAGCAGGGCCGCACTCTGGTTGTCAGCAGCCTCTGTCGGCCAGGGATCCGGAAATCCCTGCGGTCCTGCCATTGATCTGCTTGTCTCGAACCGGTGTGCATCTGAGGGCTGGAGCTGCAAGGTTGCTGTAGCAGCCACAGAGTTAGCTCGCCTTGAAAGGAAGGTTTCCATGGGGCCCTGCAAAGATGGCCCCTCCCAGGGCTTGTCTGTATGCTGGTAAGAGAGACCAGCCGTCGGCACCTCCTGCAAACAGTCACCGGCATCAAAGGTGGAGCAGCAGATAGGCTTACGGCCCACTAGCACGTGTCGTGCTCCCATTTCCAGCCACTCCGTCTGGTTGTCTGCTTCCTCAATGGGCAAGGTGAAGGAACAAGCCCCCGCAAACTCTGGCCATCGGCGCTACCAGCATACAGGTGTTGTAGCCGCCGAAGGACTCGGACCGGTTCCATTGGGCATGGCAAGGCCTGCACCGTGAGCTGCTGATGAGGTTCCACCTAAGGCTGGCGAAGGCCGATGGCCGGAGCCGCCGCTCTTTACCTGTTGCTGCCCCGGGTGTATTGTAGAGGAGGCCTGGTGGGGGAGAAGGGCCATTGCAGGTATCAAGTATCCATGGTGCAACACATCCTTTGTAATTTCTTGTTTCATACACTTTGTATCTTGTAACTTTAGCACTGCAGCATCAATGTTCCACTCATTCTCATCATGATAGTTCACAAGCCTCATATAGATGTGTTGGTGGATAACACAGTTGGGTACGAAGCTCTTTCATTCATGGATGGTTACTCAAGGTACAACCAGATCCATCTAGCTCCGGAGGATCAAGAGAAAACCTCCTTCACCATGCCCTGGGGTACTATTGCTATGTGGTGATTCCCTTCGGATTGAAGAATGCGGGGGCCACCTATCAACAGGCGATGATGGCTGTCTTCCATGATATGATGCATGTTTATATGGAGGCTTACGTTGATGATATTTTGGTGATGACAAGGATGAAGGAAGAACACCCCGCCATCTTGGCTAAGGTGCTTCAAAGAACTAGGGAGTATAAGTTGAGGATGAATCCTAAGTGTTCGGAGTATCTTCAGGGAAGTTATTGGGTTTCACAGTTAGCAAACGGGAGATTCGGATTGATCCTAATAAGGCCAAGGCCGTTATAGACATGTCCCCGCCAAAGAACATCACGGAACTTCGAGCATTGATTGGACATCTACAGTTTATTAGAAGTTTCATATCTCAACATTCTCAGAGATGCCATCCATTTTATGAACTACTAAAGGCAGGAGTCAAATTTGAATGGAATCAAGACTGTCAAAAGGCCTATGAGGATTTGAAGGTTTATTTATCCAATCCCCCATTTTTGTAGCCTCCTGTCCCTGGGAAACCCCTAATCCTATACATTTCTATCATTGACGACTCCCTAGGAGCTGTCCTGGCGCAAGTGGACGTGAAGGTAAAGAGCGGACAGCTTATTACCTCTCTAGGTTGTTCAACCTAGTAGAGGCCAAATACACCGCCATGGAGAAGACTTGTGTCACATTGGTTTGAGTAGCTCAGAAATTGAAGCACTAGCTCTTGGCCCACCAAGTTAGGCTGATCTCTAGAATGGACCCGATCCGTTATCTCTTAGAAAAGCATGTCCTTTCTAGTAGGTTAGCTCGTTGGCAGAGCTTTCTCTCCCAATTCGATATCACCTTCGTCGTTCAGAAGGCAATCATGGGATATGCCATCGCTGAGCATCTTGCCCATCTACCTATTCCCTACACCGACTCGATTCAGGATGAGTTCCCTGACAAGTATCTCGCTGTCCTCACCCATCATCCCTTCTGGCCTCTACACTTTGATGGTGCCCTTAACTCACAAGGCCGAGGGATAGGTGCTATTCTCCTCACTCCGGAAGGAGTGACGATCCCTCTTTCATATCAGCTCTCTTTTCCTACTACCAACAACATCGCTGAGTACGAAGATCTCCTGGCTGGATTGAAGCACGCCTATCTCTTAGGCACATGTTACCTGAACATCATAGGAGACTCTCAGCTTGTTCTGCACCAAGTTCTGTCCACATACCACACTCGTGGCCCGAAGCTCATGCCATATCAAGATTTGGTCACTTTCTGGGCTAGGAAATTCTACAAATTAATCTACGTTCACACTCCCCGATCTCATAATATCCTCACCGATGCGCTAGCATCACTTGCCTCTGCCTTAGCTTTCCCTCTCAGTCGTAGTACTGAGACTATCATCTTCTAGAGACTGGACGCCCCTTCTCTACAGGATTCTTGGTTCGACAACTTGAGGAAAACTATAGAGGTGAAGGCTGAGAAGAAGGATTTGAATGAGGTTTCTTTGGCAAAATTAGAGGAGATCTTGGAAGAAGAAGAATTACCATGGTATCATGAAATTGAGTAGTATTGTAAAGATGGATTGTTCCCAGAAGGGGCAAATACTGAGCAGCGTAAGGCCAAATACAATGGGGGTTAACTGGAGACTGTCTGTTTTTGATTAGCTGAGAGATTCCTTCAGTTTATCTGTTGTCTCTGGTGTTATATAGTCCCAGGGTTGCCATCATCAAAAAGGGGGAGATTGTTGTCCCTCTGGTTTTGATGATGACAACTAAAGGGTACTTATATGATAAACTGAATTTTATTTTCACGTTCACCTCAATAACATGTGTATTTTTCAAGTGTGGATATATGTGACAGGAACCTTCACTGAAATGTAGAAATGCGTCAATGCTCCAGGATGGCAGCGTGGACGTAGCAGTGTAGTAACAAGAGAAGCCTTCACTGAATTGCATCAAAGCGTCAACACTTCAGTATTACAGCGTGGACGCAGCTGAGTAGCAACAAAGACAGCATCTATTGAATTGCATCAAAGCGTCAACGCTTCAGCATTGCAGCGTGGACGCAGCTGAGTAGCAACAAAGACAGCATCTGTTGAAAGGCGTTAAGGCGTCAACGCTCCGGAATGACAGCATGGACGCAGCAGTATAGCAACAAAAAGAGGACACTTTTGGATGCACCACTGCGTCAAGCCTCAAGCTCGACAACATGGATGCAGTAGTACAAAGCACACAGAAGCAGCAACTGAGATGCATCAATGCGTCAACGCTCCAGGATGGCAACGTGGATGCTGTAGTGCGAGTAACTAAAGCTGCTGCTAATAAAGACTCCTGTGCGTCAACGCTTCTGGCTGGCTGCGTAGACGCAGCAGACGATACATCAGAGGCTGCAGCTACCGTATTACTCCACTACGTTAACGTAATGCTCAGGCTGCGTCAACGCATCAATTCGTGTGTGCAAATGATAGTGCAATGAGTAGACGTCGTGGCTTCCAATGTCAATGCTTCAGTCGTTCTCCCCGTCCTGGCAGAGCAACTGAAGACTGCGTCAACCCTATGAGATCACTGGGTTGACACTATCTGTGCGAAGTGTCAATTTCCTTCAAGTGAACTCTGTGCCACACCTCTGGTGCCAGATCAGCATAAGGTCATCTCAGTCACCTTCATTCCCTTTCTGTCTAGAAGACTCCGGGGCATGTACAATCATTGGGGAAACCAGATAATCTGGTTGGGACCCACTTACGGCACGTGCAATGGAGTTAAGCACGGGAAATGGAGATTCCAGATGACTGGGCAGTGTGTGGATATACTCTTCCAGAAATAGAGGATAGATAAGTGAACGGAGTGTAGAAGTGGAGCACGTACACAGACGAAGGAACAGAGAGCAGCGAAGCACGAGCACATACGAAGAAGCAGAGAAAGGTGCTGCCGCTCAGAAGATCGAGATCTAGAATCTGTGAAGAAGATAAGAGTTGATCAAGCCTTGCGAGGAAGACGAAGATCCCGGGTTTCGATTGCGAAGTCCACTGCGCACCAGAGCCGTAGATCGATCCCTTCCTTTACGATCTTGTGATTTTTCTTATTCTTATTTCTACTTTGATCTGATCTAGTGACTGTGTGTTTTTCTGTCTCGGATTGTTTTCTTGAGAGAGGGATTATCTGATCTTGCGGTGTGTGCAGTGACCAGAGGTGTTTAGGCGGAATTGCCTGCAAGCTATTTGTCAGCGGAACAGGGACTAGGTCCTTGGGTTGTAAGCCATCTTGCTAAAGCGGCTTTGAGGAAATTGTTCCTCGATCCGTAGCCAAGCTGTAGAGCTCAATAGGGTTCCTCACGGGTTTTGTGAGGAGGTGGACGTAGGTCTCTACAGAGAGACCGAACCACCATAAAATCTCTTGTCTTGTGGTTTGATTGTTTTCATCCATCTCTCTACTCGCTAGATGATTGTGTAGGCATGTTGTCGTTGTGCATTGTTTCCTTCGGTCAGCAGTGCTTCAAGCTGTTTCTCTCTTAGTAAACTTTACTTTGTTTTATAAATTCAAAAAGGGTCAACCTATTCACCCCCTCCCCCTCTAGCTTGACCGTCGTCTGTTCCCAACAGATCCCGCCTTCTTCAGCTCACTTCAGCATCCCCAGCCGCCATCGGGCCGGCCAGACGACTATGGATGAAGCCCGATTGTGGTGGGACTACTTCCATTGTCGTGAAGACGTATCTTTCAGGGTGCCATCCCCTGCCCATTTGCCCCGGGTGATGCCAGAGTTTATCAAGTGGTGGAATGTGCGGACCGGCTTCTACCACGCCTCTCGGAAGGACTACTGGCGAGCTACTGAGCGTCGCTTCCTGGACACCTAGCTGGAGCTAGTGTTGGACGTCGACCCCGACTACTTGAAGAAGTTGAAGGGGTGGTCCAGCTCCGAAGTCACGGCTTATTTGGAGGCGCGGAAGACTGCAAAGCGTGGCTCCTCCAAAGCCGACCCGAAGATACCACCGGTGCAGTAGGATGACTACGTCAAGACCCTTCAGGGGTTGTGTCAGGTCAGCAGTGAGTGGGTGGTTCTCCATCAATTCCCATCCCGGTGGAGGAGCCTCTTCCAGCGGTGGTGGATTGGCGTCCGGAGTATGACCGTCTTCATCCATACCAGACCTTTATCAGCGGGAAGGATAGGCGAGAAGGCATGTACGCCAATACCCCCTGGGTATTCACCCTACTTTACTTACATGGGCTTTCTATGGCTGGCTCTTTGGATGCCATCCGGGACCATCCATTATCGGTGTCCTTCAAATACACCGATGGATGGGGCCTGGATATCTAATTCAAAAGGGACATGTAATGCAAATGATAGGACTTAAACATGCGCACCTTTTTTGTATTTTGTGAAAACCCCTATAATGAAAGGGATGGAGGAGATGAAATATGCAAATAATTAATATGATGATGATATGCAACGGATGCAGACTAAATACTAAAACCGCCCTGCTGTCCCTGAACAGTGGAGGGCAACACCATTAACGGGAGAACATAGGAAGGGGCCACAGCGGCAGGATGGGATGAAGAAGAAGCTGGCGGCACAATCAGCAAGGGGATGGAGAACGTGGCAGGAACAGCACGCTGGAAGAAGAGCAGCACAGCATGTGGAAGGAGAACCACGGCAGCACGCCCAAGGGAAGAAGACTTGCAGCAGCAATACAGGGAGAACACCACGGCAGCGGGAACAGTAAGTAGGGAAGTAGCAACAGCACGTAGGAGAGAGCGGCAGCAGCCAACAAACAGCAGCAGCAGACCAGCAGAGGGATAGCACGGGAGAAAGAACAATGGACCGCAAGGAGAAAGGAGTGCCCCTTCAAAGATTAGGTGTGCCGACCAACCAACCGGACGAACCCTTTTTTTTTCTTTCCAACCCTTGACACGGTGGTCATACGACCCTTTTTATAGCACACAGGCATGCAAAGTGGGGAAGGCAGCAGTTGTTCTGGAAAGGATCAAGGAAGGCAGTCCCAATCGAGGCAATGGTCTTTCGAGGAAAGTCAGAAAATAGCAGGACAAGAAGACGCGCCTTCGTGCGGGACGCGTCTAATAGAATTGACGACTAGAGAGAGAGGCGCTTCATGGAACACGCCTTCCTTCAAGGCGTTACACCCTGGATTCATTTTAAGGAAATGGGATGTTCTTTCTTTTGGAAATAGCGACGCACGTCTTCTTCAGAGGCGTTACCTGTAGGGCACGCCTCGACCGAAGGCGTGTTTAATAAGCCGTTTTTATTTCATTTCCTTGCTTTGAAATCGGATAATGACCGGGAGTAACGCCCTGAACTTAGGCGTGAACTTCTTTGAAAACGCCTTATGCAATGCCGTTACTTAGGAAAAAGCGCGAAGTTTAAAAACAACACGAGCAAGGCTTGACTTCGTGCAGAAAATGAGGGAACAACACGAGGTCGCCCGACCTCGTGCAGAAAAAAGGGAAGCAACACGAGGTCGCCCCTTGACCTCGTGCAGGAAACTGAAAAACGACACGAGGTTGCCTTGACCTCGTGCAGGAAATGGAAGAATGACACGAGGTGGCTGGGCTTTTTGAAAACATGACACGAGCATGCCATTGCTTCGTGTTGAAATTGGTAAAAAGACACGAGGTTCCCTGTTAAAACAACACGAGCAGGCTTGAAAACCAACACGAGCTTTCCTGTTGATAACGCCCTTAATGAAGGCGTTTGTCAATTAAAAGGCGACCTAAGTAAGGTCGTTAATCATGGGGCTAACGTCTTCAAGTGAGGCGTTAATTAACTTCCTGCAGAAGATAGCTCGTGTTGACACGGGGTAAACGACACGAGCCTGCACTTGTTTAAAAACGACACGAGCAGCTTCTTTGAAAACGACACGGGCATGCTTTGAAAAACGACACGGACATGCTTTAACCCTCGTGCAGGAAATGGGCTCATGCAGAAAAGCAACACGAGGTTGCTCTTTGGAAAGATGAGGAGCTCGTGTTGACACGAGGTTGCTTTTGTTTCAAAACGACACGAGGTGCCCCTTTGGTTAAAAACGAACTGGCTTATAAAAAAGCAACACGAGCTGCTTATTGAAAACACAACACGAACTGCAGCCTCTTTTGACCCTTTTGTTGTTTTCTTTTTCTTTCTTCTTTTATTCTTTTTCTTTTCTTTTCAGTTTAGAAATAAGGAGAAAATACCAAAAAAATAGAGGAAAGATTCTGTGGTTAAAATCGCTGTTGTGAGGGCTAAGAAGGCCCAAAAAGTCCGTTCGCAGTAGCCCCCTCCTGAAGTTACTGCTGTAGATACCCCTCTGCCTGACATTCCATCCTTCGATGAATTTGCAACACAGAGGGAAGCCGCACAATAGTCCACTGATGGTAATACCTCGAGCTTACAATTACTTTGTTTTCTGCTGGTTTCATGATAGCTCTATTGATGCGGGACGAACCCGGTCGAGACACTTGGGACCTAAGCTAGCAAACAATGAGCACCGGTCATCTAAGCGACAAGGCAAACACTCATGCGAACAGCGGACTCCACAGGACTTGTAGCGAAGGTTCGGCAAGTTGGGGCTCGCGAGAGGGTCAGACACGGTCCGAGCAGCGAGGAGAGTGGTGATTAACCTCCCGGGGGACAAGGTCGAGGGCACCGGATTCAACCGGGCGGACTGATACCGAGGGGATCGGTTCAGATGTACACTCACTCACCGGCAGCAAGAACTCATGCAAAGTGGAATGTTGGATCGGGCACTCCTCACACGGGTGCTGCAGTTGGAACTAATACTAGGCAAGTAAATAGGAGTGGCAGACGCACGTACCTAGCCTGTCCGAAGGATTGGCTCCGGTAGGAGACGAAGGTGAGCCGGGGAGCGTGCGCACCCGGCGGTCACGCTGCGTTGAGGAGGCTTGGCGATGTCCCTGCTATTACAATTACTACACTCCACCCAGGGAGGGGGATCACGGGGGTTGGGGCAATCCACTACATGCACTACCCTCGCGCAGGAGGGGGGAACGAGGGGAGGGGGAAACCAAACAATGATCGTACGCCTCGCTCCGACGTCCAATCGAGGTGCAGCCAACACTTGGATGAAGCTTGGGGGATGCCGGAGGATGCCTGTAGGTCCGACGTCGAGCCGATGTCGCTGGAAGGTGGAGGAGGTCGCAGCCGATGGCCTGTGTAGTTCTATCTCATAGGACTGGATGACGCAGTCAAAGTGCGGTGACCGGCGCGCTCACTGTAGAACTCCAAAAGTGACAGTACCAACTCGTGGGCATAGCAGACAGAGGGTACTACAAACTCTCAAAATTTGGCTGCCATCCGATCATCTCACTGGTCGGGGTCACCCAGACGGTCGGCATCAGGCTCCTGGGTGAATAGCAGGACAGGTTGACAATGGCCCTAGTGGAATTTTTGGTGCTGATGTCAGAACGGGATGAAAACACTTGCGTTGGTTTCGCATCGTCGAAAGACACAACTTTTGTGAAGAGTACTCGACCTGAAACTGAGTAGAGGAGGGAGTGTCGGGGCCGACTTTGCAATAGTATGTTCTGGGTGAACAGTGAGCTCTGGGTCTGGCGCGACTGAGGGAGAATGGACGCCCCGGGCGGGGGCATTGTTAGAAGAAGGCAGGAAAACCTCTGGTTCGTCGACGCTTCGGAGAAGAAGAACTCTCATGAAGGGAGTTCTGGCTGATTCACACAGGGGAAGTCGGTGTCGGCGATGCCAGGTGGCACTCAGGAACAGATGCAGTCCGGGTGCAGTTGCACAGAAATGCCTGTAGCGGTTGATGCTGTCAACGAACGGGGGCAGGACCACTTCAGGAGCGTGGCCGACGCGAAGGTGGACGACTCTTCTGAAGATGCCTCGAGCCGAATCCTGCTGTGGATGCTGCTAGTGGGTCTGCCAACCGAGTCTCTGCTGCAGGCTTGTAGCAGGGAGCAGCAGAACAGATCTTCCTAATCCACGGGAGGAGGAAGCGACGACGGGGCGGCTCTAGGACTACTATTGACGCACTAGCAGGGGGGTGGTGATCGTGGGTTGCAGAGGGAGAGGGGGCAGGGGCGTGGGGTGCTGGTGAGGGCGGCTAGGATAGCCAAAGACAAGGCCTACGAGACCAGACCAAAAGTCTAGAAAAGACCTAGACAGACACAGACGCGCCACGACTAGAACATCGTGCACACTGTCCCACGCATGACTAGAACGTCGTGCTTGTGACAGGACACTGACCTCGGGAAAAGTCGAGAGAAGGCTAACCCGAAAAGGTCACGACGTGCGAGGAATGCGAAGAGAATCGCGAAGAGTCACGTGCCACGTGACTAGAGTGCCTCACCACTAGAAGAACAGCTAGCTACGTCCACTGACGTCCTATGTTGCGCCTACTAGCGTCTTCTCCACGTAACCTACCGCAAGGACTAGGCCAAGACAAAGACACTGTAAGAACCAGAACAGTACCATAACACGAGTGACTAGTTAGGGTCACGTCTAACGATGCAAGTCTAAAGCCCCTGACCATGTGTGCACACACTGGCTCTCATCCAAGCCAGGCCTCTAGCTAGTATTTCCCCTCTGAAGGATGCTACGGTTGACGAGGGGCCCACGGAACTAGCTTACAAACCGTAAACCAAGAAAGTGCCCCGCTATAAGAGCCATCATGTCGAAGAGTGCCATAAGGCTACGACTAGTGGAGGCTCACGAAACACGGACTCTAAAGCACAAGTGCTGAAGTACAGACAAGCTAACCAAGCACTGTCACCCGTACTCCAAGGCACCAATGGCAGCACAAGAAACTGTCGACAGACTCAAGACAAGGTAGCTAGACCTACTCACGCAACGATCCTTGAGTCTCACGACTCGGAGGTAAGATCATCACAGATAGCAGAACAAGCCGCCAATCAGTCTACTCCTAAGCCAGAGGAAATAGCGCTCCGCAGGAAACAACTCACAGAGACCCGAGGGCACACCAAGAACCCTCAGCACACCTGGACACACAATCGAGGTAGGATAGTACCCTGAGGCATCCAGAACACTGTCTCGAGCTGGACAGAACCATCGAGACACAAACAAGGTCACCTATCAACCCTTGGTCTCACTGGGTTGACCGAAACCAGACACGACACACACACAGACACACACAGTAATACACAAGTAGAGAAGACTGCACTCTGGGCAAAGCGAGCCACCACTCATCTGCTAGGTGAACCCGACAGTCAAGGGATAGTCGTTATGCAACCAGAGACAAGGACGCTGGCAGTTCTAGATTGAGTCGTTAGGGAACTGTCGCAGTCAGAAAAGAGATCGCACCCAGTCACCTGAACCGACTGATTCAGAAATCACCGACACACAGACACCATCCTAGAACACAAACCTAAGATAGACCAACACACGAAGAGACACAGAATAGGACAACGACCATTACGGCCAACAACAAGACTGCAACGCACCTATATAGGCGCGTTACACGCTCTGAGGCATCAGGACAGGGGCGTCAGGACGAACAGGCCTAAAACCTACACTCGAACGATGTAATGGCCTACTATAGATGCCTTACACAGCTCTGACGCACCAAGCAGGGGCGTCAGGGTGAACAGGGCTAAAACTAAAAACCCGGACACTGTAACGCACCCAACCAGGCGCGTTACACACCCTGGCGCATGAAGGCTGGTCCGTTATGGCCAACTGACATAGCCAGTACAAACACGGACAAATGAAACGTGACGGTCTCAAAGAGGCGCGTCACAAGACTCTGACGCACAAGGAGCAGTCTGTCAGGGCCAACCGACCGACACGGTCTATGAGGAGTGTCCAACACAGTCAACATGGAGTGACTGACATGATCTTCGAGGACAATCGGACCGTAACGCACCTCCATTGGAGCGTTACAGTCGTGTGACGGTCCTATGCTGGTCCGTCACACCGACCCAGTCTCAAAGAACCCGAAACGAGCAACGAGTGTAACGGTCTATCATGGGACCATCACACAAGGTTTAATTATAATTTGAGGGAATTTTTTAAAAAAAATAAGAAAAATTAAGTTTTATAAATATCTCACGCCACTCCCTCTCTCTCCTCACTCTCTCGATTTCTCTCTCTCTCTTCTCTCTCTCCCTCACACGTTCTCTCTCCTCTCTCTCCCCCTTTCACTCAGTTCACGGTCCAAATGGACCCCGATCGACGCGTGGGAGCTACCGATGGAACGGGCTCGTCGCGAGGATCACGCCGGTACCCTTCATCCCTCGGATCGTGGATTGTGGAGAAGCATGCGAGCGGAAAAACGGCATAGCCCCTGTCGCCCGATCTGCACCGATACTCGGTCTTCGCCGTGCAAGAGGTAGAGGAACGGACTCCTCGTCTCGCCAGGAATCCGTTGACGCCTTATGCGTCGCCATCTTCATCATTTTTCATGCAATTCCTATTTTGGGTGATTTTGGGCTAAATTCTCGATTTACGTTCCTATCTCAATTTCTGGTCTAGACGGCCGCTGATCAAAGCCAGGGAGGTACCATTGGATTGGTCGCGTCGCAAGGATCACGTCGACGCCCATTTTTTCTCAATCCACGAAGCGTGGAGTCGAGTCGGGCCGAGAGGTGCCGCGTCGCCCTCTCGTCGGATCAGCATCGAATCATCGTTTTCGTCGTAATCTCGGTAGGGGGATGGATTCCTTACCTCGTTAGGACACCACCGGTACCACTTGCGTCGTGGTCCGATGCCCTTTACCTCATTTTTCGTGCATGTTCCTATTTAATTTATTTTTAATCTTTTAATGTTAAAAATATCTCCATGGGCATCGTCTTTCAATTCTAGTGGCATGCGTAGGTTTGAAATGATGGTATAGCATGGTGGGTTGATTTGGTTTAGTGTTTCGCCGCGTCCCCCGTCGATTTCGATCGATTGGGAGGGGGTTTCGATTCCGAACTCCGGAGTCATGAAACCCAAGTGGCATAACACGCCACCCCCGGTGCGTTATAGTCATTTGGCACACCCCTACTGGTGCGTTATATCATCCGTGAACTGAGAGTTTTCTGTGTATTTTCGTGTTCGGGTGGTTTTAACGCACCTCGCCTGGTGCGTTATAGTCCCTGCATGTTAAGTTGAAGGCATGTTGCCTTTAACGCCCCTGTCCCTGCGCGTTACATGCATATGACGCCCCTAGGTAGGTGCGTTATATCCCGTGTTTACCTGTGGATTCTGATCATTCTGGTGGGCATAACGGCCCATGGGAGGCGCGTTGTGTTCCTATAACGCCCTACCCTTGGTGCGTTATAGCCCTTATCAGTGTGTTGTGTGCTGGTTGACTTTAACGCCACTGCTCCCGTGCGTTATAGTCCTATAGCACGCCTGTTCTAGTGCGTTATAGTCCCATTTACCTGTGGATTTATGTGAGTTCTGTTAAGCATAGCGGTCCTACCTTGGTCCGTTATAGTATGTAACGGGGTGATCTTAGTCCGTTATATACCTGGAGATTTCAAAGCATGCATATGTAATTTCTAATGTACTTCATGTTTCATATGCGCCATGTTTAAAATATTTTGTACACTGTGGCATTATTTTACATCCTAAAAGAGTAACTTTCTCTTCCCTTGTGATGGAATCACTAGTCATAGCCCGACGACGTCCGTGTCGGCCCACCTGGGAGAGGTGGCGGGGTATTCTCGTTATATGATTTGTAAGTTAGTTTCCGTGGGTCCTCTCACATAGTTAGTAGCGTCCTACTGGGAGGGAAAACTAGCTAGAGCCCTGGCTCAAGGCGATGGGTCAGTGTGTGCACACTTGGTCAGAGGCTTGGACTGGCGCTGACGAGCGTTACTCTGATTAGTCACTCGGTGTGGTACTGTTGTGTCACTCGCTTGTCACGAGCTTGACTGCGAAACCAAAAGAAGAACCGTAGAAGCCCAGGGTTTGCACCAAGACGAGGGCTTGTCGCAAGACCGTCCCGCAAAAAGGGCACGGTTGTCAGCAGCTGAAAAAGAGAAGGCCAAGGCATCGTCTGCTCCTTCTCAGCCTAGCACCACTCAAGCGGTTAGGGATGTAGAAAGTGATCCACCCCGTATTCTGTTTCCGAGGTATGTAGACTTTAGTGACGGCCAAATGCTCGATAATTTTCTTAAACTACTGCCTCTCATTGAATATCAAGGCTGGAGAAGCTTTCTGTCTGAACATAGGGTATACTACCCTTCTCTTGTCCAATAGTTCTATAGAAACCTCATTTACAATCAGGATCACCACACCCTTCGGACTAAAGTAAAAGGGGTCAGAATCAAACTGTGCACCGAGCTCTACAAATCCCTCGGGATGGGCTTCCAGAGTCTGAGTATGACCTTGACTTGTCTGCGACATACACTCTTCTGACAGGGAAGCCCAGGAATCCTGAAGATGAAACCCAGCTCCTTGTCAAATCCTTTGACACCAATCGGTTTCCACCATTGCAACGTCTCTTGTACCACATGTTTACCACCATGATCACCCCTCAAGGTTGTGGTAGGAGTAGACTTACCGAAACCCAAAGGTTGATCCTCTACTGCATGTTTAACAATCATCAAATTTGTCTTCCCGAGATAATCCTGCAGCTCATGGGGAGTTGCATTGGGAACAAGAGGAGCCTTTCATATGCTGCACAGTTAACTGCTATATTTCAGAAAACTAGGCTCTCTCTTGCTGATGAGGAGATGAAAACCATTCCTACAAGCAATGTTTACAGTATGAGATTCATTGAAAATTATATGCCCTTCAAAAAGAAAGGGGATCAGATTGTAAAGGACCTGCCTGGTCATCAGTCGGCACCTTCCGTAGCTGCAGCTCAGCCACCTCCACAAGATCAGCCAGCTCAACAAGAACAGCTTGCTCCAGAGGACCAGCCCGCTCAGTAGGAATAGCCAGTTGTTAATGAACATTTTGACCACTATGAGGAGCCGGACCATGTGCATCTACAGGCTGACCAGCAGCAACAGGAGATCCCACCCGATGCCGTAATGGGGTTTGGCATCCAACCTCCTCTCTCTCCTAAACAGCCACCAAGGATCTTCACTAGCGGAGATGCACCTCCTGAATTCCATGCAGAGGCCTCTACCTCAAGAGGCACAGCCTTTGGTGCCACTGACGGGCTGATGGACATCCACCCTGCTCTCATTCACTTTCTGACTACACAATTCAGTCACATGAACTCTTCATTTCTTAAGCTCAGTTTGTAAGTGGACTGGCTAGAATCCAGACAAAGTCACTATGAGCAAGAATAGACTAGTAGGTGGGAAAAATTTGTCAAAGACAAATACAGGAGCGATCGTCAGTTGATAGCCTTCCTGGACTCTCTCATTCTGGTTAGTGAATGGGTCGAAACTTTGATGAGAAGACTATGGACAATTCATACTGAAACTCTAGAGAAAACCAATGAAATGCTCCAGCATGCCTCTGCCATTCATGAAGATCAAGGAAATCTCAACATCAAGTAGGCCACCTTGATCGACACCACCACCAACATTTTAGATCAAGTGGCTCAAGCAACAACTCTATCAAAGACCATGTCGTCACTGAGACTGGTTGTACTATTGCTGCCATAGCTAACCTACAAGCCACCGTTAATGTTGATACCCTGCGGCACCTTGATGCCTTCACCCGCATGAAAGACAAGCTCTACTTTGACTCCCACAAGCTCCTTTCTACTTCCTCCAAGCTTACTGCATAGGTCCAGAATGATATAGCTCTCATTATGAACAACTCCACCAAGGTCCTTGAAGCCTCCTCAAAGCTTACCGACCAAAATAGTCGAAATAAGCAAGCGGGAAGAGGAAGACCGGATACCTTGGAAATAGAATGTGGGTCCGCGAAGCTGCCAAAAGTAGACCTTCTTCGAGCCACAATCCACCAAGACATGATGAGCCTCGAGCCAATCCATGTCTAAAATCACATCAAAGTCCTGAAGCGGTAGCACATAGAGCCTGGCCTGCAAGTTCCGCCCTTCCACGCACACAGGCACCTTCTCAAAGCAATACGAGGTGATCATGAAGTCACCGATAGGCAACTCTACCGTCAAATCACAGGACATCTCAGCCACCGGGTCCTCCACACTCTGAGCAAAATCTTCTGAGATGAACGAATGAGAAGCACCCGAATCAGACAAAACATGAGCCACACAACCCAAAATCGGAAGAGTACCTTCCCCCAACCGTGATGCCTCAGCCTCCGCTCTGGTCATGTGAGTAACTCTACCTCGGGATCTCTGCCTCCCCACAGTAGCTGACTGAGTCAACTGAGGAAACAGCTCCTGCTGCTGGTACTGCTGCGACTGTGATGACAACTGCTGGGGCTGAAACTGCTGCTGAAACTCGGGCGACTGATGCGGTCTCTGAGGACAGTCACGTGCCATGTGCCCTGGCTGGTCGCACCTGAAGCAAATCACAGACGCCGAGCACGGCCTGCCTAGATGAGAACTGTCACACTTGGGGCACCCGCCCCGAGAACCACTCACCGAACCCTGACGCTGAAAAGACACAGGCTGCTGAACACTGCTCTCCGACTGCTGCTTCGGCTCCTTGCGATCCCGACGCTTCCTGGCAAAACCAGCTTCCTTGAGCAGCTTCTTGAGCTTCGAACCAAGGGACGACGACTCTGATGTTGAAGCCACAGACTGAGTTGCCCCTGAACCCCCTGCTGAGGGCTGGACGGTACTCTGCTGCTGCACGTCCATCGGCTGACCAAGACCTGCCTGAGCCTGACCTGCACTGCCCTGCCCTCGCACCTTCTGCAAATCTCTCTCCAGCGCCGCTGCTGCCTTGCAAGTTGCATCCAGATTGGCCGGACCCGATGCAAGAAGGGGATGCCTCAACTCTGACCTCAGACCTCCTACAAATTGCTCGGTCTTCACTTTCTCATCCGCCATGACGTGAGACGCATAACGGCCCAGCTCGATAAACCTGGATCGGTACTGCATCACTGACATGTCACCTTGGGTCAACTCCAAGAACTCGCGCAGTCTCTGCGACCTGATGAAAGATGGACAAAAAGCACGCTCGAAAGTCGTGACGAACTCTTGCCACGTAATCTGCCGAAGAGGACGAGACTGGAACACTGCTCCCCACTCTGACGTCCACCAAGATCGGGATGATCCCTGCAATCGATGCGTAGCCAACACCACCTTCTCCTCCTCAGCACACTCCATCGCATTGAAGATCCTCTCCAAATCGTCCGACCACTCCTTAGCCACCTCTGGGAAAGGCTGCCCACTGAAAGGAGGCGGTTGGAACTGCAAGAACTCCTTCAGTACCCGACCATGACCTCCCCGAGTCCCCGAACCCTCGCCAGCTTCACCTCCCTGCTGCTGCTGAAGAACATACTGAAACATGGCTCGGAAGAAATCCTCTGCTTCAAGAGCCCGCGCCCCTCCTGGTGCATCCACCGGAAGCGTAGCTCTGCTCTGCTCCTCCTGACCCCCACCAGACTCTCCCTGCTGGGAACGAGCCCTCCTCCTCGGCGTCATAACCCGCCTGGCATCAAGGAAAACAACCACAAATCAATAAAACACACGGGCCTTAAGCCAGTCGCCGACTGTACAGGACATTCATGGACCTTCTGGGCCACTGCAGTCATTCCAGATTCTTATATATCTCCACAACCTCGCTCTGATACCAGCTGTAGCGACCCGGGATCTGTTTTAGTCGCAAAATATCGTAATAACTCTGCAATTACGTCATTCTATAATATTTTATGCCTGTTATTTTGATTATAAAATAATATAAATGAGATTACGTTAGTAAATGTGACATTAAAATTTTCTTGTTTGTATTGCACCCATTTCCTATACCGGAATCTAAAACCAAAGAAAAAAACGAGTTTTCCAACAAAACAATAAAAGATCTTGTTTTATTTTACAGTTATCTAATTGATATACTACCCATTTACCTGCGAAAGAAAAGGAAAAGCTGCCGAAAAAAATGCTACCTATTTTCAAATCAAAAAACACATCATTTTAAAACTGATTATTCTAAAACCAGCTGAGAAATACTTGAAAGGAAATCTAGCTTTGCACACTTACCACACTGGCCCTGGTCTTTGATGGAGCTGACGACTCCCTTGGTCCTCCAGTCCGTGGTGGGAGGCACAGCGGTGACGTTCTCGTACATGAACGTCCTTGTTGCCTTTGACAGTGGGTGCACCCGCAGGCCTAAGCCCGGTGTACATGGCTTTGAACTCCTCGTTGGTCATGTCGGCAAACGCGTTGACACCCAACGTGTACTCGTGTCCACCCGCCCGATTGAAGGATTCTAGCCATCCACTGCTCGTAGCGTTCGACCATGAACGGGGTGCCGAGCACGCGTGATGTTGCTCCAGAGACACACAGACCTAAAAGGAGTAAGGAGAACAGGAAGCCTTTGCTTTCCGAAGCCATGGGTACTACACTGGGTGTTTTGGGCTAGCTAACTAGAATGTGATGAGAAGATGAGAGGTTATACTTGCACACGGACCATGCTGAGGAGGTGGCTGGTTTATAAAGGGGTTCTCTGAAAGGGTGCGTTGCATTAATTAACACCTGTATTATTGGGGTTGTGAAAAGGGACTAGATCGTGCCTTGGGGTTCTTTCGGATTCAGATGTGGGCGCAAACGGCAGATCCATAGATTCCTTGTCATAACATGTATGAACTAAGAAAGAACTCGTTTCAGATACGGGATTTGGATTGCGCATGACGCTCTCCAGTTAATTATTATTCACGCCATGACGCAGTTATCTCCGTAAGGAAACGCCAGACACCTGGAAAAGTGAAAAAGTAGCAAAAAAAATTAAACTTGTTTGTTTGTGGTATTGCGTGTGGCTTTGTCTTTAATTTTCAGGCCTCTGAATCGGAAGATGTAATCATATGCGCTCCACAGAAACTTTCGGATGACGGCCTTCAAGGAATCTTACAGTCTGATTTGTTCAGAACTGTATAATAATTTCTGAATTTTTTATCTACACACAGGTATCCCGCCTGTCTCCATCGTGATATCGTCATCGCTATTGTTAGATAATAGTCCCGTGTTAGAAATGAGCTAAAAATATAATGTGATTATAATTGTGGTGCCCTCTTCACTTAACACCTTAAGATTTTGAGTTGGATAGCTCAATCTAATAAACTTTAACATGGTATCAAAGTATGATCTTGACCCAACTCCTCTTGTCATCTCCACCCAATTAATATCCACGGTCCATCTTGGTCGTGAGAGAGAGTGTTAGAATTTAGACATAGTCCCTAGACAATAGTCCCGTATTAGTTAAATGAGTTGTGGTTCATGTGATTATGACTCCGAGAATTTTGTATCTCAACACCGTGATTTTGTGGATTCAAGATGGTATTAGAACCCATGGTTATGTTCTGGATGTCATAGTCCATGTGACAGAGCCTAAAATCAGTCTGCACGTGAGGGGATGTGTTAGAGAATAGTCTCGTATTGAAAATGAATTAAAAATATAATGTGATTATAATTGTGATGCTCTCATCATTCAACATCTTAAGGTTTTAAGTTGGATGACCCAATCTAATAAATATTAACAACTGTGTGTAGATGGTCACCTTCATTCATTGTGGTAGATGGGACAATGGTCTCATAAGGTTCCTCCCTCGGGACAAGTGAAATAGAGTTAAGTTCGTCGGGCATGGGGAGGAACAAAAGGATCTCAGTGGTGACATGACCCACAGTGCACACAGAGGTAATGGACCCCAATGCAGGGTGCATGAAGCTACGACTACTGGGTTGGTTGGAGCTTAGGGCCAACATACATGTCAACTTCAACTGCCAGTCTAAGCCCTTAATAAGATCTTCCTAGGTATCAATAAGGCTAAAAGACTGAAACATTGTGTGGAATGAGTTGACAGGCACTATTTGTAGTGCAAGGTTCATGGATGGGTAGCAAGAGGCTTTAGGGACCAAGCTCTTCCTTAGCCAACTAAGTAGTGGCTCTTTAATGATTAGCTCACCCTTGGGAAGCAAGTATGGCTCCGGATGAATATCAAAGGGTGAAGATTATGGCAAAGCATCTCCCTCGGGTGGGGAAAGGGCATCCTCCATGATGGGAAGAGGACCTTGGGTCTCTGTAAATGGCTCCGGGTTGAGAATGCCAGCCACAGCCTCCTTAGGTTCAGACATGACTTCATCTTGTCTCGGAGGTGGGCTAGGGGAAATCAATGACTCAATATGAGAGCACATCCTATCCATCTGATCAGAAAAGATTTGCAAGAGTTCGACAAAGGTGGGGTTTGGGATAGGGGATTCATGGTAGATTCACCCATAATCACCAGGCCTAGTCTTGGACCTAGGATCATCTACGTGCGGGACCCCTTGTCTCTGACTATGACCTTCTCGGTTGGAGGTGACTGGGTGGGGCAGGTAGATCTAGATCCTTCTAAGCTCATCCTTCATTTGGCATCATGTCTCGATGGGCCATTGCTTTCTAACATCCCTCATGCGTTCAACGCTTCCCCACTTCTTAGCAGCTTCGTGAAAAAGCCTCTCCTTGGCAAAATCGACTTTCATGGCATCAGACATAGGATAACACTCAAAATATTTATCCATGGCGGCTTCCTAGTTTAGGTAGTCGCTCAGGACTTTGGAGCCATAAAAGTTCGAGGCTTTGGGCCTAATGAAGAAGAGGGGTTGGTTTCCAAGCCCATGGGTTCTATGCCACCATTCATATCGCCTGGGCGACTTGGAATCCATGGGAAATTAGGGGAAACTGTAAGATGAAAATGTGGAGTTAATGCAAAACTTGAATGAGACACCTAATGCAAGACTACTCTAGACTCTAACCAATATCCAGTACGTGGTAGAGATATTAATCCGAAGATCCAACTCACGCAAGGCTGCTACCTTCCCAATATGTGTAACATATCTTTCTAGTAACACCTTTTAATATACCAGATATAGGAATGAGATGCAACACCTAAGACAAGAATTCCCTAGACCCAAACTGTACTCTGATGACTACCCTAGACTCAACCTCGCTTTGATACCAATTTGATGCAGGACGAAATGAGACTCGATACCAATTTGATGCAAAGCTGAGACTCTAGGTGAGGACGTGACTAAATTGAGCACGCGACCAATGATGATGTGAACAACTCGACACCAAAAGAGCTCTAGAGGAGGAGTATGTGTCCTCAACAAGAAATGCAAGCTCACAATTCGTCCCAAGCAAGGGAAACGAGTGGATCTGCACAGTTGAGAAATTGGCAATGAGTCAAGGGTGGTATGCGCACACACGTGCTCGGATCAAGTCATGAGACGGGTCACACTCTCTTACTCACAGCTGTCACGCCCCGAGTGTGGAAGATTACATGGAGGTATGTGACAAGTCTATATCATTCATGTCAATCAGAGTGTAGTGCATTTAACACAAAGACAGAGCACACAAGATAGCAATAAACTCAATCCTTTATTTCAAAAATCGTGAGGGCGTGTAAGAAGCTAAAGTAACTACAGAGATAGCACAATAAACAACTGAATAATAATACAAAAATTAAATAAAATAATTAAACGGCTACAAGGTCCAATACATCTCATGTCCAAATAAAAGTACAATCAATTGAAAGAAAGGTACAAGTACACAGGGCATACCCCGGCTCTGACAACTGGCACTAACCTCGACTATAGGAACCACAGTGAACACCTGTCGCGCCTCCTGAAGACCCGGCATCGCCTGAAACACGGTGAAAACACGCAGGGGATGAGCTTCATTTCATAGGCTCAGTAGGGATCCCTCGCGCCCCTACCTTGCACGAAAACAAAGCAAGAAGCAAGAAAGCAGGAAAGTACCCTACCTAGGAGGAGTACAGTAGAACCAACAAGCGGGAATAAATAAATGGGAAAGTCGCCTATTCTAACAGTACCATACTACTGAACCTCGGTCCGTCAAAACTCGAGCCCGTACCTATCGGTAGATAGGAGCACCTCCCACTAGAAGAACAACCGGATGCGTCCCCTAACGTCTTACACCATGTCACAAGTGTCTAGCTACAACGCCTCAAGCGCGAGACTCAGACACGCACAGTAACTAGAAGTACCACAAAACAAGGACTAGCTGAGGTCACGCTCACCCTCAGCCTCGTGTGCACACTCAGACCATATGCCCTAGGTCTGTCCTCTAGCTAGTAATTTCCCCACCAGCCTGGACTCAGCGGTATGCGGGGGCCCAATGATAACCAACCTACTCACTATCTCTCTCAGGTGCGCCACACCAGTGCTCCCAGTGGGCCGACACACGCGTGCCGTGGAAGCTACGACTAGTGGATGGGTCACCGAAAGTACAGACTCTCTAGTGACAAAAAATGACTCTGGAGGTAGACGAATACAAGGATCACTCCCCGTACAACACTGACTCATGGTAACGTAAGTCGAAGATACCAAATCTCGGGACCCCCACGGCGCCCCACACCTGGTCCCCACATGATGCTTAGCATCAGTCAGACTACGGGTCAGCACGTGGATCGAGATCCGCTCACCCGGGACTCAAATCGGCACGGAAGAAATCATCGGCTATGCCTCAGATGATGAACGGTCCATCATTGGCCGCTCAAGGATGCACGGCTAAGCCGCAGCCGCACGTGGGAGAAAGACAGTCCAACCTAGCCGTCCATCACTCCCAGTAGTGACCAGACTATAACACGCCAGCCCAGGGGCGTTATAGTGCTTAACGGACCAACATAGGTGCGTCAAGTCCCAAGTCACGGAAGGGAACATAACGCACTCCTCTAGGGGCGTTATGTACATAATAGGCCATCCATGGTGCGTTATGTCACGGGGTGAAAATAAACTATAACGTAGTCCTCTAGGCGCGTTATAGACCTTAACGGATCATATCTGGTGCATTAAGTGGAAGGTAAGGGCGTTAAACATAACGCACCTTCCTTGGGGCGTCATAGGACATAACGGACCTCCCTAGGCACGTTATGTGACCAAGACCCCCAACGGTCAAAAACTAATGGTCAGAAACCCATAACGCACCAACACCGAGGCGTTATGTTGAACATAACGGTCAGTCATGAGACCGTTAAACCCACGAAGATCAGACACAAAACCCACGGAGCATAACGCTCCTACCTGGGCGTGTTATGATCATAACGGTCACTGGGACGACCGCTATGTCGTCCTGACGGTGAAACGGCGAGTTAGCCCTAAAAACACCGGCCACGCCCCCATACCTCCATGGGAGAGGGGAAAATCAAGGGGGAAGCTCTCCAATAGCCCTAGGCATGATTTTACGGCCTCGGATCGGCCAAAAACGCGGTGAATCGCTAGATCGGGCGATCACTCCCCAAATCATGGTTTTACCCTAATTCCCCTCAGGAGAAGGGTCTACTCCTCCTCCGTCCTCCATCCCTATGGAGGGCGCCCAGTCCACTCCATCTTTCTCCCCTCCTTCCGCCAGTTCCATCCTTCAAATGATGGCCCAGTTGGACCCGGCCCAACTACAGACTGTTTATCAGGCCATGCAAGGGCCCAACACTCCCTCCTCCATGATCCCCCAGGGCCCATCCAACACTCCCATCCAGCACACCCCAATCAACCTCACTCCGGTCCAGCCTAGGGCCATCACCTTCTCTAATCTAGAAACGGGCCAATCCTCCGCATCGGCCCAATTTTCTTATGATAAGGGAAAGACCACTCTCCCTTCTTCTTTCCAGGTGGATCACCACACTTCTACCCCCTCATTGCCACAAAACTCTATGGGTCCATCAGATTTCTGGCGCCCTCAGCAAGGGGCAGCCCAGGTCCACTCCAATTTGGGTCATTCAACGGCCCAATATCCTTCTTATGGGCCTCCACCCACCCAGGTTGCTTATCCTTCGGTGCCGTCCTACGGGCCGCCTCCTTCAGCTACTCTACCTTCCGCTCCGCAAGTCCAAACTCCTTCTTTTGTCACCCTTGCCCCATCTAGGGAGTAGGAACTCCTTGATAAGTGGGCCGCCATGCAACAACAACTTGACTTTCTTCAGAAGCGGGTTGGCCCACAGTCCCTGGCCGACGTCCCCATCCCTAGCTTTCAGAACATCCATTTTCCTCCGCAGTCCGAGCTGCCCAACTACAGGAAATATGATGGAAACGGTAATCCCTTTATTCTAGTAAGGGACTTTTTATATGAATCGGTGCAATTTCAATACGATGACCGTCTCATGGCATATCTGTTCCGCCGATCATTGGACGGGCTGGCATTGGAATGGTTCTATTCTTTGCCATTGGAGGACACCGAGAGCTTTAAAGTGGTTAAAGGCAAGTTTATTCAAAGGTTCCAAGGCAGGGTCGACCCAGAATATTCATTTACTGATTTGGTGGCCGAGAAAATGAAAGCGGATGAGGAATTTGCAACCTACGCAGACAGATGGAGGCAGATGGCCGCTAGGGTGCCTGGCCATATTCTGGAGGAAGAGAAGGTCAAATTGCTGATTTCTAATGCTACTTCGACCTTCCGCAACATATTGGCTATGAATGATATATCCAACATGCATCAACTGTATAGTCGGGCGCGGTTCATTCAAACACAGTTTAAGGAGTCCCCCATCCATTCATTATTTGAGGCCCAGAAGCCCAAGTACAACAGAAAACCACAAGGGTCGGTCACTGAGGGAGTCCAAACGAATGAACAGGTTCAAGTCGTTACCTTCCCTCCCACCAATAACAACAAGATCCGCTTTCCCCAAAATCCCCGCAGCAACCAGCCCACTCCACAAGCCCATCCTCCACTCACCTTCACCACTCCACAAAATCCCCCGCCCGCTTATTCCACTCCATCAAACCCTCCACTCACCGTCACCATTCCGTAAAACACCTATTCCGCTCCACAACGGCCTCCACCACCACCACAATACCACAATGTTCCTCCCCCTAACGATGACAGCAACAACAACCGGCACCCAGTTCCGAAGAGAGCCCAATATCCCCCTTTGCCGGAAACTCTGGCCGATATATTTTCGGCTCTCATGTCAGTGAATGCTATCCAACTCCCTCCGGAAAAGCCCAGTTGGAATACCACAGTTGTTAGACAAAATATTGTGTATTCCACAGGTAGTCGAGCCACACGATTGAAGGATGTTTTTAGTTTTGAGATCTGGTCTATGATTTAACGAAGGGCATAGGATCGATTGGGCCGAAATACATAAGGTCATCCTAGAGTTAAAAGAAAAGAGAAGGCAGTCGTCGAGGCAGCAAGTGTAGCAACAAGCACCGTAGCCGCAGCAACAGTCGCAGCAGCAACCACAACAGGTTCAAGACTTGGGGATTCATCAAAACCCAATGCCGAGCCATCCACCCGCTCCACAACCTTAGCCGCTGGCACCGACTCAAGTAAACGTAGTTTAGCCTCCGGCCCCCAACGCCGGATGGTCCTTTGACGACGACGACACGACCCAGCAGGTCTCCAAATCCCTCCTCCATCTGCCACACAGTTCAACCAACCAATCACCATCCCTTCCATGACAAACCCCGCGCCTCCACCTCGCTCACCACTCATCACCCCCACCGCTATCACCATCGCCCTTCCATCCAACCCTCCTCCTACACCAACACCCATCCTCACCACCGTACCTACCACCAATCCCTCACCCACTACGCTTACACCCCCATCTACCCCCATTATCACCCCGCCTACCTCCTCACCCATTATCCTTCCACCACAACCCGTCACTTCTCCTAACCCTATACCCTTCACCATGCCCCTTATTCACCCTATTCTGCCATCATCGGAAGCCAGCCCGGCCCAGAATCTAGCCCTACGGAGCGGGCGATTGTTTCAAAGAAATTATGCTTCTACTGCTAATCCCCAATCTACACAGCTAGTCGCAGATCAACAAGAAGAAGCCAAACCTCTGCCAGGTACTCAATATGACCTGTTGCATCATCTGGATAGAGTACCCGGTAAAATATCTATACTTGAGTTGATCAAAAGGTCCACCCTTCACCAGGATGCATTGAGAAACTTTCTTCAAAAGGTGATGGTCAATGAAGATTTGGCAGTTGATAGCCTCCCTACAGCACTAGCCACAATTTCCAAAGGACCGGCAATTACATTTTTCGAAACCGAGCTGGCACCACCAGAAGCTCGACAGATGCCGCTTTGCATTTCTATTATTTTGAACAAAGTTAATGTGGACGCTGCCTTGGTTGATACAGGGGCATCAATTAATGTGTGCCCGCTCAGCACCCTCAGGGCCTGCAATCTTTCAGAAGAACTTCTACAGCCAACCCCTACAACCATCGCAGCATATGACAATTCACGAAGGGCATGTCACGGGGTGGTCACTCTTCAGGCCGAGCTTGGGCCTCTCACCATGGCCGTCGAATTCTATGTGCTGGACATCGACCCTATGTTCAAGGCTATCTTGGGTCGTCCGTGGCTTGATACTCTCGGTGCCGTGCCATCTACCGCCCATCAATGTCTCAAATTCCCGTTCCAGGGGAGGGTGGTGAAAGTTAAAAGCTTGTCTTCGGCCCAGTCAGTGAAGGCCATCTTAGAGAAGATCTTGCCCACATTATGGCCCAGCAGTCGGCCCGTTATATCTGTATTGGATCTGGATTTCCCATGGGCTTACGCACCCCGCAAGCCCGTCACTATGCCTGTTAATGTTAAATAGAAGCCCAAGATCCAAGATTCCAAAGGCTGGTCCATTATTCTTAAATTAGGCTATCAACCGGGGAGAGGCCTCGGAGTACAACTCCAGGGACGCACTAAGCCAGTGCCCAAGGGTAGGAAAATGAACAGACGGGGTCTCGACTACCGAGAGTCCGCACTATCCATGATGGGAGATTCTGGCCCACTTACATGGGATTACCGTCAACATTTTATTAGAGGCCCTCTCCAGCCAGGCACAATGAAGTCACAGTCAGCTCAGTCAGAACAGAAAAATGCGGCATATACAGTTGCTAGTCTGCCCCAGGTCAGGTGCTAAAGGGGCCAATTGATGACATGATGGATCTCAGCCAAGCATTTTTTAGATTATTCAAGGATCCTGTGGTTGATCCAAAAAGGAATCAGGAGGTTCAGCTCATGCAGTGGCGGCCGAAGAAGTCGATTTGTCGTTCCCAGGGATGGGTAAGCTCGCTCGATCTTTCTATTCTATCTCCTTCCCGCATCAGAATCCTCCTCCAACAGCTCAGCTTCATTCCCTGATCGCCACCTCTGTTGGTTGATCCTTCAATGTTCCAGTCTCCCTTTCTTCGTAAGCAGCCAATTGAATTTTTTATTATTGATTGTCCATGCGGGTGCTGCCTGTCAATCGATCTTACATCTAGGTGGTCCCCTGATGACCCCACCAATCTGTCGGGTATGTGGCTCCGATCCACCGACCCATTCTTCAGTGCCATCTTCCATTCTCTCTGTCCTAAGGCACTTCCTCCTCCTCCTCCTTCCTCCTCTCCATCTTGCTACATGATCTCCACTGATCTCCAAAAAAAATGCCAAGTTTAAAATGTAGATCTCAGTGGAAGATTACGCTCTCTTTGATTCATCAGCCTCCCAGGGGCACGAGACCCCTTCTTTTCCCCTCCCAATAGATTTACTTTCCTCTAGGGTAGATGTAGGGTCTGTCGAGTCTAGGAAAGTAGGGTCTAGGTCTAGAGAAGTAGGTTCTTGTTCCAAGTCGTCCACCCCATCCAAGCCAGAGCAGCGCTTACCTGCGCGTCATTCTAAATCTGTTCCTGATAGGTTCTTGCAAGACCTAGCTCAGCGATGTCATGCTCTCTTGAAGTGTCCAGAATTTATCGCCACGGCGAGGGTCGCCCGAAGAAGGCGGCCTGATTGTCCGCGCTTTCGATCATCCAGACCGTCTGCGCGTGGCAGGCTCTTCCGATCCCGACCACGCTGTTCGGCGCGACGGACGCGCAGACGATCGAGTTTCGCAGCCTGCTCAACGAAGAGATCGGGGAACTCGCCCGGTGGCCCGACACCACTTGGTCGAAGGCGCTCCGTCAGCACACGTTCACGACTGTTGCGGCAGAGGTCCAGACGGACAATCCGCTGCCGGCAGATTGCCTGTTCATCATCCCCGGCTCGATGTTCGACCGCACGGCGGCGCGTCCGTGCTTCGGTCCCATCGATTCCCAGCAGTGGCAGCTTTGGAAGGCGCGCCCGATCTGGACGGGTTGGATGTGGGGCTTCCGTGTCCGTGGCAACGACTTTCTGACCGCGCCACTTCCGCCCGCTGGCGATACGGCGGCCTACGAATACTGTAGCTCACTCGTGGTCTACGGGACCGGCGACACGACGCCGACCAAGCAATACTTCGATGCCGATACAGACACGTCGATATTCGATGAATTGATGGTCGCTCGCGGCGTCCGGTGGCGTTTTCTCAGCCAGAAAAAATTGGACTACGCACAAGAATACCAAAACTGGATCAGCTTAGTTCAGCGCGAAGTCTCACGGAACAAGGTCGGGATGCCAATCCTCAACGCGGCATCCGGGACGTACATGGGAGGATTGGACCCGTATATCCCGTGGGGCTCATGGCCGGGGCCTAGCTGACATGCTTCCATCTATCCCCGCGCTTGATCCGGCAAATGGCGCTCTTGGCGACGCCGTAAGAGTTCGCGATTTCCCCCAAACTCCGAGCATCCCGCTTAATTGCCAAGACCTGTATTTCGGTGAGCTTGGACATCGCGTTCTTTGCTCCTTTGGGGAGCGCAGTTCGATGTTTGGCATCTCTGTCGGCAACATTGGCGTCCGTCGTCCCAATGAAGAGATGAGCTTCGTTCACACACAGCGGAACGTCACACTTGTGGCAGACCACCATCCCCTCGGGAATTGGCCCATTGTGCGCGATCCACGCTGCACAATGGGCGCCGATCTGGACGCCTCCGACTTTGATCGCGCCGTACCCGTTCCCTGTGGCCGCTCGCAGCCAGAGGAAGCACCCGGAATTGGGCTCGGGGCTGGAGCCCGCAATGATTCTCTCGGCGAGAGGAATTGTGCTCCATCGGAGGGGGCGTCGTGCTTTAAGATGATCCATAGCCGTAGACCTTTTCAGAGAAGGTTGATCGGTCAGAGCCGTAACGGTGTTGGCGCATCGTTGCGGCTCGCCCTGTATAGCACGCGGGGCGTGTAGTGTCTCGCGAACTTCAAATCTACGCCCCGACGACGCAATGGCGCACGCAGGTTGCCGGCGCATTCGGGGGATCCGCGCTCGACACCACGGCCACCACGGGCTTCTTCTACGTCCCGGCCTGCGCCGGCACGCCTACCGGCGTTCCTGTCGCGCAAGCGGGCCTTGTGCCCATTGTGTTCGATAGCGCGGGCGGCAAGCTCTACGCCTACACGGGCGGATCCTGGGTAGCGGTGGGGCCGTAGTGTTCGCCCCGGCCGCCATCGATCCCCGCTTCCGCGCCAAGCGCCAGAAGGCGGCAGCCTACAACATGCCGGCGCCTACGGGCGGCCTCAACGCGCGCGATGCGTACACCGACATGGACGAGCTGGACGCCATCACGCTCACCAATGCCTTCCCCGAGGCGAGCTATGTGGCGGTGCGAGGCGGCCATACTGAGTGGTCCACGGGGCTTGGCGGCCCGGTGCGCTCCCTGATGACGTGGAACGGCCTCACGGGGCTGGACAAGATCTTCGGCGGGGCAGGGACGACCATCTGGAACGTGAGCGCGAGCGGGGCGGCAACGTCGGCCGTGACGGGCCTCACGAACGTCGATTTCCAATGGACCAACATCAAGACCGCTGGGGGCCTGTACCTAATCTACGTCAACGGCGCGGACTTGATGGGAGCCTATGACGGCTCCTCGTGGACCAACCCGGCAATCACGGGGCCGACAAGCTCGACCTTCGTCAACGTGTGCCAGTTCAAGGAGCGGCTGTGGTTCGCGGTCAAGGACAGTCTGGATCTGTACTATCTCGGGCTTCAGTCCATTGCTGGAGCGGCCACCGTGTTCCCCATGGGCTCCGTGTTCCGGCGCGGAGGCTACGTGATCGGGCTGGGCACGTTCAGCAACGATGCGGGCGAGGGACCGGATGACTTCTTCGTCATCGTGACGAGCAACGGCGAGGTTGCGGTCTACCAGGGCACCGACCCATCCAGCGCGAACACATGGACGCTTGTCGGCCGCTTCGATGTCGGTATGCCGCTTGGCCGGCGCGCCACGGTGCGCTGGAATGGCGACCTCGGCATCATCACGCAGGATGGCGTGGTGTCCATGCAGGCGGCCTTGCGCTTCGATCGCGCGAGCATCCAACGGGCGACGATCACGGGCAAGATCCAGACGCTCTTCAGCCAGTACGCGGCGCAGTACAAGGGCAATTTCGGCTGGGCTCCGTGTGTCTACCCCCGCGCGCGATACCTGATTGTGAACGTGCCGACCGAAACAGACGAAACACAAGTGCAGCTCGTGATGAACACGCTCACGGGCTCGTGGTGCCAGTTCGAGGGCATGAACGCCGGCTCTTGGGGCGTGGCGAATGACCTGCTCTACTTCGGCGGGAACGACGGGACGGTGTATCAGGCGGACATCGGCTATCTCGACAACGGCGAGCAGATCAACTGGCAGGTGCAGACCGCATGGCAGATGCCGGGCGGTGCGGCGAACAAGTTCTTCAAGATGGTCCGGCCCGTGATGGTGACGGGCGGTGGGGTCCAATTCAACATCGGCACGCTGGTTGATTTCGATAACGTGATTCCCGTGGGCTATCCGACCAATGTTCCTTTCGTCGGCGCTGTTTGGCCAATGGAGTGGCCGTGGGCGTGGAGCGGCGGCAGCATCCTCGATCAGCGGTGGCAGTCGGTCGGCTCGATCGGAACCTGGGTGAGCGTGTTCGTTGCCGGCGCGACGGCGGGCGGGGGCTGTAGCATCAACAACTTCGAGTTGGTGGCAGAACGCGGGGGCGTTCTGTGATCTTGGTGGAGAAACTGGGGATCGAACCCAGCGGGGCCGCCGTGCAAAGGGGGCCTGCGCTCCAGCGCCTTCCCCAAGATCAAATGCTGCGGGGTGCTCCGTTATCGTTGGGAGCACGGGGAGCGGTTTGCACGCCCTGGGGCCAACGCCTTACGACGCCCACCCTTCCTAATCACCACGCGTATCGCGCCGCCGCAGCGGGTGGACCATAGCATGAAGCTTTTGGAAGGTCACGACGCCGATGTGGCGGCCTTCGTCGCCAACCTGTCGCCGATCGAGCGGCCGGTGTGGGAGCCGGGCTTCCGCGCGTTCGGCGTGATCCGTGACGACGGCGCCCTTGTGGCGGGCGTTGTGTTTTCCGGTTGGCGTCCGGCCTTTGGCACTGTAGAGTTCTCCGCTGTATCGCTCAGTCGATACGCATTCCGGCCCCCGATCGTTGCCGCGCTTGGTGCGCACGCCTTCGGAAAGCTCGGCGTCTTTCGAGTCTGGTCCCGAACTTCTCTCGACAACAAGCCGGCCCGCGCCACGCTCAAGCATGTCGGCTTTATCGAGGAAGGCATCGAGGCCCACCATTACGGCCGGGGTCGCCACGCCGCGAGGCTAAGGCTTATCCGCCCTGAATGGGAACGCAAATTCGGAGCCGTGGAGGCCCGGAAAGCAGCGTGAGATGGGTGGCGGCGGTTCGGCCCCTCAACCCCAGAGCCCGCAGATCACGGCTCAACAGCAGACGGCCAGCAACGTCAACACGGCGATTGCGAACGCGACGCTGGGCAACACCAACCAGATCACCCCGCAGGGGACGCTGACCTATACCCAGACGGGCAGCCGCAACGTAGGCGGCCAGAACGTCCCGAGCTACACGGCGACGCAGACGCTCTCGCCCGAGCAACAGGGCATCTACGACCGCGTCACGGGGCTGCAGACCAGCGGCTTGAACGCGGCGAAGGGCGTCTTCAACCAGCTCAACAACACGGTCAAGAACCCGCTCAACTTCGACAACGCGCCCGCGATGCCGACCGATCAGACGGCACTGCGCAACAACGCATACAACGCGCTGACGGCCAGGAGCAATACCGACCTTGGCCGCGCCCGTGACGCGCAGCAGGTGCAGCTTGCCAATCAGGGCATCGCGCCGGGCTCCGAAGCGTGGAACCGCGCCATGGAGGGGCAGGACCGCGCGGTTGTGGATGCCTCCAATCAGGCGACCATTCAAGCCGGCAACATCGCGCAGCAGGACCTTTCGCAAGCCCAGACGCTGCGCAACCAGTCGATCAACGAAGCCCAGACGCTGCGCAATCAGCCGTTCCAGGAATACAGCCAGCTCCTCGGGCTCGGCGGCAATATCCAGTCCCCAACCTATGCGCCGGGCTCGGCAGGGCAGGTGGCTCCGACCGATGTGGCGGGCATCAACTCGGCCTATGACGCCGCGCGCATGCAGCAGTATCAGGTGCAGCAGGGGCAGCAGAATGCCCTGATGGGCGGCTTGTTCGGGCTAGGCGGCTCGGCGCTCGGCGCTGCTGGCCTATTCGGCATGAGGCGGTAATGCCGAGTAATGACGCGCTCCTCGCCTCCTTGCTGCTCGGGCAGCGGCAGAAGCGCGACCCGCTGGAAATCTATCAGTCGTTCGGCAGGCAGCAGATGCAAGCGGGCAGCTCAACCGCGCCGCTCGGTTCCGGCAATGCGCTGGAGGGCATCGCGCGCGCGCTACAGGGCGGCATCGGCGGCCTGATGCAGGGCTGGGCACTCGGCAAGCAGGAAGATCAGGACAAGGGCAACATCGATGCGTTGACCAAGGCCACGACAGCGACCACCCCGGAATCGATTGCCGAGGCGCTGAAGGGCGTGAAGGGCAATTCCGAGATGATTATCCCAGTGCTGGGTCAGATCATCCAAGGCCGGCTCGACCAGACGTTGGCGCAGCAGCAGGCCGGAACCAAGCTCGGTCCCTTGATGGGTGCTGGGGCGCCTGCCGTGCCCGCTACGCCGCAGGGGCCAATGCCGCAGGGTGGAGGGGCCGCCACCCCGGCAGGCGTTCCACAGCCCGGCTACAGCCTCGCCAACAACCCCGGCAATATCCGGGCGACCACGATCCCGTGGGATGGCAAGGGCGCGCCGCAGAACGGCTTCGAGACGTTTGACTCTCCACAGTCTGGCACGAATGCGCAGTTCAAGAACTTCGCCGCGTATGTGCAGGCCAATCCGGGTCTCACTGTCGCGCAGGCGCTAGCGAAGTGGGCGCCCTCGACAGAAAACGACACCAACGGCTACATCAAGGGAATTGCTGAGGCGACCGGCATCAACCCAGCCATGCCGATGGCCGAAGTCCTGAAGGACCCGGCCATGGCTGCGCAACTCCTCGACGCGCAGACGCGGCGCGAGAAGGGCGGACTGCCGCAGGGCTACAGTGCCGATACCTTCACGCAGGCTGCCGGAGGCGCCGCGCCCGGCTCCATTCCGCCTGGCACCATCGCCGCGCCACAGGTTGCACAGGGCAGCGGGCCAACGCCTACGGCCCCGCAAGGACCGCCTACGGCCATGTCGAGCCCGGCCGGCGATCAGCTTCGCCAGCGCGCTCAGGCCGCGGTGCAGGCGGGCGACAACGTCACCGCGCTCAAGTTCGCGCAGGCCGCAGCGGAAGAAGATGCCAAGTGGGCAACGGAGATCGGCAAGAAGAACGTCGATCAGTCCATTGAGCAGCAGCGCTACCAGCGAGAGCGAGCGGACAAGCAAAGCGACCTCACGCAGCCGACAACGCCGGAGATGCACAAGCTCCGCGACGCTCGCGCCGAGGCTGATGCCATCATCGGGGCGCTCAACGACTTCCGATCCGAGTTCGAGAAGGGGCCGGGCTTTCGCTCTATCATGGGCGCGTCGACCCCGGCGAATACGGCTTACAACAATGCCGCTCTCCTGATGAAGGGGGAGGGGCTTTACAACCTCGGAGTTCTGAGCGGGCCGGATCTGGACATCATCCGCCGCACGCTGCCCGATCCGTCCACGTTCTCTGGCCAGAACACCAGCAAGGAGGAAATGCGAACGGCGGTTGAGAAGATCACGAACCTGATCAACTCCCGCATCACGGCGAAGGAACGCGCGATGGGGATTGCCCCATCGCCTGAAGCCGCTCCTGCTCCCGGAGCATCTGGGGCGATTCCTGCTCCGCCTCCCGGCTTCAGGCCGCTCCCATGAGCAATCTCGCCGTCAACGACGCTGGCGATGTCCTGATCTACGACGGTCAGGGCTGGAAGCCTGCACCCATGGCCGCAAACGATGCCGGCGAGAAGGTCGTCTATGACGGCGTGTCATGGAAGCCGCACGCCGATCTGGTAGGGGCCGCAAAGGGTGCGCAGCCACAGGGCCGCTCGGATGCGCTGGCGAACGCCTTCGGTGGTGGTGCGTTGCTGAATTTCGGCGACGAGGCAACGGCGGCCGTGCGCGCGGCGGCGCCGGGGCTGTCCAACTTCATGATGAGCGGCCCGGCCCTCCAGCGGGACGAGAGCATCGGCGGCAGTCCGACCCCGCAGACCGTCTCGACCGCGCCGACATTCCAGGGACGCTACGACGAGGAGCTGGCCCGTCAGCGGGCGCAGACCGGCGCCGATGCCAAGGCTTATCCGGTGATGACGACGGCCGGCAATATTGCGGGCGGCGTGGCGAGCACCGCACTGGCGCTTCCTGCGGCGGCGACATCTGCGGCGCCTACGTTGCTCGGCAACATTCTGAAGATGGGCGCAACCGGCGCGGGGCTGGGCGCCGTGGCCGGCGCTGGAGAAGGCCAAGGGCAAGACGACCGAATCGCGCGCGCGCTGTTCGGCGCTGGCGTCGGTGGCCTGACGGGCGGCGCAATGCCTGTCTTGGGCGCTGGCGTTCGTGCGGCGATGGAAACCGCGCCCGGCCGTTTTGTCAGTGAGAAGCTATACGCCCCTGCAGTGCGCACCATTGCATCGGCCTTGGGGCAGCCTACGGCCGCCAAGGGGTTATCCGCTGCCGCAGCCGATGGTGGCGTCTACGTGCCACCGCAGGGTCTGCAGGGCATCGCCGATCGCGCATCCAATGTGGCAGAGACGGGCGCAGTGGATCGCATCGCCACGGCCCTGCAGCGGGCACGGCTCGACCCCGCACAAGTCGAGCGCCGGCTTGGGCAACTCGGCGATCAGGCCATGTTGGCGGACGTGGATCCGCAGCTTCTCGGCATCGCGCGCGGTGCCAAGGTCATGCCGGGGGCGACCCGCACCCATGCGGAGAACGTCCTTACAGCGCGCGACCGTGGCGCGGGCAACCGCCTCGTGTCGGCTTTCGAGGGCGGCCAGCCGCCGCCATCCACCTTCGATCTGGCGCGCGGTATGGACGCCAACCGCTCCGCCGTGGGCGCGGAGATGTATGGCGCGATGCGCGGCAACAAGCTCAAGTATTCGGCGGAGATGCAGGACCTCATGAAGGTCCCGGCCGTCCGCGACGCTCTGGCCTCGATTGAGGCCGATGCGGCCAACACCGGGACAGCCCTGTCGCCCATCGAGATCGCACACCGCGTCAAGCAGCGGCTCAACGATACGGCGCAGGCGGCTTTCGCTTCCGGCAAGCCGATCAACAAGGCTGACCTTCGTTCGCTGGCGGACACCTGGGAGCGCGCCTTCTGGGACGCCAACCCGTCCGCGCGCGCCGCCGATCAGGCATACGCACAGGCGGCATCGTTGCCGGAGTTCATGGGCGCTGGCCGCAACTTCCTGCGTCGCGGAACGACCGACGCTGCGACGGAGGCATCGGCACCGGCCCTTGGCGATCTCCTCTCCCGCGCCGATCCGCAGCAGGCGATTGCGGCCCGTGCCGGCGCCACGAATGCTGCGCGCGAAACAGCGCTGGAGGGCACGCGCCCGGCTCGCGCGCTGGCTCAACGTGTCGACGAAAGCACGCCGGTTCGCGACAAGATCGTCCAGCTCTACGGCTCGCGGCAGGGCAACGACATCCTGCAGCGCGCATCGAGCGAGATGCAATTCGCCAAGACGAGCAACGACATCCTGCGCGGTTCGCAGACGGCGGAAAAGGCGGTCGACGCGCTCGACCTTGGCGGCGCCCGCGTGCGTGTCGGCTCGGGCGGCGTCACCAGCAACGTCATCGAGCGCATCGGCGATCTGCTCACGAAGATGACCGCGCCGAACGAAGCCGTCCGCGACGCCATCGGCCGGGCGACGCTCAACCCCGACAGCGCCGAAAGCCGCCGCTTGCTCGCACTCGCCGCCGAAGTTCTGAAGCGCCGCGCCGCCGGGTCGTCCGGTCAGGCCGCCTTTGCTGAAACTGCCGCCTCGCTGGCGGGGAGGGATTAATGCCATTCACCGGAGGCGTCTACAGCGCACCCAGCAGCCCCGGCGCCTTCAACCCGGCGACGGCTGGCCAGCAGGCCACGCCGGCCGCGTGGAACGCGCTGCTTGCCGACATCTCGACGGCGCTTTCTACCTGCGTCCTGAAGGACGGTACGCAGACCGTCACGGCGCATATCCCGCTCAACAGCCACAAACTGACGGGCGTCGCGGATGGCACGGCGGCCACCGATGCCGCGACGGTGGGGCAGGTGGCTGCCGGCGCCTTGAACGGTTCCGCCGACACGGGCGCGGCCAACGTCTATGTCATCACGCCAGCGCCAGCGATCAGCGCCTACGCGGCTTATCAGACCTTCCAGTTCACGGCGGCCAACACGAACACGGGCGCATCCACGCTCGCGGTGTCGGGCCTCGCGGCCAAAGCCATCAAGCATCTCGACGGAAGCGCGCTGCTGGCCGGCGATATCATCGCAACAGCCATCATTACGGTGGCCTACGATGGCGTGAATTTCCAACTTCTCTCGCCGCTCGGTATGCGCGGCACGGTCAACACCTGGCGCGCGGCACAGACGTTCGCCGCAGCCACGACGCATTCAGCCACAACCACGATGTCGGCCGCAGCATTCAACGGCGCGGCCCGCGTGAATGTGGCCTCCGCCACCACCGCCGATATCGGCGCGGCGGCCTCGAACTATGTCCGCATCACCGGCACCACGACGATCACCGGGCTTGGCACGATCGCGTCCGGCGCATGGCGTCACGTGACCTTCGCTGGGGCTCTCACACTGACGCACAACGCGACCAAGCTCGTGCTGCCGAACGGCGGAAGCAACATCGTTACGGCGGCCGGCGACCGGGCCATATTCATCTCTGACGCCTCGGGCAACTGGACCTGCCTGCAGTACCAGCGCGCGAGTGGCGCGGCCCTGCAGGGGTATTCGGCCCCGCAGTCGGCGACCGCCTACGGCACCTATTCGGGCGGAACGGTCACGATCCAGAAGGGCTCGGGAATTTCGAGCATCGTGGAGAACTCCACCGGCCGCTTCACGGTCACGATGTCGCCCGCGATGCCCGACACGAACTATCTCGTGCTCCTGACCGTGCGCGGCGACGTGAATATGTACATCGGCGAGAACCAGTCGGCGTCGCGCACGACATCCACGTTTCGCATCTACGTCGCCAAGGATGGCATCGGAGCCGCCGATCCAGACGCGCTCAACGTCCAAGTCCTGTCGCTGGCATAGCCATGGCCGATACACCCATCAGCCCAAAGGCTCCCATCACCAACGGCGCGTTGGTGAGCGCAGCCAACCCGCTGCCAGCCACGCAGGCGGCAGCCGCTGCGCCGGCAACCGCTGTGACCATCTCGCCCACAACCTTCGTCACCAACGGCGCGATCGTCAGCGCTTCCAACCCACTCCCCATCAGGCTGACCTGACCATGGCAGACATACCGATCTCTCCCGTCACGCCCGTAACGAATGGCAGCATCGTCACGGCGGCCAACCCGCTCCCGGTGACGGTGGTGGGCGGCAACGTCTCCCTTGTTCTGGGTTCCTCGGGAACCGCCTCATCGATCAGCACCGGCACGGCGGAAGTGCAGCTTGCATCGGTTGTCGTCCCCGCGATGGGAGCGAATGACCGGATCAGGATCTTCTCTGTATGGAGCTACACGAACAGCGGCAACAACAAGACGCTGCGCATCAGGCTCGGCGGCGCATCGGGCGTGGCCTACGCCGCCGTCGTGGCGACAAATACCGCGCAGGCGCAGTTTCCGACCTTCATCAGCAACGCGGGCGCAACGAACTCACAAAAGGGCGGCTTCGCGCCGTCTTCCACTGTCGGCTTCGGATCGTCGGCCGCGGCCATCACGACGGGCGCGCTGGAAACCAACGCAGGCACCACCGTTTATTTCAGCGGGCAACCGGCATCGGGCGGCGAGACGGTCACGCTCGAGAGCTACACCGTCGAACTGATCCGGGGAGTTTGACCATGGCCTCGGAGTTCATGCTTTTTACGCCGGTCAACGATGGGGTTGGCGCAAGCCTTTCCTGCTCCGGCTCAACAAGCCGGGTCGAGCTTCCTTACCCGGACGAAGGCAGCGTCTGGGCCGTGAACAACACGGGCCTCGATTACGTGTTCCTGGCGTTCGGACTGAGCGACAGCCTGGAGGCAACAACCGCCTGCATGGCATTCGCTCCCGGCCTGACCTACATCGGCATCCCGAATGCGGGCAGCACCAGCGCGCCCCGCTGGATGGCCGGCATCACGGCGGGAACCGTGAGCCTCGTGCAGATCACGGCCGGCGTCACGGAGACCTCATAGATGTATGACGGCCTCCAGTTCAACCGGGGGAACCTCGCCCGATTTGGGACGGGGCCGGACGCGATTGTCGATATCACGCACGGCGGCACGGGAGCGGACAACGCCCACGCCGCGCGGGTTAATCTTGGCATCCCGATCAGTGACGCCGGGGAATGGAACGGCGAGCCGGTTGCCGTTGCTTACGGCGGAACGGGCGCGGACAACCCGACAGATGCCCAGACCAATCTGGAAATCTACCAGTCCATCTACAATTTCGGGGCAGACGGAGCCGGGGGCGCGGTCGATCTTGCGGCGCTCGATGCGATGCTGGCGGAGCTTTCGGCCAACCTGCCGCGCCTGCCGGTGTGGGCACAGGGGCCGATCAATGTCGGCGCGCTGATCCCCAATCCAAACGCAGATCCGATGCCGTATCTGCAACGGATATACGCGGCCTTCGATGTCCCCGAGCTGCAGGGCGCCATTTTCGATTACACCACCGTCTGCAATTGGATATTCCCGACACGCCCCGTCGCGCCGAACCTCGGGCCGCAGAATCAGTACCTCACTCCGCCTCGCATCAGCACGCATCGATGGCTCGGCGCGACGTGGGATTTCTCCGGCATGTCGTCTCATTCTGGCTCCGCGAACTTCGTCCGCCGCGAGTGCAGTTTCGGATCGCAGGTGGCTATATCGGGCAGCATCACGGGCGGCAGCACGGTCACGTTCAACGTCACGGCGGGCATGGGGTCCACCTTCCCGGTGCGGAGCCGCGTTCTCCTGCGCGCGACGGCCGGTTTCGATGACCTAGCGCTCGGGGCCTACACCCTGAACGATGCGCAGGGCGTCGCGATCACCGGACAGGTGACGAGCGGCACGACGCTTACGGTATCCGGCGCCGCGGCGGGCTCAATCGAGATCGGTTGCCAGATCACGGACGGAGGCATCGCCGCGAATACCTATGTGACGGCCTTCCAGAGCGGCACAGGCGGCAACGGGACATACACCATCACGCCATCGCAGGGAGATATCGGGCCGGCCGCGATGCTCTCGTGGCGGGGCCACAATGTAAAGGCAGATGACCTGATCGTGAAGGAGACGACGGCAAATACCGTCACGGTCTTCCAGCCGCCGCAATACGACTATCCGTCCGGCGCCGCCCCGGTGCTGCAGCTCTATCAGGACGAACCACAAATCAAACTCATCAACCCGAGCGCCATCGGCCCCGGCCGAACGGTGTTGGGTAGCAACCAGGACCATCTCTTTTTCATCGGCGGCGGTCGGAATTTCCAGATGGAAGGGGGGCGTATACGCAACTTCGGAGGCCGCAGCGTCCGGCTGCTAAGCGTCATGGGCGGATCGATCACGGATTACGAATGGATCGGTCCTGTCTATGAAGGCGACGCCGGCACGGGCGCCAGCGCCGTTGCGATCTACGACAATACGACTGATTTCCTGGTCAAGAACGCACGCTCCTTCGGCGGTTTCCAGCCGTGGATCTATAGTGGCAGCGGCTACCTTTGGGGGGTCACCCGGCGCGTTCGGATGGAGGACATAGATGCCTACAGTGCGCGTGGGTCATTCAGCACACATAATCTGTCGGAGCAACTGACGTGGAACAACTGCACGGCGTTCAATTCCACGCAGTCATCCTTCGATATTCGCTGCCGCGATTGCTCTGTGTTGAATAGTACCGTCATTGACGGTGGCTCCAGCGCCCTGCTTTTCCGCCTCGCGCCAAACGGGCTGCTTGTCGATAATTTCACGGTCAACACGGCTGTGGGCGGTATTGTCCTGGAGGATTCAAGCGATCCTCCATGGGAAGATATTCCTGGCGATCTGACGTTCCGCAACAGTCGCCTCAACGACATTGGTGGCGTCGGCTCGCTGGGCGGCGTGACCATGTACTACTCCCAGATGGTCAACGGCGCGCGCCCGACGCTCGGCTCTCTGACGATCGGCAACGTCAACGTGTCGATGAACGACAACACAACCGCCGTGCGCGTTGGCGGTAAGTGGACCGCACCGCAAGTCGATTTCGTGGCCGCGCCGGCATCGGGCGCGGCTCCAGCCGGACGCGCCATCATTCTTGATGCAGCCGCGTCCACCAGTTTTACCGGCAACAGTTCTGGCACCACTGACATTATAGTGACGCCGCCAATGTTGGGCTGGAGCGGCACTCTCTTGGCGCCGGGGAACGTCGTCGTTGGCATCGGCGTGCCGGCGAATACGACAATCGTGTCGCAGACATCGGGCACGGAAGGCCGAGACGGTGTCTACGTTCTAAGCGCCGCGACGACACTGACGGATGTTGCCTGCACCATCTCCAGTGCGCCGGGTTATGGCCCTAGTGATCCGAATATTGCGCTGACGCAATCATCGACCTACGCCGTTCCTTCGTATGCGGACTTTACAGGTCTGATAACCACCGCGGCCACACTCAACGGTCTGACGAGCACGCGGGCGTACATCGTACCCGCGACGCCGTCCGCCCCATTGCTTAATGAGCAGGGTTTTACTCCTCGGAGTTCTGGCGAGTTCATCAACAACGGCGCGACAGGTATGGTGGTGTTCACGCTTCCGCCGGCATCGGCGCAGCTTGTCCGGCGTTATCGCTTCATCGTGGCCGATGCGGACGGAATTCAAGTGGCCAGCGTAGGCAATGACACGATCCAGATTGCCAACGGTGCACCCGGTGCCGCGCCAGGCACGATCACGTCCACGTCCGTGGGCGCCATCTGTGAGCTTGAATCAATCAGCAGCACACAGTGGGTCGCGTGGACGAATAACGATGCTCTATGGACGGTGGCGTGATGACCAAGGATGACCTTCGTTACATTTTGGGCCAGTCCCTGATCGACTTTCGAGACACCGTGCCGAGCGCGTCCACTGATGTTCTCGTGGCCTTTCGTGCCGAGTTGGCAGAGCAAGCCGGGGTCTCCACTTCCGACTTCGCCATTAGCGTAATCGACGCCGAACTGGCCAAGAGGGCGTAGCATGGATCGCGCCGTGATGGACGCTTGAATGTTTGAGGGGTTGCAGCTCAACAAGGCCAATCTCGCACGGTTCGGCGCGGGGCCGGATGCCGTGTTGGATATCGCCCACGGCGGCACGGGGGCCGACAACGCGCTGGAGGCGGCGGCCAATCTTGGCGTGCCGGCAGACCTTGAAATCCTGGCCGACCTTACGGCGGCGGTGTTCGCAGAGGCGCCAGGCATGGCCCTCACGCGCGCCCATTCCACGCCGGGCGATGACGGCGGCGGAACGTGGCTCAAGCGGCCCGGCGACCGATCGGCTGTCGTAGCCGCAGACCCCCTGAATGCCTTCTGGGCGCCACCCGATTCGGATTCCTCGGGCGCTTCCGGGGCATGGGAGCGGGTCTATCTCGGCGGCCCGTGGATTCAGTGGTTCGGCGTCACGCCGCCCACGGGCGACGGCAGCATAGACATGCTGACGGCCACGCTGTCCTATCGGGTGGCGTCCGGCGATCAGGATTTTGTCCTGTCGGACGCGGGTATCGCAGTGGCGAGCAACAGCGGTGTTGCCCAGACGCTCACCATACCACCACAGTCGTCCGTTGCTTGGGCGACTGGCGCAATCATCGATGTGCTGGTGGTCGGCGGCGTCGCGCCCATCATCGCGGCGGGTGTAGGCGTCATCCTCCATGCGTCACAAGGCACTGACCTGACTGGCGTCTATCAGGCTCGGTTGTTCCGCGCGCGGCAGGATGTCTGGGATCTGGTACTATCTCCCAAACAGCAATTCCTGACACAGCTCACGGTCTCCAATTCGGGTTGGAACCCACGCACTGATCCGCCGCAGGGCAACACGACGCCCGCTACCGCGCTAGTTATGATTGGCGGCAAGTACAACTTCGATCGTCTCGTGTCGCCCAATCCCGGCTATTACCAGTGGGGCCTCTACAGCTATCTCGTGAACATTGGTACCGGCCCGATGACGGCCGTGAATGGCCGTGTGCGAGGTAACACGGCGCACGCTGGCGGCTTCACGACTCGCGTCTATGGCGTAGACCCGATCACGCACGGCATCGAGATTGCCATGGGAGCGTGGCCGTCCAGCGGCACGGGTGACTTCGTCATAGGCTCTCCGGTCATCACCAATATTGTGATGGACGAGAACCTGGACGAGGGCTCGCGTTGGGAATCCACCATGCCGATGGTGGCGAGCACCTACGTTGATACGGGAACGACCATCCTGTCCGTGGCTGGGCCGCCCGGCGCACCCACGTCCATCACCATGTCGAAGCCGGCGCTCGCCAGCGGGACGGACGAAGACTTCAGCGCCATGCCGGCCGGCACGATCGAGGTCATCGGCGCGCTTATTACCAGCACGTCGGGCACGGCGGAGGCCGAAACCAGCGTAGGCATTCAATTCCAGGCGCAGTCGCCGGAATCTGCGCTCTATCGCGGCTTAAGCTTCGGCGCGTCGGCCCTGCGATCGACCGGCATCGGCGCGCGCTTCGGGCTCACGAGCGGCGACAAGGGCATCTCGTTCGAGAGCACGAGCTTCACGAACGGGCTCTATTTCGCGAGCGCCGCTTTCACCGGCCCCGCGATCCGGTTCAATAGCGTCACAGCCACCATGCTGGGCGAGTTCAAGGGCAGCACAACCGATGCGGTGCTGTACCTCAAGCAGACCGGCTCGGGCGATGTCTTCCGCGCCAACGACATGAGCAGCGACGCGACCCCGGTGCTGATCAATGCCAGCGGCATGATCGTCTCAGGCTATGCGACTGCGCTCACCTACAATAGCTCGCCCAATGTCGGCGTGCAGTTGTCGAGCACCAGTTCCAATCGATCGGGGCTGGCGCTGGGGCAGTGGGCCAATGACGCGGCGGGCGGTCAGATCATCTTCGCCAAATCGCGCTCGGGCACGACGGGCACGCAGACCATCGTGCAAAGCGGCGATGCGCTGGGCATCGTCCGTTGGGAAGGGTCGGACGGGACCGCCTTCATCCCCGCCGCCAATATCCAATGCGTCGTTGACGGATCGCCAGGCACCAACGATGTTCCGAGCCGGATGGTGTTCCGCACCAGCGCAGTGGGCGCGGGCACACCGGGTGAGCGGCTGCGCATCACCAATGACGGAACGATCCAGCATTCCAGCGCCGTGCGCACCGTCATTTCGGCCAGCAGTCACCTCACCTTGCGCTCGTACACCGTGGCGACGCTGCCGAGCGCCGCGACCGCAGCGCAGATGATCTACGTGAGCGACGGCACATCCAACAAACGCATGGCGGTATCGGACGGCACCAACTGGCGCTGGCCGGATGGCGCAATCGTCTCTTGAGGATACCAATGGAAAAGCGCACTCGCCCCTATGAAGTCCTGATCCGCATTGCCCCTGGTGGGATCGAGACCGCGCACGTCAGCGAGATTGAAGAGATCGTCGAGGATGGCAACGTGACGTTTGCCCGCGAGCTGCCGCCCCGGCCTCTGGCGATCGCCGGCCCGGAGTTCGCCGGGATCGTCAAATTGATCGACCGCATAACACTGGCAGAGCGGGACCAACTGGCGGCCAGCCATGACGCGCTGACGTGCACACATCGCGACCTGTGCGCCGACCACGAGCGGCTGCAGGGCGCGCTGGCGACACAGAAAGAAGAGACGGCGACACGGCAGGAAGCCTTGGTCGCCGCGCGGGAAAAGATGGCAGAAGTCGAGCAGCAGAAGGCGCTCTTGAATGTGCAGGTGATGGAACTGCGCGACGAGCTGGCCCAGCTGAAGAGGCGCAAGACGGGGGATCGTGTCTGATGGACCAAGCCGCCGTGGAGACCGCGAAGCTGCTGGGCACCGGGCCAGTGCAGCTCGTGCTTGCCATCGGGCTTGTGTTCTTCGCTGGCGCGGCGATCTGGCTCGGCCGGATGCTCTTCAACCAGATGAATGAGTGTCATGCGCAGACGCTCGACATCACGACGAAGAAGATCGAATCGGACAACAAGCTCGCAGCCGCTCTGGAGGGGCTGGAGCGCGTCATAGAGGCGATCAAGCGATGACCTGCCATCTGCCGCCCGAACTGCAAGAGGCCGCCGCCAAGGCCGAGCGCCGCAAGGAAGAGGCGATGGAACGGCTCATCCAGCAGGCGGGAGGGGATGGCAAGCCTGACCCTTTTCTAAAGGCGATGGAAGGGCTGATTGACGCGGACAAGCGCGTCGTGGACGTGCTGCGCAACAAGGATACTCGATGACCCCTGACGCGTTCTTCCCCCGCATCGTGGAGCCGACGCTCCAATACATGGCGGCGAGCCCGAGCATCAACATCCCCCTGAGCGTGAGCGCTCGCGTCGTCACGATGACGATTGCCGGGCAGGAGAGCCGGTGGACCTACCGTCGTCAGATCGGCGGCCCAGCTCGCTCGTTCTGGCAGTTCGAGAAGGGCGGCGGCGTCTCTGGTGTGCTCAATCATCCGTCGACTGCCCTGAAGGCGAAAGTCATTTGCGGTGTGCTCGACATCGAAAGCGACATGGCGACGGTATTCGAGGCGATGGCTTGGAACGACACGCTGGCGTGCGCCATGGCCCGGCTGCTGCTCTGGACCGATCCCGCGCCGCTGCCCGCTGTCGGCGACAAGGAAGGGGCCTGGCAATACTACCTCCGCACCTGGCGGCCGGGAATGCCGCATCCTGAAAGCTGGTCCGGCCTCTATGACCAGTCCCTCGCGGCGGTCGGCGTATGACGTGGCTCCGTCTCGCCCCGTGGGCCATGGCCGCGATGATGCTCGCCATCTGCGTCCTTGGCTGGTTCCGCCTCCAATCCTTGGTTGAAGCCAACGCCGTCATGAAAGAGCGCAACAAGGTCATGGCAGAAGCCATCGAGGAGCAGAAGAATGCGCTTAGGAATCGCGCCAAGATCGAGGAACAGATTCGCGGTCTTAGCCCTGATGACGTGCTCAAGCGCCTGCAGTAGCGCGCCGGCCGTCGTCAGCGCCGATACGTCCTGCGAGCGGTTCCGGCACATCAGCGCCACGGATGCCCAGCGGGACGCCATGAAGCTCGATTGGCTGCGTTGGCAGAGCTTGGCCGAGCAAGTCGCCGCTCACAACGTCGAATATGACGGGGCGTGTCTGAAGCCAGTGGCGGGGTAGGGGAGTTGGCGGAAGGCTGAGGAGTCGAACCCCGACGCTTTCACGTCCTGTAGCCCGCTTCGAACGGGTTTGCCGGCCGCCCGGCAGAACCTTCCTATTGGTGTGTGGCTCGCGATGATCGCTTGGGAGCTACGGGGCGCATGGCGATTATCTATCACAAGCGCGACCCGAAGGCACCCCAATCTTCTCCTCACGTCCCTGTTCGGAGGGAGGGGCGGGAAGTGGCATGAAATGAGTCGGTCGCGCGTCCTCGTCGCCATTGTCGCTGTACCAGCAGCCGCGGCCGGCCTTCGCGAGGGGTTCCCACCAGATGACGGACATGCAGCCCTGGGGGTCGAGCGCATCATCCGGCAGGTAGCCGAGCAGGTATTTGCCGCGCACACTCCCATGCTCAACCGTGCTCTTGGGAGCTGCCTTAATCGGCAGCCATCCACTCCCTGCAGACAGGCGCTCGATGGCGGCGACCAGGTCGGAAATGACGCCAGCGGAGTCTCCGGCGCCGCCGCTGATGATCCATCCGCAAGCATGCTCTATCAGTTCTCTATCGGTGGTCATTGGTCCTCGCCGTAGTCGTCAGCCCATTGAATTAGACAGTCTGGACAGAGCGCCTCGCCATCGTCGCTGAACCCGCACGCAGGCTCATTGCAGCCTCGCGCCTCGCATGTTTGGTTGCCGCTGCCATTGCAGACCGGACACTCGCCGGTCGCCCACACGTCAGGGTCATTGCCGCCGTAGCGGGAGGCGTAGAGTTTCCCTTCGCCGGAACACTTCGTGCATGCCAGGATACTCATCCTCGTTCACTCCTGCGTATCGGTGGGGTGGTGGTGGCTACGCGCGGCTTCGCCGCTACCGCGCCCATCCCGTTCGTCGGCTGGGCTTTCCGGCGCATGGGCGAAATTCATCGATCCGCCCGCAGGTCGGCAGCATACTCGGCGGCTGCGTCAGAATCGGACGCAACGACCGCTATGGCTTCGTCGTACCCCTTGTCCTGCAGCCAGTCGGACACGACATCCTCAAGGTGCTTCTGGTGTAGGTCTTGGAAGGCCCCCATGTCGAGCAAGTCGGCTTTGGCCGAGATCAACTCGACCTCGGCAGGATAGCCTTGCTCCCAGCAACCAACGTGGCGGTTCCAGTAGTCGACCGAGCCGGGCGTGTAGTTGAACTCAATTTCGCAATCTATCTCAGCCCCGATATCCGGGTCGCCATGTGGGATGGTCGCGGTCATCTTGTGCTTGCTCATCTCGCCACAGTCCTTCCGTCTACAGTCCTCTTGAACGGCGTATCCCTCCCGCATTTCCATGCGGAGCGCTTGCGCAAGCCCAGATGGTTTCTTTCCTGCCGCTTGGCCTTGGCGATCATTCGCACGTCGTCCGCCGTCTTCGGTTTATGACAGCAATCCAGTCCCAAAAGCTTCCCGTCTGCCGCCGTCAGCGGGCGAGACTTGTCGACGGCCAGCGCGTCAGGGATGGTGTGATCTATCTGCCAGCGCTTCGCCCCCAGCACGAGGCAACAACCCTCACAGCAGATCATATTCAGTCGCGTGGCGCGCTTGATGATCTCGAACTTCACGGTGCGGGAGAACTCGCGGCGGTTCATTTCCCCTCCCAACACGGGCAATCTTTCCCGTCACTCGGCTGCATGTACGAGCCAGGGCGCTTTAGCCGATTTGGCAGGGCATACGGGTCGTCTTGACGAACAGAGGCCGGCCAGATGATCGCTGGAACCTCCCACCTGCACTTGTATGCATGGGCGTGATAAAATGGTTTCCCGTCATCACGGGGCTGCAGGAAGCGGCAGGTTCCGCATTTCTTCTTCATGCCCCTTTCTCCTCGCGAAGGGGGATGCCCTGCTTGGCGACTGGTGCTGGGCGGCTTCCAGAGAGAAGGTCGCCGGGATCGGTCAGCACGATGCCTTTCTCGGAGAAGTGCCGATGCACGCCGTCCAGATAGGCCGTGTGCTGCTTCGTGGTCATGAGCCGGCTGACAGGGAAGTCCAGCGGCTCCATCATCAGGGCCAGCTTCTGCTCATAGGGCAGGGGCCTCACGATGGCGTCGTAGCGCTCGCGGAAGCCATCGTGCTCCGCTCGTAGGATCGGAACGCCGATGGTGAGCTTGCAATAGCCGCGCACCTCTTCCGGCGCCTGGTCCCCGAGCTGCTCGGATATCTCGTTCAGCCACTGGCGCTGAAGTTTGTTCTGCTTCAACGTCCGCTTGCCTCCCTTGATCAGAGAGACGGTGAGCGGCAAGGGCTGCGTTTCGATGAAGCGAAGCAGCATCTTGCGGTCGTACTCTGTTTCAACGAAACGCTGCGCCATTGCTACCTCCGAATGGCCGTCTTGGCCGTCTCGTAGATGCGCACGCCGGGGATGTCGCGCACGCCGCCCTTGATCGCGGCATCAATCATCGCCTGATTGGCCAGCATGTAGTGACGCGGGAGCTTTTCCAGATCCTCGACTTCGCCGACCCACTTCGTGCTGACAGACGCCTTGTTGCCGGTACTGCTCGACACGACGCGGGCAACGTCCTTGACGGCGACGGGCGCGACGTAGACGGGAGCGACGGGCGCGGGGGCGGGTTCATCGAAGGCGGCAGCTTCCTTGCGCAGCCGCTCGTTCTCGGCATCGGCAGAGGCCTTTGCCGCGGCGGCGGCTTCCGCGTCCGCGCGGCGCTTTGCTGCCAAGATAGCGTTGGCGCGGTCGTCCAGCGCCTTCACCACACGGTCAATGGAAGCCTTCAGGGGCGCGCGGATGCCGTTGAAGAAGTCGTCCACGGTCCGCCCGGCCTCAAGGTGCGGGGCCTTCTCCACCTTGTGCGCCGCGTCGGCTTCCTTGAGCCATGCCTTCAGGTCCGCCGCCGTGTCCGTGTAGGCCGCCGCTTCTTCGTCCGACTCGATGGCGCGTAGCTCGGCCGGCACCAGGGCGGCGGCTTCCGTCGCCTCCTTGAGGAGGTCGGCGTGATCGAGGGCGAGCCTGTCGGCCAAGGGCGGCTCATTATGATGCCGAGTGATCGTGTCCATTAGGCAGCTACCTTTCTTTCTAACGCACCATTGTACGTGTCGAGCAATTCCTCGAACGCCTTGGGGAGGGCCGTCTCGATAACGTCGATGCGGGCCTTGTTCTCGATCCACCAGTCGCGGGCGACGTGCTCATCCTTGTCCGACAGGTATTCGCGAGAAGCCTTCACCCATTCGAGCCGCTTGATGGCATTGCCAGCGGCGGCAGAGTTGTTGACCGAAGCCGCCTTCTTCTTCGCCTTGTCGGCCTCATACTGGTTCTCTCCGTTGCCCCGCACCATGTCGCGGTCGGCAGGATCGACCTTGAGGGATTCCGTCTGCGCCATGCCCGGATGTCGCCGCTCGGGGCGGAACTGCGTGCCGCCACCAGCGGTGCCGCGCGCGCCCGGCTTGAACGGAACGCTCTTCCCCTCTGCCTGATTGCCGTCCGCACTGTTGCCGTCGTCATCCTCGTCCGCCGTGATGCAGAGGAGGGCCGACACGCCGTAGCGGCGAGCGTAGGTCTGCGCGCTGCCAAGCTCCTGATTGCCGGGCGGATAGGTCTTGCCGTCGTTGCCTTGCCGGCCGCTGACGAACATCGGCGTGACATTGCTTATCCACTCGCCAGAAGAGTGATACAGTGTCGTCTCGACGGCGTAGTGCTCGCCCCAAGACGAGAGCGCCTGGCTCATCGCAAGGGATTGCTCCGCGAGCGCCGGCATGGTGGCCGACAAGATCGCATCCATGGTGGCGTAGCGGAACGTGTACGATCCGCCCGTTCGCGTCGTCACCTTGACCTCGCGGTCCTTGGGGATCGCCGCGAAGTTCTTCTGGGCTGCGGCGAGCGCGGCGGCGAGGGCGGCAATGCTGGTAGACCGATTGCGGAAGATCGGCGCTTCGCTCTGGTTCAAAATGGTATCAGGCATCTTCTATCCTTCAATGTGTGAGTAGGGAGAGGGCCTACAGCGTCACCGGACCGGACAAGCGAAGGTCCGCGTCCTCTATCGCGCCGATGTCGTTTTCCAGACGGCACTTTCTCCGCCACGCCGGCCCCTCGGCGTCATTCACCAGATCGCTGATGGCGTCGTCGATGTGTTCCATCGTGCCTGTGGCGTCGCAGTCGTGGTCACGAGCGTAGGCCAGCACCAGTTCGTTGATGGCCCTGTAGAGCGTGACGCCGCCGCGCTTGATGGCGTCGATCTGGGCCTCAACTTCATCGAGCTGGGCGTAAAGCCGTTCTGTATTCGGCATTGCAAGGTCCTCCTGTTGGTGGCGCTCGATAGGGGCCGCGACTGCGGGCACGCCATTATTCTGCTGGTGCGGAGTGCGGAGCGCGTTGCCGGCGGCATATGTGGCGGGGGTGAGGGTCATGGCGCGCTCCTGCGTTACGAACGATCGAGCGGGGCTAGGTCGAGGAACGAAGCGGCCTTCACGCCCATTCCCACGAGTATCTGCACCACGCATTCGGCGAATTGAGCCAGAACGCTATCAGCTTCAGGGCATTGTCATGATGTGGGGCGCCCTTGATTAGCGCGATACGATCGCCAACCAGGAACGAGGCCTTGTAAGACCAGCCAATCGGCAAGCCTTCATTTTGCATAGCCTTTGCCCGCGTCAACCAGATTTGTCCGAGGGAATAATCTCCGTTGCGAAAACCCTGCACGCTCTGGTCACCAGTCTTCCACCAGATAGAGACTGACTGGCGGATCTCATCGAGTTTTTTCAGCGCGCGGTCGATATCAAGTGGGAACAGTTTATCCCGGCTGACGCCATCGGCCAAGAGTGCTGCTGCCATCACCCGCCATCAATAGTGGCCGGTAAAAGTATTACAAAAGGAGGCAACCGCCTCAACACAGAAAGGGGAAGAGTCACAACACAGAAAAGAAAAAAGAGAAGCACCCTCTCAGGCACCCTCCCCGGTAGCATCGTCACGTGACCCGTCATTCTCAGGAACACGCACAACAGCAACTTCCACGACCGGTGGGTCTCCTGCCAAGTCCACCCGATGATCCTCACCCGCATGGCCCTCCTCGACTACTTGCTCACAGGTGCCTAGCCCCAGCGTCTGCTCTCCAGCCCCAGCCTCGTCGTCGCCGGGCTCCTCCTCGCCACCACTGGACTCAACACCATAAGGCATTGACGGAGGCAGGAGAGAGGACACCGAGGCCCCTGGGTCCTCAGCCGCAGCCTGGAGAGTAGCCTTCCAACCTTCCTGGAAGCCCCGATCACGTGTAGGGCCGAAGACCTCCAGAGATGCCGAGGTGAGCTCAGCCCGGTAGGCCGGAGATGAACGAAAAGTCTCCACTGCCTCCTCGTAGGCGGTCGACATCGACAAGCGCAGCTCGGCCAGCTACGCCTTCATCTCTAGGACTCGAAGCCCCATAGCCTTGGCCTATGTCTCCAGCTTAGATGCATGGGCTTCGGCTGTCTCTGCCCGAGTATGGAAGGAGTCCCGGTCCCTCTCCATCTCAGCGAGGACCGACCCCACTTGTTCTAGTTGCTCCTGCTACCCGGCGACCTTCGCCTCCGACGCCTGCAGGCGCCCCTCCAGCTCCTCGCACTTGGCCACCAAACCTGCTTGCCCGGCTCGGCTAGCCTCCAAGTCCCGAGCAACGCCGTCAAAATGGTACTACCATAGGCGGAACACCCTGCCCAACGCGATGAAGTTCTTCACCGCAAGATCTGCCAACTCATCTTGAGCCCTGAGACCGAACTCGCCTGTCCAGTCCCCGTGGTTCATAGTCTTGTTTATGAAGGCATTCGCCTCCATCCAGAGGTGAGACTTGAGGATGTGCTCTTCCGACGGCAGGAAGCGAGGGCCCGAAGGAACAATTAGCGACAGGAGGCGAGCCCTCACCTCCTCCAAGGTAAGTGAATCATCATCAAGGGCCAGAGCCTTGCCATTGTCAAGTATCTCCCTCTCGGAAGCAGACGCCAGGGCATCAACCGCAGACTCAACGACCGGCGGGGACGGAGGAGGAACCTAAGGAGGAGTCGGAATCTTGGATGGAGACGACGACGCGGTCCAACCACAGACCAAGACAGAAGCTCTGCTCCTCTTCCTTGGGCGATGCTGGCTGTCCAACGTCGCCAACTCGGCCACATCTAGCAGAATATGACTGTTGCCGGGCATAGAGGACTGCGCTTCATCAGGACTAGCAGCTTCCTCGGAGATTTCTCTCCCAGCATTCGACTCACCACTGACCGCAGGCGTCGTCGGGACAGACGCAGGAAGTGGATATTGGAGCCACCCCGGAGCGAAGGCAACTGCGGCTTGGGGGGCGACGACTGTTACCTGGCCAGCCCCAGGCGCGACGTGATCCACAGGAGCAGGAGTGCACCGCGGCAAATGCACGACCTCGTAATGCCATGTCGTCACGTCTGGTGATCCTACAATCAAGCCAAACTTGGTCAGCCCAGTTCGCCACCAACACAACCTGATGAAAACTCAAGGTGAATACCCTATGATAATGGGGGGCTCAATCCCAGTTCCCGGAGCACCACAGGGGTCAGTAGGAGATCAGCATTAGCCAAAGGAAACTTGAGGATGGCATTTATCTTCTTGGCCTCCTCGGGAGTAGCCGAAGGCTTCCTGTCTGCCCATAGGGGGCGAGAGCCCCTAACCCTCCATTCAACAGGGGAATTGTAATCCTTCGACTTGATGATATACACATAACGCTGCGTCCAACCCTTGAGGTTGGAGGCATTTAGGTAATGTCATTGAACAAACCACCACTGACCCTTGTCATCATCGGCAACACCGGTCAGTATCCCATTAACCTGGATCTTTCGTCCCCGTTAATGAATAAACCTATCTTTACTTTTTTTTTACTAAAGTGATACTTGCAAGGGACAAGGGGAGATAGTCGACTCATGCCTTCCTGCAAGAAAATTATATATATATGAAGTAGAATAAAGAGAGAGGAGGAAAGGGATACAAAGGACACCAACGGTCCAGGGGTGGGGGGGAATCCTACTAAGGTAGGGAGGAGCCCAAAAATGACAAGGGCTGAGAGCCCACTACAACGGAATAGGCAAGAAAGCACTCACAGTCCCAACATATAGTGTTCTTAATCGGAATCCCAATCAGAGTCGGAAGACATAGAACAAAAAGAAGAGCTTCTAAAGTGAACACCTCGACGACGAACCAGAGAGCTAGGCCAATCAGAAGGGTCAACATCTGAGCCATCATGATATAGCTCCTCAGAGGCGAGAGAGAGAACCGGCGGCGGGGGCACAGGCAGTGTCATCTTGAACCGACTAGAGTGACAGGGACGGGGGGAGGAGCATCCTCCTCTAGACAAGGCTCCGTGTGGCAGACATCGGTAGCTCAAACTTTCTTACGTAGGGTAGCTACAAAGGAGAGTCGAGGAGGATCTAGAGAAGCATCACTAGAGGACGAGGATGAGGCCGTGGCACCCAATGGTGAGACGACGAAGGCTTGGGAAGTAGACGGCCCAGGACGGGCAAAAGAAGAAGCAGCAGAAGGTGACCAAGCCTGGGCTACCACGTTGAGCCCAGCAGCGGTGGCAGGTACGCGAGGAGGGCCTTCCAGCCCTAGCGGCACGGCAGAGGAGGCAGCCAAGCCTAGAACGATGAAGGCACCATGCGAGAGCCGTGCGAGCGGACAGGCGGGGGGGCCAACCTCCACACCGGAGGGAGCGACAGAGCAAGATAGAGCGCCCTGCACCAAGGGAGCGATGGACGACGACGAAAAGCCCTGCGGTGAGGGAGCAAGAGCACCGTGAAGCTGAGGAGAGGCCGACGGGGGGAGCAGACCCGAAGAGACTGGAGGTAGCGACGCAACCCAAGCCGGGGAGGGCGGTCCAACAAGGTGGACGGGAGCAGCCACGGCAGGCAGAGACTCGTCCCAAGGTGAGGAGGGTCCACCAAAGGGGATGGGAGCGACCACGATAGACAAAGGGAAAGCCCCCTCGACTACCAGGCCAACCACCAACGTGGGATCTGTAACGCAGGGTGAGGGGGGCGACGAAGGTGGGGCCATAGCTGACGAAGGCGAAGAAGAATGAGCAGGGGGCTGCAGCAGCCCGTCTGACTCCAGCCCAAAGGCAGGAGGCTCCACAGGCGAGGCCGCAAGCACGAAGGCACCAGCCCCTGGAACATCCACGGCAGGCAGAGGAACCGGGGTGCCAGGAGGACGGTTACACAGCGAGGCCACCAGCGGAGGGGGACCAAGCATGCTTCCAAGGGCCTCCCCCGACGCGAGGCCGTGGGGAGGAGAGGAGCAGTCGGCCAAGGGGCCACCAATAGGGCAGATGTCGATGAACAAACCAACGCTATTTCTTGTCATCATCGACAAGGTCAATCAATGAACCGTCAACCCAGATCTTCCGTCCCCGTTAACAAGTAGACCCACCCTTGCTTCGACATCTAACCAATGTTGATGAACAAACCCCCGCCCGTCTTGACATCAATTCCGCACATCAAGTCAAAAAAATGAATAAAAATAAAAAAATAAATGAAAATAAATGAGGCCTAAAATAGAGATGCCTCGCCGGCCTTACCCAAATACTTTGAGTAAGGACAAAAATGGCTATAACTCGACTGTGGCAAAAATCCGAAAGGACGTGATATGTTTATACAATAGTCCAGATTCACTATTACAAGTCAAACACTGTACACGAGTCAAAATAAACAACTACACAGGGCATACCCCGGCCAAAAGGTACAAGAAAAGGACAGACCAACTAACAACCCACTGTTGGCACCTATGACCTGCCATCAAAAGCATGGGAAGCACTAGCAGTCGACTGCTACTGCTCACCTAGAAAAAGGAAGGGTGAGTCTCACAACATAGACTTAGTAGGGTTCACGCGGATCCCTACCTCGCAACTAAACATATAAAAGTAATTAAGCATGCAGTGGCATAAGAAATAACAGTTTAATAAAGTTGTACAACTATCTAAATAGTTTAAAAACAACTAAATAAGATGCCAATTACAATTGAAACACGAGAGTCATAAACTAAATCTACCAATAGAATAAAATTTAACACTTCCAAGTGACAGGAGAAAGAAGGAAGACCACCAGAAGAAAGAAACCAGATGCGTCCACTGACGATGTACACTGCGTCTCAAGTATCTCCACAAGCTTGGAACACGACAAGTGAGACACGTAACAGTAACCGAAGTCAAGAACTAGTCAGGGTCACACTCATCAGTGTCAGTCCAAGCCCCTGACCACGTGTGCACACACAAGCTCAATGCCTTGAGCCAGGCCTCTAGCTAGTTTTCCCCCCAGTAGGATGCTACTGCCAAGCAAGGGGGCCCATGGGAACTAGCTTACAAACTGTACACCGGGACTACCCCGCCACCTCTCCCAGGTGGGCCGACACTAGAGGTCGTCAGGCTACGACTAGTGGTTCCATCATAAGGAAAGAGAAAATAATTCTATTGGGATATAAAAATATGTCACAGTTTGTAAAAATATTTAAACAGGGTGAATATGCATCATTAAACACATAATTAAATGAACATGCATGGATTTAAAATCTGCAGGGCATAAGCGGTCGAATATAGGGCCACTACAATATCAGACGGTCGAACGACTGATCGCTAAATGGATACAAGCGGTCTACCAATGGGCCGCGAGGCTCACGCCACCTTACAAGGTGAAGGGGCGTACGCGGTCGAAGTCTAAGCCGCTAAGGGGTTTTAGGCAGTCGCACGATTGGCCACCAAAGAGGGGTAAACAGTCCAAGTATGGGCCGCGTAGCTCCACTGCCTTACCGGTCAAAGGTCGTATAGGGTCGAAGGGTCAGCCGCGAAGGTCAGTAGACAGCCTATCGATGGACCGCTACAAATGATGAAACGGTCTAGGGTAAGACCGCGAAGGTCCACCGCCATACCCATTCCAAAAGCGGTCTCTAGTAGGACTGCTACCCTACCAGAGAACCGAGAACGTGGGGAACGCCATGGAAACCCCTCCCAATTGTTCCAAATTGATGGGAATCGCTTGTAAACCTATTCCCTACCTTGCCACACCCATTCCACATCCATTAATTATCCGAAAACATAAAGACGATGGCATGGGGGGATTAAAACATAAATAGACAAGGTTCATGCTCCAAAGACATAAGTGTGATGTTCATGCTGTTTAAAACATAAAGACGATATCCATGGATGGGGAAGTGATCCTAAGGAGGTAAGGAAGCCACCCCCTACCTATTTCACGACGAAAATGGCAAATCCTCGCCGTTCAACCAGAGGGAGCCGCGCCCTTCTCGCGCGGTTTCCCACCTCCACATTCCACCGTCGGCTTCACGACGGCAACGCCGGTCTCCACGCGTCCTAGGCTCGCCAAGGACACCACCCGTCTAACCTGCAGCACCCCGGGGTGATGGATCCATTGAGAGAGCAAGAGAGGGGGAGAGTGTATGTTGGAGAGGAAGAGAGGGTGAGATGGGGAGAGAGAATGGAATGGGGAGATTCTCCCCCACGTTGGTTTTGGTAAATTTCTATACTGCAGAGGAGAAACTTAACTAGATCTCTAGAGTCTGTCCTAGCGGAGTGGCTTACCAATAGACGGGGAGCCGTATGAAGAGGTTTGCTTTCGCGATTGGCTGAAGGATCAGACAGATGGTGAAGGTAGATATTTTACAGGCTTAACCTATCGTTATTTGATGAAGGCATACTGCACCCTGCTGCGTTTGACGCTTGATTCGCAGGAAGTGTGAAAGCCTGGAGAGAAGAGGCGCGTGTGGATGGGCACGTGGCTTCAATATTTCTTTGGTGGGGAGTAGCAATATGAAGACTTCCCCACAGTTGCTCCAACAGTAGTGAAGTGAAAGAAAAGGGCCCGTCGCCATGCGGCTTTCCCATCCACTTCAAGGGAAGGGCGACAAGGGGGCCCGAACCCCGCAGGAGTTGATGTAGTCATGCATTGTGCTGCATATCTGACTTATTGGCTTTGCTCATTCGCCCTCCCTCAGGGTGATGAGACTATTATCAGACCAGAGGTGATTTATCCCGCTTGTTTGATGGCCTAGGGGAGGAAACTGCCCTTGTGCCCAGTGGCTTTATGCAACATTTACAATATGCTGGGGGATCTGCATAAATCACACATCCTCAAAAATTCACGGACAGTTGGTCCGATGCACTTCTTCAATGCCTGGGTCTGCACTTTGTTTCCTGAAGTAGCTCCCCGGTCACTTCAGTCTGATCGTCCTATGCCGAGGATGATCGAGTTTGCCAGTGCTGAGCCGTAATCAATAGCAGATCAGCTTTTTGCTATCAGAGGCAAATTGACCACAGTTCCTGCGGACTCCCATAGAGTTTTACATTTTTTGAGGCTGGCAGCCAGCTCAGGCCCGCTTGTTAATAAAATGTGGCATGCCGCCTGTTCGAGACAGAGGAGTTCATGCACCCGCTCACCGGCACCAAGTGCACCAGGCCCGTTCTGGAGTAAGAGCTGGTTGATTGGGCACTGGCCATTCACCGCAGTGTCCTTGTCTTCAGGAAGAGCGGCTTGCTGTGGCTGGAGCCATACTATCCATTCCGCTTTGGCTGAAATTTTGGGTACGACCAGCAAATTCCTTCTTATTCAACCCGATTTAATCTTCCAAACAGGCATCAGGCTGGCCAGATGACCGCGGATGAGGCTCATATATGGTGGGATTATTTCTACCACTGGGAAGATATGTCCTTCAGGGTGCCGTCCCCTGCTCGTTCGCCCAGAGTGACTCCAGACTTCATTAAATGGTGGAATGCTTGGACAGGCTTCTACTGGACTTCCTACAAAGATTGCTGGGATGTTGCTGAATGCCACCTTCTGGACTCACAGCCGGAGCCAGTATTGGACATCGATCTGGCTTACTTGAAGAAGTTGAAATCATGGTCCAACACTGCGGTGATGGCATATCTGGAGGCGCGGAAGGCTGTAAAGTGCCGTTCATCTAAGGCTGACCTGAAGATGCCAGCAATTCAGAAGGATGACTATGTCAAAACACTTCAGGAGTTATGCTGGGTCAGCAGTGAGCGGACAGCTCTTCAGGCGATTCCCATCCCGGCTGAGGAGTCTCTTCAAGTAGTGGTGGACTGGCATCTAGAAGTTCACCGTCTTCATCCATATAGGACATTCATTAGGAGGGAGGATAGGTGGGAAGGCATGTATTCCAATACTCCCTAGATATTTTCCCTGCTCCATTCGCACGGGCTTTCTATTACTGGCTCATTCTAAGCCATCTTGGATCACCAACTTTTGATATCCTTTAAGTATGCTGACGGCTGGGGTCTGGACCACCTTAGTCTGGCTTATCACCTGTCTTCTCGTGGCCATGACGATTTAGTACTGCTAGCCGAGAAGAGCGAGAAGATAGGTGATATGTGCTAGCTTATTCGTGACCGCACCATCCTTACCAGCTGACATACGAGAGGCGGTCGCTAGGGTGCTGCCCAAAGAACATGCGGCCTACATCAGGCCGTTCAAAACACCTGCGGCCCAGGAGCGGCCGCACTAACTTGGATAACAAACACACGAAAGGCGGCCATTAGGGTGCCGCGCAGAGGACTTGCGGCCTTCATTGGGCCATATAAATGACCCGCGACCGAGGATAGGCCGCTCTATCCTCAACCACAAGTGGCCTAACTCTGACCGTATGTGATGATGTATGGTCCTATGAGGACCGCCCATCTCACAGAAAAATGAATCTTTTTGCTCTCTTCCTTTATTTTGTGAATGCTTGAATTAATTTATTAAATGCCTAAAAGTGGGTGAATAATGTAGGGAAAGCGCAGGACCCGCATCTCATGGCTGCAGGTCCATGCAGTGTACTTGGCACTGTCAAACTTTCAGTGGGAGTGGTTGACCGCCATGGGGTTCGCCCCGTTCCTGAGTATCGAGGTGTGTTGATTCGACACACCTCTGCTCTATGCTCTGTACGACCGCTAGGATCCAGTGAGTCGGACCTTCCTCTTCTCGTGGGGGCATATGGTCCCTACGCTGGAGGATGTGACCAGACTCACTGGCCTTTGAGTGCACGGGCTATCGGTTAGTGGGACTACCTTTCCTAACTACCGGGAGATGGCTCGGGAGCTGCTGGGCCTAGAGCTGCGGCACCCCGAGAGGTAGTTGACCCTCCTTTCTCGGGCGAGTCTACAGGATAGCCTGGGGCTGCGGCGCGCGGGGATAGTGGTCGGGGAGCAGCCAGAGCAGCACTTGCAGCGCTTAGTGGACCTGGCCGACCGGATCGAGGGTAGCCGCGCAGCCGGGAGCAGAGGCCGATCGGGTGTTGCGGCATTTTCTGATGCTGATGTTCGGGCGGCTCCTCTTCTCCACACGGGCGGACACGATGAGATGCCGTTTCCTCCCCTTCCTAGAGGAGCTCGACCACGTGGGCAACTATACGTGGGGAGCGATAGTCCTTGCCTTCTTGTTCGACACATTGAGTTCGACGGCCTGTCGGACCATGCTCAGGGGCTTCTCCCTCTTACTCCAAGTACGACTCTTACCCTAGTCTTGATCATATGACTTCTATATGTTTCCTAAATGCTGACGTGCTACTGTGATGCAGGTTTGGGCCTATGCGTACTTACGGGCACTAGGCAAAGGGGAGGAGGCCCGTCCTGGGCTTCTCCTGATAGCACAGAGGTGGGTAGCACCTCGAGAGACTGCCTCCCTGAGGTGACAGGTTAGTGAGTTGCAGGATGATATAGACGCTCTGCCGTACGCCTCGGTATAATTCTAAATTCAGACTCTCTGATTAAATGCATTCCTATATGATTATGATGCTGATGTAGTTTCTCATTTTTACAGGTGCGGTGGACGCCTTACAGAGAGGAGGGCCAGGCGGACCAGTCGTGGGTGGTTGGGGCCCTCACCTTCGCAGGCCGAGATGTGTGGCTCTATTGCATGAATGTGGTGGAGCCACTACATTTCAGACTAGTGGTGAGGACCATCGGGGTTCACTAGCCCGCAGTGGAGTTCCCAGTGCCGGAGAGGGTGGGGGAACGAGTTTCGAGGACAGTGAGAGGCCTGACCGTGGCATTTGATTGGACGTCGAGGAACACCACGTAGGTCGCTGACTGGATAGCCCTCGGGCAGGTGGTGACCGCCTGGGCTGAGAGCGACGCGGCATACTACACCGCGTATGTGCGACACTACCGGGACTAGGTGTTCCGGGGCGCCCACCGACCGGTATGACTCCTAGACTTGGACCCCTTTCAATTATGCTTATGATTTCTACCCAATGATGTGCTAACATCTGGACTTCTAAATGCAGACCGACCTCCCCCCCACCGGACTCTGGTGGCAAAGGCAAGGGGCCCTACGGTGACCAGCCTAAAAATCATCTCACTCGGGTCACACTCTCCACCACTCCCAGGTGGGTCCGCACCCGCGTGCACAGGAAGCTACGACTAGTAGGGGTTCACTAAACGTGAACACAGAAACCACACTCGCACCCATCGCGAGTGATGCGAAGTAAACCGGTGGCCTGAGGCCACCAACTCTGGATAGTCCACTAGACCTACTAAACTCAACGGTCCTTGAGTCACAAGATTCGAGGTCAAGACCGTTGCCCGTGACAGCGCTAAGCCGTCAATCTGGCCTAATCCCTAGGTCCAAACCATGGTAACATGGAAATCACGATCACCTTAAAACATGACCACGGAACCTCCAGGGTGTCCGGGTCACTCACAAGATCGAAAGTCGACCACTGGATCACGACCGGGTCGGCCGGGGTCCAACACGACACTTACACGGTCACTGGGAGGTAGACTCACTAGCCAACGAAAAATAGCGTCTGAACCAAATGGGGTACAGGGGACTGCCCCTCGTACTAACACCGACTCATGGTGACACAAGCTGACGTCGCCACGTCCCGGGACCCCTCACGGCGTCCCACACCTGGTCCCCACCTGATGCCCAGCATCAGTCAGACCACAGGTTAGCACGTGGATCGAGGTCTACTCACCCGAAACTCGAATCGGCCAAAATGGAAAAATCGGCTCAACCAATCCCTTGAACAGTCCACGCTGGGCCGGTCAGGGAGATGCGGCTAGACATGGGCCGCACCAAGAGACATGCGGTCATAACGAGGCCGTACAAATAATGAAACACATGTACGGCTGGTCCCTAGCCGCACCTGGGGAAGGGCAGCTAGAGCTTCACCGCATAAGGCATGTACGGTCCAACCTAGCCCGCACTACCTCCAATGGCACCAAGGGATGTGCAGTCAAACCATGGCCGTACAACTAGACATGCGGCTAGCCCGTAGATGCACACCTCAGTGCACAAGAAATCGGATGGGGATGGGTGGCTGGGTCTTGGCTGCACCTAGGCTATGTGGTCGTGTGATAGACCGTATAACCCTCACTGCGCACCAAGCCACAACGCAGCACTGCGAGCCAATGTGCGGTCTAGATAGGGCCGCACATGGGATGTGCGGTCTCTGGTTTGACCCCACAACCATCACGGTGAACAACTCGCAAGGTTGGCCCAACGGCGGCCTTCCCGCACCCCGTTCGTATCGAGACGAAGGGGTCACGATGGCAAACACCCTAGCATGCATCTAGACTCCGGTCGGGGTCGAAACGATGCACGAATCCCAAGAAATGGGTGATTCTAACGAAATCACCCAAAAGGGTCACTGGACTTCCCGGGCTCCCCACGGTCAAATAGGACCGCCAAACGACGCGAAACTAGTATCAATGGAACGCTGACGTTCACAGGAGTCCATTGACTGCAACCGATCGCAGAACTGTCGTCATTTTCCTGTGAAGCCTATGAACCCCAAAAAAACTACAATGAGCTAAAACTCGCATGTTCTTGCACCGTAAATCGTAAAAGCACGGGAAAATAAAGTGCACGCGTTAGGGATCTGTCCCCCTACCTCCACCGAAGATCTCGCACGCCGAAGCGACTAAACCATGCCGAAATCACCAAAACACGGACCGCGTCGATTCTCAGAATCCACCGAGGGATCACGCCACGCTACGCTCGAACCGCTGCTCCATCCCACGTTACGATCTCCCCAACGCATCCCCACCTCAGCCAGCTCCACATGGTCACGGGCCCCGCGCTGAGAGGTTGAGAGACGGGAGAGAAACGAGAGAGAGGAGGGAGGGGGAGAAATGAGAGGGGGGGAGAGAGGGTTGAGAGTTATTTATAAGAACAAAATTTCCTAAAAATTTGAAAACACCCAATTCACCCCCCTCTTGGGTGCCATTGACACGGGACTTCAGTGGTCTCCACCTCGACAGTGACTTGAGGCCACGGCCCCTAAGGGAACCGCTATTATCTTAATACGACTGTGGACCCAACCGCGATCATCTTTAACGCGGCAGTCCCCCCAACTGTGACTATGTTAGATGTGGTTCCATGATTAGCCGCGACTGTGTCAACTCGATGTGACCCTAAACCTTGTTTAAGCCTGTTTGGCCAGCTTGTGTGGGTAGGTCTACCCCCTCTAAAGGCAGGTCGACTCACTCTTGTGATGAGTCGACCCAACACGTGCTATTTTGCTATTTTAGCCTCCAGTTGACCCAATTGTGCCCCCTTTGACCAACCTTTGACCCGTGAGTGTCCCGAATACCTTGTGGGGACCGAGAGTGTGAGGTTGGGTGTTCAAGAGAGAGCCATTATGCCTCGATTAGTGTGCCATGATCCATCTTAAGACTATGGTCCTTGTGAGGTTGTGTCATGGCTTGGGGCCATGTTCCCTTGAGTGACGAGGGCATGTCTAATGACTTAGGGGTTTAATGTTGCTATGTGATTCATAGCGGGTTACCCACGGAAGGTTGTTCCCGTGTGGTGTGAGAGTCGAGTTGTATGACCATGTGTGAGTCACTCCTGTGTGACAATGTAAGGGTCACTTCTGTGTATGATTGTGGGCCAGTGTGGTTGTGTAACCCGATCTTGGATTGATATAGTTGTTTAGCCTAGATTGTCGGAACTACGTGAGTTCTGTGGTTCTGAATGGTTGTATGACGACTGATTTTCCATGTGATTAGTCGTGTGGCTTATGTAGTGTGGCCTTTGTGATGAATGCACCATGTGTTACCTTGAGTTGAGCTCTCGTGTTTCTGGTGACTCGTGCGTTCACTCATGTTTCAGACTGTCGATGTAGTTCTTGGTGTACGGCTTGTAGGCTTGTGTTGCCTAGCCGACCTTGACCGTGCCTGTGAGAGGGGTACGTGTGTTTTTAGTAGGAGCAGGTGTGAGCAGCCTATGTACCATGGATAGACCGGGTGAGGGCAGCCCTATGTGTGAGACGCTCCTATAGTAGAGGCAAGGATAGCCTAGAGCGTGCAGTGCCTTGGTTAGGACAAGAGTACGTTGCTGATGGGTGCAGTGGTGCATACCCCATGTCAGGGAGTGGGACACGACTGTACTATGGGTTACAGTGGTGCGAATCCTAGAAAGTCCGAGGGAGTGGTGTGTGTGTGTGTCTCTCTGCCCGCTCAAAGTTAGGGTGTGGCTGCGTACGGGATCCCCGCTTAAGGTGTGGGCTACGTACGAGAGACGTGAGAGGCTAAGTGCCGGTTGAGGCGACTACATTGTCATGGCCTTCGGGTGAGGTTGATGATACCGATAGCATTGGCGAGACCTCCTAGCTTTGAGGTAGAGCTGACACGGCGATGAGGTTGTGGCTCCCTCCTAGGTTGAGACCGAGGTTTCTGACTTGAGGTTTCTGACTCAAGGTGAAGATACTCTTGTGAAAGAGGATATGCTGGTGACTGCATAGTCCTATCTCAGGTCATCCATCAGTGTGGATGGATATGAACTACTGAGTTGTCGTGGGTTTTCTTTAGTGTAGCCATGTTGTTCCCGTGTTTGAGGGTTTGACCTCCGTTTGTTGTATTCACAGAGTAGCTGTGGAAGTTGTGATTCCACTGTAGGCTGTCATGTGTTCGCCCTCACCGTGTTTTCTCAGCTACGTAGACTTCAGTAGCTTCTGTTGTCGTTAGCTGCTAGTCTGGTTACTTTTCGTATTTATTATTGGTATTGCGGCTTTGTTACTGCATTTGTGTTGAGGTAGGGCTCCGCGGGACCCCTACTTGCCTATCACCACTCAACACGTGGTATCAGAGCTAGTCTTTCTGTATGTGGTCTAATGACCTTGGGAGAATTGTTGATATGACAACTAAGAGTTGTTAGGTTGATAAACCCGGATTCAGAGGGGGGGTTGAATGAATACCCTCCAAAAACTTGCCTAATTAAAGGTATTCTAGACACAGCTGCAGAAAATAAGACAGCTTGGATTTAAACAGATATGAGGCACAAGATCAAACACTTGGTGGCCGACAAAAGGGCTGATCGAGTGCCAAGCCAGGGAACTGCTCAGCAATAGCCATGTGGGTTACTGAATTGCTCTAAGACTACATACCATTCAAGAGACACTCAGATAGACTTGATTGAAAGTGACCCTAGACATTCATCTAGTGCAAACAGATAGGAAATCAAACGAAAGTGCACAGACAACTTTTTAGGCGGTTCGGTCCTCTAAACCTACGTCCACCCCACACTCTAATCCGAGTGAGGCTAAGTACTGTGCAACACAGCTTGCGTCCGCTGGGCACTACAACTTGCCTACAACACACTGCCTCACAGCTTGAATTGAGGGAAACAAATCCCTCACCCTGATCTTGCAACCCACAAGATCAGCACCCTAGTTCTACTACCCATAGAACTATACCCAGAGATGAATCTCCCTTCCTCCAAGCCGAAGGGAACCCCAAGTGACACCGAGTCACCTGAAACTGGAGACACAAAGTCTCTCTTCCTCGACCAAGGAGGGAATCCCAAGTGACACAGCCACTTATAAATCGGAGTCACAAAGACTCCCTTCTCCTCTGACCACAGGAGGAACCCGACCTCACACCCAGAAGATCGGAAGAACAACACGAAAAATGGAATTCGAACAAGAATGAAAAAGAAAGGAAAAACAAATATAGCTCTTGTCAGAGTAGTTCTGGATTGGATTTGATCCGATGTCTAGAAGTAACAAATCTTCAATCACTCTCACGAACTCTTCTTCTTCTTCTAGCTCTCTGTCTCTCCTGAATTTTTGGTAGCCTTCATGGCTCTCACTTCATCTGTCTTCGTGTCTTGTTCTCTCGTTATCTCCTTTTTTTCTTACTGTTCGAGCAGTAACCCTTCTATATAAGGCCTGACAGGGAGATAGGAGTGTGGAGATCACGCTTCCCACCAAAAGGCTTTTCCACGTGTTAGCATCTGAGGCTGAAAGCCTCCTCGGATCACGTCCCCTTCAATCTGTCCCTTTATCCACAACATTTCCTGTATCAAAAACACTAACAATCTAACAATTAGTTAAACATTCAGACAAGAGTGCTATATATATATATATATATCGATAGAAAACTATGCACGGACTAATGTATCTGTAAGCAAATGTGCAAGGGCAAAAAGAATATGCACGGACTCTATATGACCCAAGTGAAAAACTGGACAAAGTCTATCAGAAAAGATGCACAGAGTACCATTGAGCATGTGCGGGGTTGCAAGACCCAAAACATGCACATGGCATCACTGCATATGCTTAGACTTATGTAAGCAGAAGACCAAAACATGCTCAGACTAAAATAATGCATGGACTCATGTTCTACAGAAAGAAAATATGCACGGAGTTAGATGGCACATAGTGCTTGGACTTTGTTGGAAGATCAAGACAATGTGCATGGACTTCTGAACGTGCACGGGGTTGCTTTCGCTCAGACTAAAAAATGAACGGAGTTTGATTTCCTTCTAATAGAAACGTGCTCAGACTTTGCATAGACAAAGGATGCACAGACATTTCAATGCTCGGACTTCAAACAGACACGTGCTCAGACATTATATGAACGTGCACGGACTTGGAAGTGCACATGTGCATAATGTGCACGAACTTGAAAACTTGTACGGACATGAGAGTGCACAGACGTTGAAGCATGTCACAGGAAAACTCATTCACCGGTCTCTCAATATGGGCAATGAAATCTTCAGAAATAAGCGAATGCGTTGCACCTGAATCAAAAAGAACATGCGTCGTGCGATCATAAATGGAAACCATACCTTCAATCAGATTAGATGTCAATGCCTCCGTACGAGTGATATGTGTAACTCTGTCTCTCTGCAGACGAGTAGCGGCTGACGACTGTTGAGAAGGTGCAGGAACAGGCGGTCAAAACGGTAAAACTGGTTGAGTCGGTGGACAAGGCTGAGGCGGCGGAGGAAGATGGAACTGCGGCTACTGCGACTGCTGAACCTGAGCAAACTGCACAGTCTGCTGCCTCAACGGACAGTTGCGGGAAATGTGCCCTGGTTGATCACATCGGTAACATACAACCAGCAGGGAACACGGTACACCCGGATGACTGCCTCCACATCTCGAACACAATCTCGGCTGAAAAACAACGGAGTCTGTACGCGGCCAAACAAACGAACCCGACTGCTGGCTCTGTTCAGAAAATGATGGTTGATCAAATCTCTTTCGCTTCTTCTTATGATGGAAACTTCTGCCCTGATATTACTGGAAAGGAGAACTGTCGGCAGGGGAAAAAGTGTGAGAAACTCCTAAAGCAGACGACTGGTGAGGCGACTGATGTGGCACAACTGACGACATCATCCCAATCTGAGCAAAACCTCGAGTGCTCACAAATTCTAACTCCAATGCGACAACGGCTTGATAAGTGGTGTCTAGCTCAGCGACACGTGTCGCGAACAACGATAGGCTCAATTCTGCTCTCAGTCTGCGTAAAAACTACTGAGTCCTCACAGTCTCATTGGCAAAGATATGAGGTGCATACCGGCCCAACTCTATGAATCTGTCACGATATTACAGCACCGACATGCCACCCTGTGTCAGCTCAAGAAACTGATACATCTTGGCCATCTTCAGGCAGGCTGGAGTATAAGTACGCTCGAATGCAGCAACAAACTCAGCCCAAGTGATCTGTCGAAGCGGACGAGATCATAAAGCAACTTCCCATTCTGAGGTCCACCACGTGCGTGCAATACCGTGAAGTTGAAAAGAAGCCAGCATAACCCGTTCATCCTCGGTGCACTCCATGCATTGGTAGACGCACTCGGTAGCATCCAACCATTCCCTCACTACCTCGGGATCAGACTGGCCCTCGAAAGTCGGTGGATGGAACAGCAGGAATTCTTTCAGTGCCCATCCACAACCACCAGGTAACTCCGCAGGCGGATCAGGAATAGGTGCAGCCTGGGCAAGAACTGGTACAGCAGGAGCAGTTGAACCACTAGCCTCATTCTGAGGAATTGGGGTTCTACGCCTTCGAGGCGGCATCTCGAATCTAAGAAAACACGACAACGAAAAACATATTAGCATCGCAAGAAACATCCTAAGCCAGCAATGAAACGACTCAAAAGGGACTTGCTCTGGACCAATGGAGATTTCAATTTCTGGTATAATTCCCCAACTCCGCTCTGATACCATCTGTAACGACCCAGGGTCCATAATACCGATAACCCGATACTAAGTATCGAATTATCGCCACTATGAACTGAGAGCCCATGATATCGATAACTGGATACTAGGTATCGAATTACCGCTACCATGAACTGGGGTCGCCACCCAGGAGGTTGATGAGGCCCCCGAAGGGTTAGTGTGGGTTGTTGAGGGATTGCATTAGGAATTGGAATTTGCAGCGCGCATTGTTAATTCTTAGCAGTGAATAATTAAGAGTAAGGCGGAAGCAATTTAAAATATCAGAGTTATATAAATATAAACTAGTCCAGAATTACAGCATTCACCAATATACAAGTCCCACAGAAAAGGAAAAGACAACAACTACACGGGGCATACCCCTCTATTCCTCCCCACACCCGATGAGCCCGACCTTCTCCTCAATTTGGAGCTTCTTATATCGGGTAGAAAGTCAAGCCATCCCCTCATGGTTGACCTACCCACCAAGAACTTTGGCCCACTTGTTTCATTAGAGGAGGATGACCCACCACCATTTGAGGATCTTGAGGACATAGGGCCCCTCCCCCATGGTAACCCTTGTTATGATCCCTTTCATCCCTTCCAATGGGAGTCAAGGAACCCATGTGACCTAACCACCTTACTCACCACCTATCTTTTCCTACCCCAATCCACCAAGCCCTTGACTTTGGTCATACCCTGGGAGCCATGACTTTAGGTAAAATGCACATAGGGATTAAGGAGGAGTCTCTCTCCAAGATGTCCACCTTCCTAGATCCCTTCGACCCTTTTGAGTGGAAGAGCAAAGGCCACCCCACCACCCCACACATGGAAGTCATCATTGGAAAAGGAATTCTTATATCTTGGCACATCACACCACTTGGCATGATTAGTACGTTGGGTCCACTCATTCATGTCATCCACATGTCAAGTAGGATGCATGATTGGCCTGTATTTGGGTGTAACAGCCCCCCCTCATTCAACATTGGTCATACACATGTCAGGAGCATCTACGAATGTCCGGGTCCCCCGACATTTATCACCACTTTGCATGATAGGTTCACCTACGGGTGCCCCGGCCCACCTAGGCCCACCAAAGTCTACACGGTAGCATTGCATGATAGGTCTACATATGGTTGCCCCGGTCCACCTTTGCATACCACACACTTCCCACCCACACCGCACCGTAGCTCATGGCATACTCATTCAAGTAAGCATTTAGCAACAGGCGGTGAGGTTCATAATGAGCGGGCAAAAGCTTGCGAGTGCCACTTGGGATTCCAAGTAGGCAACCATGCGATGGTGACATTGGAGTGGCTCTACCTTAGGGTCACCTCCAAACTGAGGACACAAGGACTTGGACCTTCCTAAGTTCTGAGTAGTTTTGGCAAATCAGCATACGGGTTGGACTTCCTGATGGGTTTTGGGATACACCCCACTTTTCACACGGCGGATCTAGCACCCTCTAAGGGCACTATGGTGGGTCCCAAAGAGCACCTCGAGCCTATACCCTCCTTTAAGAGAGATACCTTCGGAGAGCCTCCATATATCAGCTTGAGAGTCTGACGTGTGCACACAGAGGTAATACTAGGCAAGTTGGGTACCATCGCTAGCAAGAGGGTGTGCCCGAGCCACCTTGAGAGGCTGAAGAGTCGTCCCCCGGCTAAGGATGCGAGGTTGAGTTTGGAGGTCGTGGCACGCCCAGAGCTGCATTGGAGGATCACTTTCTCGGTGGACCCATACTCGACGGAGTCAAGTTCTTCGCACTCTAGGGGTATGATGGGGACATCCCTCGCCCTTCATATTTTTTTCAAAGCTCTGATTGCTTGTCAACATGGCTCCATTGTGTCCATCACATTTTTGTGGGTCAAGTCATGTAATTTTCATATTTATTTGAGTCATAAACTATGTAATTTTTCTTTTATTTGAGTCTAGTACATAGGTCAGTGAGTCATTTACCTAAGTTGAGTGTCATTAGGATGATTAGATTAGTTATTGGGCCCAATTCAGTGGGCTAGGCCCAGGGGCGTCCCCTTCACCCTTGATTTCTTGTCATGAGTCCAAAAGTCATGGACTTATTGTAAATTGTGGGATCCCTATAAATTAGGACCTCATTCTCTCCATTTGAGGTTAATGAAGAATGAAGATTTGAAAGTTTTTAGATTCTAGTTTAAATCTTTCTTTTGGTGAGAAGCCATTAGAGTGGAGTGACAAGCTCCCCCCTATCCCCCCCTCTCTCTCTCTCCCCCCCTCTCTCTAGGGGGTGACCCCTTGAACCGCCACCCACGAGTCCGAAGACTTGGAAGGGTTAAAGGGATGGTGTGGCAGTACATGAGAATCTAAAATAATTGTAGAAATAAATAATTTATGAATAAACAGGAAATAGAATTAACGTTAAGTAAATTACATGGTCCACAATATAACAATAATTTAATAATACAACAGTACTCCACAACTAGTATAGTAGAGAAAGGAAAGTACAACTACACGGGGCATACCCCGACTCTGGCAACTGGCAACTAACCTTGGGCACTAGAACGATGTGGAGCCTCAGACATGCTCTGCTGAAGCCTCACCTCACCTAAAACGTAAAAAAATGTAGGGAATGAGCCTCATAACAAAAGGCTCAGTAGGGATCACTCGGACCCCTACCTCACAAAACGAGAAACTCCAACGCAAGTAGCTAAGAGTGAGTACAACAGGAATAAATAAATGAAAAAGCCCTGCTACGACTAACTCCTGTCTCACAGTGTGAAAATTGAGACGCACATCATGGTGACTGAACCAAGAATCGCTACCTGACAAGACAGTAGTGCCAACCACTAGAAGCAAGGCAGGATGCATCCCCTGACGTCTTAGACCGCGCCGTAGGTGTCCCCCTCGTCGCCCCAGGCGAAAAGGGGCACAGTACAATTAACCACAGAACAAGAACTAGTTGGGGTCACGCTCGTCAGTGTGGGTCTAACTGCCCCCAACCACGTGTGCACACACTGACCATGCATCCTAGGTCAGGCCTCCGACTAGTTTTCCCCTCAGCCAGACTCTGGCTGCATGACATGCGGTCCTATGGTAACCAGTCTAAAAATCGTCTCTCGGGGTAGCCTCGCCACCACTACCTGGTGCGACCACACGCGTGTCGGAAGGCTACAACTAGTGGAGGGTCACTGAAGGAGTAGACTCTCTAGTCAATTAAAAATGACGTCTAAATCAGACAAGTACAAGGACCGCTCCTCTTACCGACACTGACTCACGGTGACACGCCAAAAACACCACCTCTCGGGACCCCACGACATCCTAACACATGGCCCCCACATGATGCCCAGCATCAGTCAGGCCACGAATTAGCACGTGGATCGAGGTCCACTCACCCGGGACTTGAATCGACAAGGAGAAAGCTACCGGTCAGACAACACATAGTAAACGGTCCACCCTGGGCCGTCCCTTGGCAAACGGTCGATCGATGGGCCACTTTAAGGACTGAGAAGGTCCACCACAAGCCATTTGACAAACTGGAATGGTCACCAACAAATCGCCCGTCAAAAGACATACACGGTCTGACTCAGACCATGTAAGACATAAACGGTCCAACGATAGGCCGCTTGAAGAACTAAGCATTCCCCCTTGGGGCTGCTAAGCCACCCAATGGCAAAAACACTAAACGGTCACCTTATGACCGTTGGAAACTCAAATGGGCCAAGCTGGAACCGCGCCAAAGGACTAAACGGTCCATCTCATGACCGCGAAGCCCCAGAACAGTGCAACGGTCAAAACTCAACTGTCAAAAATACCTCGGGAGTCACGCTAACTCCACGAGGTAAACTATCAGCCTAATAGCTACCTATGCATGAAGCAGTCGAGCGATAGACTGCTTACTCTACCGACACTCCCACGTCAGTTGGAGGTCGATCTCTGGGCTATTTAGGATAGAAACGGTTTTTGTTAGGACCGTTTCTATTCCGGCAACCCGAGAACGGTGAATATTCGTGGAAATCACCATTCCGCGCCCCATTTACCCCCGGGTGATGGGGAAACATGGGGGATACTTGTCCCCATGATCCTAGGCACCCAATGGTGCCCTCAAACCACCGATTAACAGGTAAAACACTAGATCGGCACTCAAAATCCCAAATCATCGATTTCCCACCCCGAGCTCAAACCTTGGCTACTAGAACCTCGCTGAAAACTTACCGCGCCCCATGACGACCCCGCCTCACCTGAAAACACAGGGGTGAGTCTCATTTCATAGGCTCAGTAGGGATTCCGCGGACCCCCACCTGGCACGAAAGAAACAAGGCATGAAACGCAAGTAGCACGAGAGTAACACTACCTAACAGGAGTACGGTAGAACCAACAGGTAGTAATAAAAATGCAAAATCTGCCTAACTAACCGCACCGCATGACCAACCTCAGTACAACAAAAATCGAGTCCGTACCTGCCAATAGGCAGGAGTACCACCCACTAGAAGAACGACCGGATGCGTCCCCTGATGTCTTACATCGCGTCACAAGTGTCTAGGTACAACGCCCCAGGCGGAGATGAAGACACACCAAGTAACCAGTACCACAAACAAGGACAAGTTGGGGTCACACTCGTCAGCGCTGTCTGACGCTCCCAACTTCGTGTGCACACTCAGACCATACGCCCTAGGCCTGTCCTCTAGCTGGTAATTCCCCCTAAGCCCAGACTCGACTGTACGTGGGGGCCCTACAGTAACCAGTCTACTCACCGTCTCTCTCGAGTGTGCCACACCAGTGCTTCCGGTGGGCCGACACACGCATGCTGTGGAAGCTAGGACTAGTGGATGGGTCACCGGAGGTAAGAACTGACTCACGGAAACCACCATCGAAGAAATGGGACTGCACACACTCGGTGCAGCACAGAGCCTGACGGTCCAACCTTGGGCCATCACAGGCTCTAGCGGTCCAACTCTGGAGTGCCACAAGGCTCTGACGGTCCAACCATGAAGCGTCACAAGTCGAAGGAAAATGGGCTCTGACGCACCTACCTCAGGGCGTCACAGCCTCTAATGGGTCAACACTGGTGCGTTAGAAGATAGGTAACGTCAGCTCTGATGCACCCACCTAGGTGCGTCACAGTGTCCTGACACACCACCCTTGGCGCGTCAGAGGACACGTGACCCCAACGGTCAGAAACCAACGGTCAAAAATCAACGGTCAACTCGCCACTCTGGCGGTCGAACCCAGGCGCGTCACACTCTCTGGCAGTTTATCGTGGGACCGCCAGAGTGACTGACGCCCTGCCGACAATATAGGACCCTGTGACGCACCCCTCTTGGGGCGTCACGGCATGTAACGCACCTACCTTGGGGCATCACGACCTGTAACAGTCACTGGAATGACTGCCACACCCGTCCGAGAATGGAACGGCGAGAAAATCTCAAAAATCCTTCCCACGCCCCCATACCTCCACGGAGAGGGGGAAAACAAGGGGGAAGCCCCCAAATAACTCTTAGCATGCATCTACGGCCTCGGATCGACCAAAAATGCGATGGATCGACGGATTGACTTACAACCCCAAAAGCATGGTTTTTGCCCTAACCCGCTTAAAAACACCCCTCTTGGCTCCCTCTCGGCCTACAAATCCAGGGAAACGGAGGGATGAGCATAGGGATTCGTCCTCCTACCTCAATGGATCGAATGCTCCGCCGAATCATCGCCGAAATCAAGGAAGAAACTTTTTGCACACCGCACTCCCCGCCTCTCGCCGTGAAAAGGACACCGTCGGGATTGCCTCATCACCGCCGTCGTCGCCACGCCGTTGCCGGAGTGAAGGAGGCCACGTCTCGGTTGTCTGGGCAAGAAGAACGGCCACGGTGGGGAGGGCGCTCCAACGGTTTGGGGAAGAAGAAGAAGAAAAAGAAAAGGTGAAAAGAAAAAGGGAAAAGGGGTTGGGTATTTATAAAAAATCTAGATAATTAAAAAATCTTAAAAATAGAAAAATATATTTTCTCGATCCTCACGATGCGTTGATCGCAACGGTACCGCTCGCGGGTAGATGAACGACCCGATTCACCCGCTACATGGTCTTATGAACCCCAAAATGGCCGGCTAGCCCTCCGGCATGTAACTCCCAAACCAAGAAATCACGGAGTGAGGTCTGTGGTATGTAAAGCTTTGGCCCCTTGAATTGGAGCCCATCCTCTAGGATTAATGACGCGGGACGAACCCGGTTGAGACACTGGGACCTAAGCCAGCAAACAACGAGCACAGATCGTCTAAGCAACAAGGTGAACACTCACGCATATAGCGGACTCCACTCGGGACTCGTAGTGACGGATTTTCAAGCTGTAGCTCGCGAGGAGGCCAGACACGGTCCGAGCAGTGAGGAGAGTGAAAGCAAACCACCCGGGGGACAATGTATTGGGCACCAGATTCACCTGGGCAGACCGATATCGAGGGGATCGATTCAAACTTACGCTCACTCACCGGTAGCAAGAACTCACGAAAAGTGAAAGTTTGGATCAGGCACTCCTCACACGGGTGCTGCAGTTGGAACCAATAGTAAGCAAGCAAATTGGAGCGGCAACTGCACGTACCTAGCCCATCTGATGGACCGGCTCCGGTCGGAGATGAGGGCGAGCCAGGGAGAGTGCGCACCTGGTGAACACGCTGCGTCGGTGTAGCTCAGCGTCGATCCCTGCTAATACAATCACGACACTCCACGCAGGGAGGGGATCACGGGGATGGGTAAAATATTACATGCACTACCCTCATGCCGAAGGGGGGAACAAGGGGTGGGGGAATCCAAACTACTGATCTACACCTCCTTGTCGGGACGCCGCCTGCTTGTCCTGTGCCGTATGCCTAGCTCCGTCGTCCGATCGAAGTGCCGTCAATGCCTAGACAAAGCCTGGTGGATGCTGAAGAACTCCTGAAAGTATGACATTGAGCCGAGGTCACCGGAAGGTGGAGAGGGTCGCAGCCGATGGCCTGCATAGTTCCATCTCACTGGACAGGTTGGTGTGGTCGAAGGGCGTCGACTGGTACGCTCGCTGTAGAACTCCAAATGTGACGGGACCGACTCGCGGGCATAGCAGACAGAGGGCACTATGATCCCTCAAAATCTGGATGCCATCAGATCACCGTGCCAGTCGTGGATTCCGGAATGGTCGGCCTCTGGTTCCTGGGCGAGCAGTAGGATAGGTTGACGATGGTTGTGGTGGAATCTTCTGTGCCCAGGTTGGAACAAGACGAAACCACTTGGGTTGGCTTCGTATCGTCGACGGTCATGACTTTTTAGAAGACTAATCTGCCTGAAACTGAGTAGGGGATGGAGTATTAGGGCTGACTTTGTGGCAGTCTATCCTGGGCTAATAGAGAGTTCTGGAATCGGGCGCGATCAAGGGAAAATGGTCGCCCCAGGCAGAGGTATTGTTGAAAGAAGGCGGGACCACCTCTGGATCGATGGCAACTTGAAGATGCAGAACTCTTATGAAGAGGGTTCTAGCTGATTCGCACAGGGGTGGGCGGTGTAGCTGCTGCCAAGTGACCCTCAGAATCTGGTGTGGGTCTAGCGCAGTTGCACAGAAACGCCTGCCGCGGGTGGTACTGATGATGAAACGAGGTGAGACCACTTCAAGAGCATCACAAACTCGAAGGAGGGAAACTTTACCGAAGACTCCTCAAGACAATACTCGCTGTGGTCACCAGGGTAATTTCTACGAACTTGGCTTTCACTTCTCCCTGAGAGTTGGGAGTACCTGAGCTGACTTCGGGCTCCACCGAGAGGAGAGTGACGTCGGGAATCCTCCAGGGTTGCTGAGGGTGCTCTTGAACAAGTGGGACAATGAGGGTTGCAGAGGGAAGGGGTGACTGGAGGTGGCTGGGGAGGGCGGCTATGGTTTGGTGTGGGCTGGGGGTACACTTGGGTTGGGGGATGGAGAGATGGAGGGGGGCGCAGCCAGGAGTGCAAAAGCTGAGACACACGTCACGGTGAAAACTAAGAGTCAACCACTGACAAAGATAGGAGTACCTCCCACTAGAATCATAGCCGGATGCGTCCCCTGATGACTTACATCACGCCACATTGTCTCCCTACTCGCCCCAGGCGAAAACTGTGACACGTAAACAAGTAAAACTAACAAGGGTCTAGTCGGGGTCGTGCTCGTCAGCACGCGTCTGAAGTCCCCGACCACGTGTGCACACACTGGCTGACTGCGCGACGTCAGGCCCTCTAGTTGATTCTTCCTCCAGGCCCAGACTCGAGCCGCCACAGTAGGAGGCCCATGGCAACTAGCCTAAAGCCATCTCTCTCGGGTAGCCTCGCCACCACTCCCTGGTGGGACCACACGCATGTCGAAAGGTTACGACTAGTGGAGGGTCATTGAAGGAGTAGACTCTCTAGTCAACGGAAAACGACGCCCAAATTGGACAAGTACAAGGATCGCTCCTCATATCAACACCGACTCACGGTGACACAAGCAGAGAACACCACCTACCGAGACCCTACGGCACCCTAATGCATGGCCCCCACATGATGCCCTGCATCAGTCAGGCCACGGGTCAACACGTGGGTCGAGGTCCACTCACTCGGGACTTGAATCGATAAGAAATAGACTTTCGACTGGACAACACACACAAGAAGTGGTCCACTATGGACCGTTCCCAGGTACACGATCGGTCGATGGACCGTCTTAGCAAGCGAAACGGTCCTCTCCAAACCACCGAACGCACGAGGGCAGTCAACAACGTACCGTCCCTCCACAGACATACACGGTCTGCCTTGGACCGTGTAAGACATGAGCGATCCCTCCTTGGGCCGCCTCAGAGGTAAACGGTCTCCCATGGGACCGTTGTACCTCTAGACTGAACAGGAACACAAATGGTCATCATCAGACCGTCCTAGATATAAATGGTCCAACGATAGGCCACTTGAGGAACTAAGCGGTCCCCCTTTGGGCCGCTAAGCCATCCAACGGCACAGAAAGCAAACGGTCATATTGTGACCGTTGGAAACTCAAACGGTCCAACCCAGGACCGCACAATAAGTGCTAAACGGTCATATTATGACCGCTAAGTGCCAAAACTATGCAACGGTCAAAACTCAATGGTCAGAAATGCCTCGGGAGTCACGCTGGCCCCACGAGGTAAACGGTCAGCCTCTAGGCCGCCGTAGGGTTAAACGGTCCAACGATAGACCACGTACCCCATCAACACTCCCTGGTCGGTAGGCGGTCCATCTCTAGGCTGTGCAGTCATAGAATCAGTTCCTGTTAGGACTGTTTCTATTCCGGCAACCCAAGAACGGTGAACCACCGTGGGATTTGCCATTCCATGCCCCAATCACCCCCGGGTGATAGGAAACAAGGCGGAAACTCATCCCCATGCCCCTAGGCACCCAATGACGCCCACAAACCACCGAATAACGTGATGAAACGTTGGATCGGGCACTCGATCTCTAAACATGGATTTCCCTTCCCGGCTCAAAATAACCCACTCTCGACCTTCCTTCGGCCTAGAAATCGCGGGGAAGGTAAACGTTGAGCTAAGGATCCGTCACCCTACCTCGGGGTCACTCGAGACACGACGGATCGTCGCCAATCCACGAAGAAAGACTTTAAAGCCCTTGAACTCCCACGAGCTCCCATGAACCGCACGTCGCCACGATCACCTCACCGCCGTCGTTGCCGCCGCGCTGTCGCCACACCACTGTCCGCAGCCAGAGGGGAGCGCCGCCGCGTCGTCGTCAGAGGAAGAGAGGGGAAAAGGAGGGGGCGGTTCTCTCACGGTGGAGGGAAGAAGAAGGAAGAAGAAGAAGAATAGAAAAATAGAAAAAGAAATAGGGTATTTATCGCCTCCTGTCTATCTAACCACGTGGCAATGGCATCCATTCGTCCTCCTAGTTGCCGAAATTGCTCGAGAATAGTGTCCATAAGGGACAAGTCACCTTCCGGGAGGGGGTGTGGCCGAGAGGGCTGTCCTACCTGAGGTTCGCTGAGGGGTGGAGGGGGTTGGTTTAGGCTGGCATGGGGAAGTTGTCCTAGGATAGACTCACTAGGAGCATGTATGGGTTGGCCGAGACTAGTCATGGCAGACTGACCTAGAGGATGATAAGGGGCACCACTACGGGTGGCCATGGGGTGTGGGATGGCAGGTGAAACAATCTCACAAGCAAGGATGGTCAAGGCCTAGGACTCGACTAGCTAGGGCAAGTCGAAAACTTGCTCTGATACCAAGTCTGACGCGGGACGAACCCGGTCGAGACATGGGACCCTAAGCCAGCAATCAACGAGCGCGAGTCATCTAAGCGACAAGGCAAGCACACACGCGGAATGCAGACTCCACAAGACTCGAAGTGATGGTTCGACGACCTGAGGCTCGCGAGGAAGCCGGACACGGTCTGAACAACGAGGAGGGTGGTGGTGAACCACCCGGGGAACAAGAGTGGACGTCGGATTCAACCGGACGGACCGATACCGAGGGGATCGGTTCAGATGTGCACTTGCTCACCGGTAGCAAGAACTCACGGGAAATAGTGGACTTATGGATCGGGCACTCCTCACCGGCACTGCGATTGGAACAAATACTAGACAAGCAAGGAGGAGTGGCAGCTGCACGTACCTAGCCCGTCTGAAGGACCGGCTCCGGTCGAAGACGAGGGCGCGCCGGGGAGCATGCGCACCCGGTGGACACGCTGCGTCGTGGAAGCTTGGCGAAGTCCCTGCTAATACATGTACTATGCTCCACGCAGGGAGGGGGGTTCACGGGGGTGGGGGCAATCAATTACACGCACTACCCTCACGTAGGAGGGGGGAATCACGGGGAGGGGAAACTAGCTATCGGCCGTACGCCGAGCTCGGACATCCGATCAAGGTGCAGCCAACTCCTGGACAAAGGTCGAGGGATGCCGAAAGATTCTTGAAGGTCTGGCGCCGAGCTGATGTCACTGGATGGAGACGGCGGCCACAGTAGTGGGCCTGTGCGGTTCTGCCGTGCAGGACTGGTTGGCGCGGTCGTGGTGCGTCGGCTGGTACGGGTGCTGTAGAACTCCAAACAAGACGGGACCAAGTCGTGGACGTTGCTGACAGGGAGATCTACCAACCCTGAGAAGTTGGCAGCCGTCTGATCACCTCACTGGACGTGGTTGTAGGAATGGCCGGTATCAGGTTCTTGGGTGAATAGCTGGACCAGTCACAGATAGCTGTGGGGGAACTCCCAGTGCTGACGTCGGATCGTGATGATACCACCTGCGTTAGTTCCATATCATTGAAAGATGCAAATTTTCTGAAGACTGTCTGACCTTAAACTGAGAGGAGGATCGGGTGTCAGGGCCGACTTGACAGCAGCTTGTCCTGGGTGAACAGAGGACTCTAGGTCTGACGCGACTGAGGGAGAATAGACACCCTGGATGGAGACAATGTCAAAACCAGGCGGGACCACCTCTGGTTCATCGGCACTTTGGAGAAGAAGAACTCTCATGAAGAGAGCTCTGACTGAATCGCACAGGGGTGGGCGGTGCGGCTGCTACCAAATTGTGCTCAGGTTCAGACCTGAATCTGGCTCAATTGCACGAGAATGGGTGACACGAACGGAGCTGAGGTCGGATCGCAGTGGGACCACTTCTGGAATGAATCTGGCTCGATGATGTACGACTCCACAGAAGACAACTTCAGCTGGTTCACACAGTGGGCACCGGGGTAGTCTCTGCAAGCACGACCTCTGCTGCAGGCTGGTTGGAGACGCAGAGGATGAGTCTCAGAACAAGACTGAGTAGAGATCACCCGAACCCTACCTCGCAAAACAAAAAATTGCTACGCTAGCAGCTAAGTGAGTACCTCGAAAGTGAAAGCCCTGCACTACAAATATCGGTCTCATGGCGTGAAGACCCACACACGCACGCCACGGTGAAACAACCAGAGCTCAACGGTCAACACGAACAAAATAGATAGCTGCTCCCTGTCCAATACTAGAGTACCTCCCACTAGAAGCACAGCCGGTAGCATCCCCTGACGTCCTACACCGCACCGCAGGTGTCCGCCTGACACACTAGCGCCTAGCGGAGGCAAGGACACTGTACAAGTAGCCACAAAGTGAGTGCCTAGCTGGGATCGCATCCGTTGACGCGTGTCCACTACCCCCAACCACGTGTGCACACACAGACCACGCGTCCTAAGTCTGGTCTCTGGCTGGTTTTCCCCCTAGCCAGACTCTGGCGACTGATGTGGGGCCCGATGAAAACCAGTCTAAAAATCATCCTCAGAGTAGCCTCTTCATCACTCCCTGGTGGGACCACTAAACGTTTAAGTAGGCTATGACTAGTGGAGGGTCACTGATGGAGTAGACTCTCAAGTCACGGAAAATAACGTCACAGTCAGACCAGTACGGGGATCATCCCTCGTACCCACACCGTCGTACGGTGACTCTGGTCAGCGAAGAAACAAGACTGCAACCCCCTCGGGATAGTCCAAAGCCTGACAGACCAACCCTGGTGCGTCAGGCTATGGCAGACCAACCCTGGTGCGCCATGGTAACCTGACGGACCAACTCAGGCGCGTCAGGCACTCGGTGTGAAACGAACTGTAATGCGGCTACACTGGTGCGTCACAGCACCTGACGGACCTAAACAGGTGCGTCAGGGCACGAGATGAAGCAAGCCGTAACGCACTCCTCCAGGAGCATTACGCTCCTAACGGACCAACCCTGGCGCGTTAGGTCACGGGACCAAATTGACTGCAACGCACACCTCTAGGGGCGTTACAGACCTAACGGACCAGCTCAGGTGCGTTGGGTGGAAAGGTGCATCAACTCTGACGCGCCTTCCTAGGGACGTCACACACCCTGACGCCCCACTCTGGGTGCGTCAGGCGTCTATGACCCCCAACGGTCAGAAAACAACGGTCGAAAACCAATGATCGAATCGTCACTCTGACGGTCGACTCTAGGGGCGTCACGCCCCTGTGGTGGTCTATTGTGGGACCGTCAGGCCCACAGATGCCAAACCAATTCTCAACGGAGCGTAACGCACCTCCCTGGGCGTGTTACGCACTGTGGCGGTCACTGGAGCGACCGCCACAGCGCTCCGATGGTGAAACGGTGAATAAGACCCAAAAATACCGACCACGCCCCCATACCTCCATGGGAGAGGAGGAAATCAAGGGGGAAGCTCCCCTGGGACCCCTAGCATGATTCTAGGCCATTAAAATGTCAAATCGTGGCTTAAATCCATAGATCGGGCAAACTCTCCCCAAATCATGATTTTACCCTAACCCGCTCAAAACGCCCATCTCGGCTCCCATTCGGCCTACAAATCGCGGGGGATGACAAGATGAGCATAGGGATTCGTCCCCCTACCTTAATGGAGCAAAAGCTCCACCGAATCGTTGCCAAAATCAAGGAAGACGCTTTGAAACCCTCATCCCTTCACGATCTCCCACAAGCTTTACGCCGCCACGATCACCTCGCCGTCACCGTCGTCGCCACGCCGCCGCCCCGCGCCATCTACAGTCCGAGGGGACGCGCCGCCGCGATCACCGGACGAAGAAGAGGAAGAGAGGAGGCGCTTACGTGGGGAGGAAGAAGGAAAGAGGAGGAAGAAGAAAAGGTGGAAAAGGGTTTGAGGTATTTATAGGAGGAAGGACGCCAACTAAGGCTCATGGGTGTAAGAGGGGAACAAGCAAAGGTGGCCCTGAGGCGAGGTGGCTTCTACAAGAGGATGGGCCGGCCAAGGATAGCATGATGAAGAAACTAAAGAAGACCCAAGAAGATCACAAGCACAGATCACAAGAAGCACATGCATTCAATATCAAACTTGGAAATTCATTTATTCCTTATAGAAGGGAAGCCCAGAGGCTAATACACTGCAAAAAGGGGGGGCAGATAAGAGAAGAAACAACGGGAGGAAGCAAAGATGCAACGGGGGGATTAAACACAATGGGGAAGGGGAACGGAGCGCATGCTCCTCCCCCTCCTAAATCCTACTCCCTCTCTTCTTCTTCCTTTCTCTCTCCTCTCTGTACTCGGGCAGTGGTCGCCGAAGCGGTGGGTAACTCAGGGGAAGAAGGGCAGTAGGCTCTCCTCTCTTCTCCCTTCTCTTTCTCTTCACTCGGGCGGCGGCTGGAGCAGTAGGGTGCTCAAGAGAGCCAACCAGCGAGCTCCTTCTTCTCCTCTTCTCCTCTTCTCTTCTCTCTTCTCCGAGGAGCCAACCAGGGGAGAGTCTCTATCTGTGTGTCTCCTTCTGTGTTTTTTTTTCCGGGGAGAGGAGAGTGATTTTATATCCTCGGTGGTGGGAGCATCGATGGCGAGCCAGCATTGAATGGGAGTTGACTCCCATCCCCTACCTGTCTGTATGGGTAGCTTGTGTGCCACTCTTAGAGGGCGACACCTCAGCTAGCCCTGAGATATCCCCACTGCACGCCAAGGGTCATAGGGGATGGCGTTAGATCTCTTCTGTCAGTTGCACCGAGTGGAGAACAAGTTCAAAGTGCGTCAGTGGATGGGTGAACTGCTGTGCCGGTGGAGGTTTAGGAGAGTGTGTCACTGGAGGCTGGCAAGGTGTACCGCTAGAGGGGCCAACTGGGTGTGCCACTGGAGGAGCCAGCAGGGGGGCTTGCAAGAGTGTGCCGCTGGAAGGGCACAAAGGGTGTGCTGTTGGAAGGCGTTGGAAGCGTGCCATTGAAGGGGCACTAGGGGTTTCCTACCTCTGGCTTCTCTCTTCACTCAGGCGGCGGTGAGTGGCCGTGGAGGCTCTTCTTCTTCTCTTCTTCTTCTTCTCTTCACTCATGCGGCGGTGGTCGGAGTGGCAGGCTCTCCTTCTCTCTTCTTCTCTTCTTCCTTCTTCCTCGTTTTGCCTCTCTCCAGAGCCAGCTTGCGAGAGAGCTTCCTCTGTGTGTCTCCTTCATGTGTTCTTCGCAGCGAAGAGGGGGTCATTTATAACCCTCGTGGCAGGAGCGTCGATGGCGGGAAGGGCATTGATTGGGAGTTTACCCCGTCTCGTACCGATTTGCAGGGGTAGCTTGGGTGTCTTCACCAGTGGGTGACACCTCACCTAGCCCTAGGATTCCCCATTGCGTGCCGAGGACTGTAGGGCATGGCCCTAGATTTCCTCTGCCGGTTGCACCGGGTGAAGAGGCTAATGATGTGCCGCTGGGAGCTTCAGTGTGGGCGTGCTGTTGAAGGCCCTCGCAGGCGTGCCACTAAGGGGCCCTGAAGGTGTGCCGCTGAGGGCCTTGAAGGGAGTGTGCCGCTAGAGGACAGCCCCTGGGCGTGCCGCTGGTGGGGCATCCAAGGTGTGCCGGCGGAGGGGGCACAGAGAGTGTGCCGGCCAGGGACCCAGTGGAGCGTGCCATTTGGAGGCTGTGCCACTGAGAGGCATCAGAGGTGTGTCGGACAGGGGCTCAACAGAGCGTGCCGCTGGGGGGCACAATAGGGTGTGCCGCTAGGAGGGCACCCAAGGTGTGTTGGGCAGGGGCTCAGCAAGGTGTGCCGTTGGGGAGGCATCAGGGGTGTGCCGGACAAAATGTCCCAAATAACCCGCTGAACTCACCCCGGCCGACAAAACTCGCGGGAAATGAAGTGCACGAGCTAGGGAACCGTCCCCCCACCTCCACCGAAGATTTCGCGCAACGCGGACGCTGATCCATGAAGAAAACGTTGTTAAACCCTCGTCGGCACCCCAAACTCACGGCCAAGCTTCACCGTGCCACCATCCCTCGATCCTCGACCCGTCCTCACCGTCCTCGCCCCCGTGTCGCCTCCACCTCGCCCCCGCCTCACTCCGTCAGCCGCCAGAGAAGAGAGGGGAGAAAGAGAGGTGAGAGAGTGAGAAAGAGGAAGTCTAGTCTCTCAAACTAAAACTGAAGATTCTGCATAATAAATGCAAGAGCAATAGCCAACTCAATTTTAGAACATGTTAAACCATTGATGAGCAAAGATGAAACAAGGGCCCGAGACCCAGTTCCTCAGATCAGAATAGAATTTCAATCGAAATGAATTCATACACATTGAGCCTCAAGAGGTGAAGAGGAAGATGATCAGCATAACTTCTGGACTGCAAGAATCCTGAATGAATACAACACCCCCCCTAACAAAAACAACACGAATGGTGAGCTGAACCTCAGAAAATTTCCTAAGCAGTGATGAACAATAAAAATTGAATGAAGTTGGGAGAGACAGAACACATGGAAATCCAGTTCCCTAGGGTCAAATGAGCTCCTACATGGCCTGTTGCAATTAAAAAAAAGAAAAGAAAAGGAGAGCCCTGTCCCTTGGATAGGTCGACCTGTCCCCAACACTGGGTAAAGATGCATTGACCTGTCCCTAGTTCTATACACTGATATGCATCGACCTACTTACAGTTCCATGCATAGATGCATCGACTTGATCTGGTATGGTTGACCTTAGAGTTCAAATGTGCATAAACCTTGTAATGCTGAAGGCAGAACATGCACAGACCTTGTAATGTTAAAGGCAAAATGTGCACAGCCCTTGTAATGTTGAAGGAAGAACATGCATAGACCTTATGATGCTAAAGGTAAAATGTGCACGGACCTTGTAATGGTGAAGGTAAAATGTGCATAGACCTTGTAAAGTTGAAGGCAAAATGTGCACAGACCTTGTAATGCTGAAGGTAAAATGTGCGTCGGCCTTCCCTTAGCCCTGGCAGAATGTGCATCGACCTTCCCTTAGCCTTGGCATAATGTGCATCGACCTTCACTTGTGCTGGCATGATGTGCATCAACCTTGGTCTTGCCCTGGCACAATGTGCATCGACCTTCCCTTAGCCCTGGCAAAATGTGCATTGACCCTGGCATGATGTGCATCGACCCTGGTCTAGCCCTGGCATAATGTGCATCGACCTTCCCTTAGCCCGGCCATAATGTGCATCGACCTTGGTCTTGTGCTGGCACAATGTGCATCGAACTTGCCTTAGCCCTGGCATAATGTGCATCGACCTTCACCTGTGCTGGCATGATGTGCATTGACCTTGGTCTAGGCCTAGCACAATGTGCATCGACCTTCCCTTAGCCCTAGCATAATATGCATCGACCTTGCTCTTGTGCTGGCACAATGTGCATTGACCTTCCCTTAGCCCTGGCATTATGTGCATCGACCTTGATCTTGTGCTAGCACAATGTGCATCGACCTTCCCCTAGCCCTGGCACAATGTGCGTCGATCTTCATTCAGCTTTGTGCCCATGTGCACTGACCTTCCTTCAGCCCCGTGCCCATGTGCACTGACCTTCCTCTGCACTGCCCAGTGCTGCACCAACCAACAGGGGTGCATCGACTTGCCCCCAGCCTGGGTCTCTTTGAGGTCAACCTGTCTTCAGCTGTGGGTGCATCTGCCCTTTTTGCCAGCCCCTCCATGACCTCAATGCATGCCTTGTACCCAAAATATGGGGGGATAGGTAGATGAATAGTAGAGATCTAAGAAAGGACCAGAGGAAGAGAAAAATAGAGTGGAAAGATAAATCGGTGGGCAGCGCCCATAGTCACAGACTTTGACAATGAGGAATTTTGTTGGGTTTTGGAAAGATAACAGTTTGATCATCAAAGGAGGTGAGCGAGGTAAAAAGTCCAGCATCTGAAAGAATGCACGTAATCGGGAAGGAGACCAAGTAAAAGTGATGGGCGAGCTCGCCTTTTCCCGCGGGCAGTAAACTGACCTCTTTGGCTCATACTGTACAAGTCGTACTTCCTAGTTCTTTTGGCAACAATCTTCTTCATAAAATAACATGGCGAAAGGCTGACTAAAATCGAGCATATCGTCAGCGGGCACCTTCGGCATCAATGGCAGGCTGGCAACTATAGAAGGTATATTTCCCTTCTTAGGATAGCATGGTGATGTCCACAATGTTCCTGGCAGGAGAGGGCCCTTAACAAAATATTGGCGGTAATCCCAGGTAAGTGCTCCTGAGTCACCCAAAATTGACAATGAGGATTCTCAGTAACCAAGACCTCTTTTGCTCATCTTCTTGCCTTTGGTAGTTGGTTTGGTCGGCCCTCGTAATTGTGCATTGAGGCCTCTCCCCGACAGATAGACCAGCTTTAATATGATGGACCAGCCCTTTGAATCTCGAATCTTTGGCTTCTCCTTGATATTCACTAGTGCAGTGGCAGGCTTGCGTGGTGCATAAGCCCATAAAAAATCTAGATCCAGCACTGAGATGACCGATCGACTATTGGGCCGTAGTGTCCGTAGAATTTTCTCCTAGATGGCCTTGACGGACAAGACTGTTGATATACTTTTTACCTTGATCACCCTCCCTTGGAAAGGGAATTTGAGACACTGGTGCGCAGTGGATGGTACGACACTGAGATTGTCAATCCACAGGCGACCCAAGATACCCTTGAACATAGGGTCAATGTCTAGTACATAAAATTCAATCGGCATCATAAGAGGCCTAAGCTCAGCCTGAATGGTGACTACCCCATGACATGCTCTTCTTGAATTATCATATGTAGCAATAGTAGTCAGAGTTGGCCTCAATAGATCTTCTGAGAGATTACAGGCTCTGAGAGTGCTAAGAGGGCAAACATTAATGGATACCCCTATGTCTACCGATGTCGCGTCTATGATTACTTTATTCAAAATAATGAAAATGCATAGCGACATCTTCCGAGCTTCAGGAGGTGCATCATACTAGAACTGCGCTAAATCGTACATAAAATCCCTCACATGAACATAAGGATTGTTGTTCCCGTCATACTTGCGGTATGTGGGGAGCTCAGATTGAGGAGGGAACTGGATGTTATGGAAACTAGGAACCAGAACATCTGCCAAAGATTGTGGGCCAACCCGCTTTTGAAGGAAGTTGAGTTGTTGTTACATGGTGACCCATTTATCGAAGAGTTCCTGCTCCCGAGATGGAGTAGGTAGAGTGAAAGGAGTAAGCTCAAGGCGAGGAGCTGAAGGATAGGCAGAAGGAGGGGGAGGCCCATAAGAAGGATATTGGGCTGGAGGATGACCCAAATTGGAGTGGACGTGGGCCACCCCTTGCTGAGGGCGAGTGAAATCGACCGGGCTGACAAGAACTTGTGGCACCGATGGAATAGACCTGTAGGAATCAGTTTGGGTGGATGAGGGAAGGACGGTCTTCCCCTTATCAAGACCTTGATGGGCCGAACTAGAGGACTGGCCCGCCTCTAGACTAGAGAATTGAAGGATCTTTGGCTGGACCGGGGTGAGGCCGATCGGGATGGGGGGAACCCCGGGCCCATCAACTCTAGGTTGAGTGTTGGGTTCCGTGCGCCCACTTGTTATCTTTGATAATGGTTTTGATGATGGGGGGAGGAAGAGTGGAAAAAGAAGTTTAAGAAAAAAATAGAATTGAATTGAAATAAAATCACAACATACCTCTCTTGAAGGACTAGAACTACGATGGCGAGGAATTGTAGCTTGCCGTTGGATCGCCTCACGCTCCTTTCTGGCCGGCTTCGGTCCCTCGTAGCTTGCTCCTCCCATGGAACTCCCTCCTAGAGCCCTTTTCATGATGTTTTGGCAAAGGAAACAAAGATTAGAGGGCTAGAGAAAGAGGAGAACAATGAGTCACGAATTCGGCCCCCCTCTTTCTTATATAGATCTTTGTTCTAGAGGTCTAAACCCATTAGGATTGAGTTGGGATAGTGTTTGGGTCGAGTTGAGGTAGAACACCTTTGGTTGGGACTCTCCAAGAGAGTCCCGATCAGACTGTCTGCGTAATGAGTTGGGCAGTCTAATGATAGACCGCCCTTCTATTTTGAACGGCCAATGATGTGCTGCACAACTCTGGATTTGTGCAGCCTGTATGCTAATGCCCATTAGATCCTGCGACTGGTTACGGACCGCCCAACTGATACATATGGCCTAAAGGCGACTGTATAGATCCTGTGTGGCCTATGGGCGACTGCCCATCCCTTTGCTATGCTTACTTGATACTCACCCTCGTTCCTCTCGTTAAGCATGCCCCTCATCTCGCGTCGTCTCTCTGGCAGAGTCGACGTGCCTCTCTCATCTCGCGTTGTCACTCCCGCAGAGTCGACGTACCACTCTCCTCGCGCGTCATCTCTCCCACAGGGTCAGCATACCTCTCTCCTCTCACGTTGTCTCTCCCGCAGAGTCGGCGTGCCTCTCTCCCCTCACATCGTCTCTCCCGCAGGGTTGGCGTACCTCTCTCGCGTCGTCTCTCTCGCAGAGTCGGCGTGCCTCTCTCCCCTCACGTTGTCTCTCCCGCAGAGTCGGCGTGCCTCTCTCCTCTCACGTCATCTCTCAGAGTTGGCGTGCCTCTCCCCTCTCATGTCATCTCTCCCGTGAAGTTGGCATGTCTCGCCTCTCTCGTGTGTCCCACCTGTAAGTCATCGCCTCTCTCCTCTCACCTGTCTCCCACGGTCTGAGAGTTTGCATTTCATACATTCGTGTATAACATAAGAAAATCAACAAAAAAAAGAAAAAAGAGAAAAGAAAAATGAACTAGGTCACTATCATATCACATCACATACAAGTGTTAGAGTACAAAGCACAATCAGGCCGCCCCCTCTGGCCTGCCACTGTCACCTCCTCCCTCCTGCATCTTCGATGGTGGGCCCATCACAAAGGTCGCACCCTCCTCCCTCTCTCGTCACCGGCGTCGGTCCTCCTCCTCATTCCTCTGTCAATGAGAGGAAGTCGCAAGGTAATGCCCGATAGAGCCATGAGTAGGCTGACTCTCGCTCAGGGCTACACGGCTGCCACTCATCCCGCTGCAAGAATGGCTCATCTCCTTGTATGGTCGCAACTCACCACGCAGCTCGAACGCCTCCTATCGGTACTACTCCAGCTCCGAGGCCGTAGCTCAGAGTCGCTCTACCTCTGCTCAAAGGAGTGCCATCTCCACTGAGTCCGACGGTCCTGCCTGTGCTAGCTACTATCAAAGGCGGGATGCCTCCTCCTGCACCTCAGCCTGGCCTCGCTCCGCCTCCTCCCTCTAGTGAATGCTCTGCTCTAGCTCAGCCCGTAGGCACTCCATCTCCTCCCTCGAGTGAAGGCTCTGCTCCAGCTCACCCCGCAAGCGGGTCGCCTCCTCTCTCAGGCAATAACTCTGCACCAGCTCCTCCCGCAGATGGGTGGCCTCATCCTGTGCCAGTACGAGCTCCTCTCGCAACTGGTCACCCTCACCTATGGCGACGGTCAGCTCTGTCACCTGCTGTCACGCCCGCAAAAGAAAACCAAGAAAAGCATGTCATATCTCTATCATATCATAAGCATCCATGTACATAAGTCATAAGTACATTAGGCCTGTCCCTCTGGGCCCCGACTGTCTCTCGTCCCCTCATGCCTCTTCGATGGCGGGGCCATCGCTGAGCTCGTCTCCTCACGGGGGTGTCGGCGTCGCTCCTCCTCCTCCTTCCTCCGACGACCGGAGGAACTCGTGAAGTACCCACGGAAGGAGCTGTGTGTGCCGTGCGTACTACCACTCGGAGCCCCGCTACGCTCCGGCCTATGACTCATCCTCTCGTACGCATGTACCTCAACTCTCAGCTCGGCTGCCTCTGTCCGAGCCCGCTCCGCCTCTGTGCGAGAGTGCTCCACCTTAGCTCAGTAGCAATCCGTCGACGCTGCCTCGGCCTGACTGTACTCCAGCTCTACACGGAGGAGCACCAGCTCTATCGGGACTACTATGTGGCTACGCTCTGTCTCCTCCCTCAGGTGAGTAACCTCACCCAGGGCCGTCGTCAGCTCGGTCATCTGCATGTGCATGCATCATGGTTAGTCAATTGCATTGCATAATCATAACCAACTGGGAAAGCACAGTGTCTACTTACCCGCTCAATGAGTGCCTCCTTGGCCGCCTCAGCCCGCACCCCCATCCTTGCAAACTCCACGTCACGCTCAGCATGATCTGCGGGTGTCTGGGAGGAGGAAGGAGCATCAACTCCCTGACGCTGGATCCCCTCGGCTTGCTGCATTTAAAAGTCCAGGTTAGTCAGAATCATAAGCATATGCATATTAAGTCTAAGGGTCAGTAAAACTCACCAGGAGGTCCAACGCTTACCGGAGCTCATCTCGCTCCTAAACAGTGGAGTAGAGGAGGCCCTGGAGCTCGGCGATCTGCCCCTGGGGGTCGAGCTACATATAGGAAGTCAAATTTCAGTGCATCGTAACTAAAAGCATATAAGAAAGCATAAAGTTTAGCACCATACCGGCCGTCGAGAGTCACAGAAGACCTGGTCCCCGTAGCGTCTGGCGTAGGCCGTCAGATAGGCCTCCTCACTCTCTGCTCGGGCGGCTACCACTCGCCCGAGTCCCGTCTAGTCCACTATCTGCTTTGCCGCACGGGTAGTCCAGTCTATCTCTGTCGCCAGCCGTCGTGCATGTCGACCGACCTGCTCCTCCAGCTTCTCAAGCACCGGGAACTCCACCGCTGTCTGAGGGACGCCGATCGTCCTCATCACGAGTCAGTGGTGGAGGGGCCCCACTACGTTCATGCAGTGGAGCCAGATGTCACGTCCGGTGTAGGCCAAGGCCGCCACAACCCACGGCTGACCCTCGTGCCCCTCACTCTGGTAGGGCATCCACCGGACTTGTCAAATAGGACAATTGCATCAGCATACAGAGCATATAGTTTCATCTTAACATAAAGTTTAAGTTTTAGATCTTACCGAGGCATAGGGCAGTGTGTCTAGGTCGTCCTGGATCGCCCGAACTTGGCGTCACAGGGATCCAACCTCCCGAGGTGCCGTCCACCGTCGCACGATCGATAGCCGCTCCGGATAGGTCTCCTCCCCTCTCCCAAGCCCGGGGAGGTGCACATCGGCCCAAACCTGCATTGCATGTTGTCAAGTGTCAGCATATAGAATTCATATAGTAATTGCATAAGCATTTTAGAAACTTAAGTCGTACTTGGAGTAGACGAGACAACCCGCTGAGCATCGTCCGTCGACTGGTAGAACTCAGCGTGTCAAAGAGGGAGGCGAGGACCACCGCTTCCCAGGCGTACTCGTCAACATCCTCGAGCAGTGGAAGTGCTGACACCCATTTTTTACCGATAAGTTGAGTCATTTCTCTTACCACTATTTGTTGATGCCTCGAGTTGTCCATTAGACCTATTGAAAGTTGCCAATTAAATAGGAGACGCCCTTCAAAACTGGCGTCAATTCATTTTGAAAAAAATGGTAAGAATCCTATTTGGAATAAAATGACTAAATAGCGCCCCCTTCAGAGGCGCCAATTACTAAAATGGAGGGTTTCCCTCCAAGACGTCAATTTATAAACCAACGCCCCTCACATAGTCGCTATTTAAAACGCGCCCCTTGACAAGGCGCTATTCACCTAAGAATCGTAAAATGGAAACTGCTTGCCATTTTCTGTTCGAACCATGATTCTTGGGTAAGATCAATTAAGGAAAATATTAGGATGGAATGTGCTATTAGTGGGTCCCACCCAATGATTGCACAGGTTTCGCAGCTTCCAGAATGGATAAAAAAGACATAAAGCCCCTTTTTCCTCTATCTGATTTTCTATTGGACGAATAGGGAATCAATGGGGTCCACATGTCTTGAACTGAAGAATCATCAAAGACAGCGTTAACCCAGTACAGTAATAGGGTTGATGCAGCCTCCACTGAGACGGTTGCTGGACAGAGGACTTCTGAAGACTGATGCATTAACGCAGACACTTCACTACGTTGACCCCATGGGAGCAAAGGCTGGCTTGAACATCGACCTTGGTATGGAAGTTTTGAAGCACTACGTCCACGCTGTACTGCTGTAGCGTTGACGCAGTAGGTCTTGAAGTTGATGAAGACATGAAGAGTACTACAGCTGCTGCGTCCACGCTGTACTGTTGACGCATTGACGCAGTAGGTCTTAAACTGGTAGCTTCAGCTGCTGGGATTTCAACTGCAGCGTCTACGCAGTTCGTTCACTGCGTTGACGCAGTTTACAGTCTTGAACACATGAGCGTCGACCTTAGGCCATGAGCGTCGACCTTAGTACATAAGGCTTTAAAGCACTACGTCCACCCTTGTCCTTAGCAGCGTTGACGCAGTGGCCGTAAAATCCCTGGGCAGCATCGACCTTTACCCAGTAAGGTCGACCTTTGTCTTGAACTAAATGAAGGCTTCTATGCTGCTGCGTCCACGCTGGAGCCTGCTGCGTGGACTCTTGAGTGTTAGACTCTGCTTGGCTTAGCAAGCAGCTGCGTCTACGCTGTAGTCCCACAGCGTTGACGCCTTGACTTGCATAAGCTTTGGCCTACGCTCACAAACATGGACTTTGATACCATGAGCGTCGACCTTCATACTTTACCAGAGTCGGTGTACCTTCTCTACAGCGTCCACGCTGGACTGTTGCAGCATTAACGCAGTAGATGTCTTCTGATGGGTATTCTGTGTTGGCCCCTTGGAGTATACACCGTTTGAGCTTCAGGTGGGTCTTAGCTGCAACGTCCACGCTTGCTACATGAAGCGTTGACGCCTTAGACCATTTATGTCCTTGAGCACACTGGGGTCGACCCACGGGGTCGTCCCATAATCCTTATAACCTGCATTGAACAAGGAATCAATCTGCATTACAGTTTGATAAAATGAAATGCAATCAAACACAATGCATTGAATGAAATGCAAGTTATTCAAGCAGACAGAATGCATTGACAGGCACACATGATGAATTACAAGCAAACATAATGTGACCTGAATATAATGCAATTAGACACGAATGTATTGAATGAAATGCAAGCATGCACAACAGGCATCATGCACAATGTATGCTGCTTTGTTGATAACATCAAAACACACAATCATGCACACACAATCATGCACAATGTATGTTACTTTGTTGCTAACATCAAAACACACAACCATGCACAATGTATGTTACTTTGTTGCTAACATCAAAACGGAATAACATATATTGCTAACATCAAAGCTAGACAACATATGCACAACATTCTCCCCCTTTTTGATGATGGCAACAAAGTGACAAGCAAACCAAATTCATAGCTCCTCCTACCACCACCTGCTAAACTCCCTTCCAGCCCCCATTCTCCCCCTCTCTCACCTTGGTTTGCCCACTCCCAGACCCCCTAATAGCCCGGGGTCGCCCCTACTACCTTCCACCCCATTTCGCCATCCATCTACCCCAATTTCCCATCCCTCATCACACCTGTCACCCAGGGGAAGCAGGAGCAGGATCATCCCCTGATTTACAGAACCTATCCCATCGACTCCACGAAGTTCTTGGCGGAAAGGTCTATATTGCTGAAAATCTCATTAAGGATGCTTCGACAGTGAGGTGGCTTCGCCGTCATCCGAGGTCCCTGCTGCCCAGAGAAGCCAATCTCCCCCGACTGTGAAGAACTACTCCGGCGAGGGAACTAGAGGCCAAGAGAAGAAGCATCTACGGCCGCTCCAGGGTGACTTTGGATGTGAATTTTGTCTAAGGCCTTCTCCTCCAAGACATCTGTCAGCACCAGAAAGAAGGGAGTCATTTGTAGCCCGGAGCACAGATTTATAAATTTTCTCCCCAGAGTGCGCAGGTTCATTTCACCTGAGTCTGCTTTGACCCCCTCCCACTATTCTGGTCCTCGCGGTCTACTCTGACCTCCTCCGACGACCCCATTGATCACGGCTCGAAGAACGCTCACCCACGATCGTAACGATTCTAATTCGGCTTTCATCGGACCTCGGGAGTGTTCATGGCGGCCTCTTCCTCCAGCAGCATTAGACTGGGACAGTCAGAACCAGAGCGGATCGGTCCTGGTCCAGACCCTGCCCCAGCCACCGTCGACGTCAGAAAATTCTCAAAGAATTTTGGTGTCCTCCTGGGCCCACCCAAGAAGTTTGAGCACTAGTTTCATCATCATCAGAGCTCGGTGGAGTCCGTGGCGGTACCATCAGGGACTCCCTGTCACGCTATTCCAAAAGTGGCCAGAACCAACTACAATTGCCGATTCATCTTACTTAGTTCTCCCCCACCCCTGCCTAGCTGGCTTAAAGTCCCTCCCTACGGGAGGTAGTGTTTGATTGTAATCCTACAGTCCCCCACCCCTAGTTCAACCCCCTTGCAAGGGGAGTAGCGATTGTAATTCGTTAATACAGGTTCAAGCTTCACCGGTGCAGCGTGTGGGGAACCCACGCATCCTCGCTCGCCCACGTCTCCGATCGGGGTCAATTTCTTCAAACTAGTTGAGTAAGCACTCTACTCCTTGATCCTACTTAGTGCCTTGTTTGATCAATATTAGTTCATAGCTCCGCTGGTCAGAGAGAGTGAGCGCTCGGTCCTGCAAGCACCATTACTTTCGAGTGACCGCCGTGGAGAAGAGAGTGAGGCTCGTGCCCTCAGCACCTGGTCAGCCCCTTGAATTGGGCCTTCGTACCCTTGGGAGGTCAACCTTGGCCCTGCTGGCCCTCCACCAACATGAGTCCAGCCCCCACATCCTCAACTTGACATCACCGAGTTACTCTCGAGTTTTGGGTGCGCGTCAAGTCAGTAGCCGCCGACGTCGGTCTGTTAGTCTCGCTAATTGTGCTTGCTTGCTAGGTCTAAGGTTCGGTCTAGTTGCTGCATTCCCTTAGTGCGTCACACCCATCGTGGTACCCCTCATTAAGTGGTATATCAAAAGACGTCGCGGGAAGGTCTGGTCACGTCGATCTGGAATGAGGCCTTTCTAGCGTCGAGGAGACCTTTGGGTCCATCCTTCGCCTCGTACCACTTGGTGATTGGGGTCACTGTTGTGTCTCTATGGTTTTGATGATGTCAATATTCATAAGTCATTCCTTGATAACTCTTTTAATGATCTTTGAGATATGCTGATAATGTCTCCCTATTTGAGTGGTCCATGAAGTTCAGTGTTGCACTTGCTTAGTCTACTAGTCCATAAAATGTATCAAAAATACACTAATCCAGAAAAATACGTAAAAATAGTCGAAACGATCATCGCGAAGAGTACATCCTAGCAACGTAGTCCGCGAGTCGATGAATTGAGAAATAAGCTCACCGTAGGGTTCCGTAGATTATACCAGAGAAAAATCCACACGGAATGTAAAACTCAACTCAGGAGCTACATGAGCGAACTGAAACTCTCCCAAAAGGATCCGAAAGACCCAATAGAGATCCAATAATGATCTGGGATGTTACAGTCACCCCTCCTTCAAGAAATTTCACCCTTGAAATTTAAGGACTAGCAAGAAGGAAGAAGTAGGGAACAACAATCTGACGGATATAACTACAAATCAACACACATCACGAGAGACACGGTTCAGAGGAACACAGTAAGACCACAATCATGAGTACATGCTCGGGAGTGAGCACGACACAAGTGAACACAAGTCCGATACCTCCGAAACAAGGCAACGTCACTTACGTCTCAGGACAAGAGACATGACTACCACGACAGTGGATACCGAGGAAACAATACGACAGCAAGGCAAGCGGCAGCTACACAAGGAGACACAATCCTCACAACTGACAGCTCGACCACATCATCGGCTCCAGTGCTCCAAGGCGATAGGGAACACTAGGCACACAGGACACCAACGACAAATTTACCGAGAAATAGAAACAACAACACAATAGCACCTACAGGATTCCGGCTCCGTATAACACATAGCACCACAGAACACAACTGCAAGTAGGGTCACATCAGGGCACGATAGTAGCTGATCACACGACTACAGGGAACGAGTCATGCATCGAGCAGCTCACCAAGGAAGACCCACAACCACATGAAACAACACAAAACAACAATCTCAAGGGATGCATCTCGAGGACCAAGACAAAGCCTCGAGAGCACAACACCCAAGAGAAAAGAAATGCAGAGTAGAGGGTACTCAATCAGTAGGAAAGCTGACATATTCCCCAACACTCGCAAATGCCGATGCCAACACCAGAAAAAGTACCAGCAACAGCACAAAGCACAAGGAAAAATGCTAATCTCAGCTTACCTTCACGTCCTGAAACAATGAATGAGCCTTCGCAACGCATCAGCCACTGGACATGACACGACGAACACGATACACTACAGCTCGTAACACCATAACGGAGTCCAAAGTAAAGCAACCATGGAGCAAGAAGCAGATCAGGCTCAGAATAAAGCTGTCCACACTTAAGCAGACAAGGACAATGGTATCACCAAGACAGTAATTCCAAGGCCAACCTCGAGAAAGATTCCACCAAACGGGATGACAAATAATAAGCTCACTATGAAATGCTTACCAGGAAGGGAAAAATCCTAGCTCGCTCAAGCAACTTCTCAATCACGGAATCTAATCTAGCACTTCAAAAGAAACAGAACACATCAGGAGCTGAAACGGACTTAAGTTGGAGTGACCAAAACAACGTAAGGATGTGTACGGTCATCACACCAACGCTAAAAGTCAATAGCAACCTGAGCAACTTGCACGAAAACCTCGAACAAGGTGCTACAGATTTGAGCCTTTCAGCGAAGACTACCAAGTACAACATGATCGAGACAGACATCACGGAGAACCAAGTGATACAGAATCATGAAACCTAATGCAAGCAAATTCCACCAGCCATCAGCTAGGCGACTGTACAGGTCTTTTACAACTCTAGCAATTATATATTTGAGATTTTCATGTACTTCACACAATAATAGCTCTGATACCACCTGTAACGACCCGGATCCCGGATACCAGATATACCCGATAGGACTATTGAATACACCTGATACCACTTGGAACCTACGAGGCCTCCCAAGAGCGGTAAAGCTCCTAAAGGGATAAAAGGACTATTGTGTAGGAATTCCTTCTTTCTCAAAGGAAAATTAAGATGCCTCTCGAATATTGGGGATCGATTATCTGAATGGTTGTGAAGAGTGCATATATTTCCAATTAGCTAGCATGTTACAACTGAATGTCTAAAATTTTCATATATCCATTGTTTCTAACTTAAACCGTTAATTATAGGTAAGATAGTAAAGCAGCCTTTGAAGCTCCCATATATATATTTTTACCTGAGCACAATGGCTATGACAAATGTCAAGGAAGCGATGGTATTGAACATGGAGGCGACAAAAGTTGGAGACGTATATTTCAGACTTGCGAAGTACATATTTAGGGTTAGGCTGACCCTGTTGAACATCAAAAAGGAATGGGTGTCAGCTTAACCCCATAATTGATGAGATCCAGCTTGTTCATATACATATGCTAGCTAGCTGCAGAGTTAAAACGTAAGTAAGATATGCATGCGCAGCTCACCCCAGAAGAGAAAGCACGTTTATCTCTAGAAATAATGCCCATGTCATCTTTGGTCTTATTTTTCTGCAGACGGTTTGTAAAAAATATCACATCAGTAACTAGTAGGCTGATCGAAACCCTAACTAAGAACGTTGCCAAGGTTTTGATAAACATTTCCAAGCAGCTGTACGTAGATCTCTAGCGGTTCATGGTCATGGCTTGAGACGTATACGTTGGGTTATTGGCTTCTGAGCAAGAACATGTATACCTCTCGAGGAAATAAGCGAAGGGCCACATGACCAAGCTCGCAACGATGTGCCGGTACGTAATGTAGACGTGAGGATTCATCCCATGGTTGAAGGACGCCTCCGTGATGAAATACAGAAACGTGTACCCCAGCTGAGCGAGCACCATGAGGACGTGCGGCCTGAACCGTTTCCACAATATTCCTCCGCCCGGCCATGTTTGCACTGCCATTACTGCTCTCAAGCTTCTCTCGTGGGCACAAACTCCCACCGATCTCTGGATGAACTCTACATGTAAGGGTCTCCAAGCTGCTTCATTTATATATAGAGAGAGAGAGAAGGGGGTATGTGTGGGGGACCCAAGAAGAGCACTAGCTAGTGTTGCAATTTGATGTGTGTTGGCATGGAGATCCTCCAAATGAAGGGAACCCCCCTCTGGAATTTTTCCAGGAGTGGCGATTCCTTGCGCAGCCCAGACAGCCGCAGAAACCCTGAGCCAGTGTGCATGGGAAAAGGACGACACCTGGGAAGGGCTCTGTTTGGATGGGATTGGAGTGGGGGCTGCGCCATCGGTGACCCTGAAAACAAGACGTGGAGAGTACCCTACGTGGGCACTCCACTGCCTCTTAATTTAAGTGTTGGGACCCCGCATCACTGACTGGTTATTGCCGATGCCCCTGCCTAAATGAATGATTCTTGAGCCGCCACGGGGGGCGGGGAGGCCAAATGCGGGGAATGTTCCTCTTGAAAGCGCCCCGGATTGCATTCTCAGGAGGTTCTAGACCGGGGCCTAGATGATGACATGTTATTCACAAACAACTCTCGGGAAAGAGGATTTGGGCTAATGCTGTCCTGTCAAGATGGGTTGGGTTTTGCTTTTTTAAGTCTGACGCCTCTCTAGTCTTTGTGATGGATTGGTCCACTTGCCCTCAACGCATCCACTATAACAGCAATGGATTTTTTTATTATTTAATGACTAAAATAATATTTCAAGAAGAGCAAACTAACTTAACCTTAATTTGTTAGGAAAAGACGAGTCTTGTATGGCTTAAAATTCAATCTAAGTTGTTGCCCACACACACTCTCTCTCTTTCTCTCTAACACATGCACATAGACAGGGAGACTCGCTCTTTTTGTTTTATGAGAAAAGTGCAAAAAAATCTTAGGTCTAGAGATAAGAAAATATTGAAGTAATTTTTCAACTTAGAGGATCGGAAGAAGATTCAAGCATCAAGGCTTCAAGCACCAAGGCTTCAACAAGGAGAATTGTGTGTGGGTGACTTGTTCGTCAGCTATGCACGCCAAGGGTATGTCATTTGTACTTCCCATGCACGACGTTCGGCCATGACAAGCAAGTCTATCCCCGCCACTTATGAACCGCTATGACAAGGGTGAACTTCCCCTCATGCCAGGATTCCCCCTCATGTGCCTATCGACCGCGACTACGTACTCATCATGACGCCATACCTCTCACAGTTGCGAGGTCGTGTCTGATTGCTCGGCTAGAGTCATGATCGTCCCTCGCCTCGTCGCCAGCCCTTGCTTTCTCTGGTGACCCAGTTATAGCTGCTATTCTTGGCGAACCAGGCATGGTCTACCCCATGGGAAGGGCCCTCTGTAAAACACGCGGACATTCGCTTTGTCACGTCTTGACCTGGGGGTCGATCATTGTGTCGAAATTGTCCCGCGACTTGCGACTGTTGTACTTAGGCCACCATGGCCCACCTGTAAAGCCCATGCGGCCCTCATAAATTATATTGCCACTTGAACGAATGTGCTCGCATCCACGTTTGGCCCCAGGTTCCCCTCGCGTCGCCTGACGTGAACCTCCAACACCTCCAACCTCAACCAACACCACCCGGCCTAGCAAGAACCCATAGTTGTGAAGTGCTCCCTTCTCTCCATCCATGACTTCAGACACATATGGCTCTCTCTTAGGCATGGAATGAAGGTGTTTGGATTCAATCCGATGTAAATAAACATCGACTGCTTGCGATCGGTGGGGAAAGACGTCCAGTACATGACTCCCCACAGTCGCCTGCGCACTCACACTTATGGAACCGCCCTTCCCTCCACATGTCTCTCACCCCCTGAGTCCACGTGCTACACCCTGGCGGCGCTTCCCCTGTCATCTTTCAGTTCCATGGGTGATTGTCGAGAAATCGACTGGCACGCCCGCACCCCAGCCATGTTTCCCCAAAAACCCGAAAACCTCCCGTGCCACTCGATCTCCCCTCGACTTTCTGTAAAAAGTGAGTGCACGGTGCCGCCATGAGAAAGATATGGCCATGAGAGGAAGTGCCCAAAGTACGCTAGATTCTGGCATCTTCCCCCATCGCCTTATCCCACCCCTCAGTTCGGTCACCGCACACACGTGCGCCCATGGCCCACACCCGCCGCGTGCGAACAACCCTCAATGCCCAATATAGAGTCTTTCTTAGCATGAATAAATGAAGTTCAGTTCAAGAATTGATTCCCGTCTTCATCAATCACCAATCTCATCGTCAGATTGTTGCTCAGCTCACAGCTCGGTCCCTACCCAGTCAACAGAATGGACCCCACATCTGAGTCAGCACCTACTAGCCCCTTGCTATACCAGTGTCATTTGCTATGTGCCCGAGCCAAAATTGTCCAAAGCTGTGCTAAGCCAGCGTCAGCAGCTCTACGAGTCAATGCCTCGCTCCCACAAACTCGGAGTCAACATTCTTCTCAGTGCCCACATCAGGACTAACCTCCCTACCTTTACTCATCCCACCTATCTTGCTATCACTTCATCATTGTTGCATAGGTCAAGCCCTCCTGACATCACGGCCTCCAGGGTCCCCGACTCTTTTACTTCAACAGTAGAAATAAGGGTGTTTGGATTATGTCTGATGTAAATTAACATCGTCTGTGGTCGAAAACCACAATCGATGGGGAAATGTCCAACACACAAACCCCTACATTGCCTGATATATCTTCACCCACAGAACCAAACCTATGCCAACTATGCAAATAGCTACCATTCATACACTGACCTTGCCCATGTGTAGCCCATATGTTCCAGTACACTTGTCATGCCTTGGAGGCACATCCCAGTCAAACTTTAATGTGGACTTTACAGATATGACCGCTCTGGGGGGTATCCACCCCATCATCCACTGGATCGACACCTGATTGCTTTCATACAGAGCTTTGTTTCGCCGGGGATGGATAGTGACGATCCTTTACTGCCCGAGGAGCGGTGACGGCTGGAACGGGCAGTCTTGGCAGGCAGGGACAGCATGAAGGGAACTTGTTCCTTTTTGTACCCCAGTCTTCCCGAGGGGTTTGTGCGGCGACCACAGTTTCCTGATGCAAAATGCGTAGGATTTTTCAAGGAGCTTGGTGGCTCTATAATACGAGCGACACCTTCTACTCCTGCAGTTTGGCATTTGTCCAGTCATCATAGGACCGCCGATGTGGTCGTGGACGGGATGTATTTGACTCCCTCCGAAGCTTGTTTTGCTCATGATGGATATGATCACCTCTGCATGTTAGAGGGAATTCTCTCATTGAAGACTCCCAGCTGGTATGGGAGCTGGTCAGTTGTTCCTCCCCACTGCTTCCACCGAGGTGCCACTGAGTGGTTATGGGGAATATTGACAGTTCACAGCGCCACTTTGGATAGTGCAGGTATCCGCCACGCTGTCACTGCAGCCTTGTATTCCTACCCATGTCATACGGGGTTACTCCAGGCACTGGTAGAAAGATGGAACAGGCGCTAGAATACTCTTGTTACTGCTGAGGGAGAGACATCCCTAGATCTGTGGTCTTTTCACCGCATTTCGGGCTTGCCGATCAGCGGCCAGGCCTATGAGGAGTTATGTCTTGATGAGACCCACTTGTATGCCGCGAATGGAGGGGGCCAATATCTTCTGCCTCATTGCTTCAGATATCTTATGAAGACTTAGAGGGATTTGGCCCTGGTGGGTAAAGAGAAGACTGTGAGAACACCCAGGGTGGCACTCAATGCATGGGTGATGTATTTTTACAGTGGCCCGTACTGTTTCTATGAGGAGTTTCCCTCATTTGGCACTGCCTGGGACCAATGTAAGGAGGTTGTCATGAAAATCGCCTCCAATCCTCGCCATCTGCCGGCTCCAGAACAAGGTTGGAACTCCAGGAGGTTACCTGCTCTGACTTATTCAGCCGCATACCTGGCATATTGGTTGGCTACTTTTGTCTTCCCACATGGTGAGGAAGAGCTTTTGAGGGTGAAAGTGATTTATCTGGCCTGCTTGTTAGCTTGCACACGCCAGTTGGCCCTAGCACCGGCTGCTCTGGCTAATATCTACCACTCCCTGGGGGGCGTTGAGTTCATATTCTAGCCCGAGAGACAAGAAGATCTTATTGCCCACACATTACTTGAGTGCTTGGGCTGGGTTATTACTGCCAAAGCTCTCTCAACGATCTCCAGTGGCTAACACCAGGGCTCCACTTATATTTGCTTTTGCTGGCCACCCGGATTAGGATGCTGTTTTGCAGCTTGCCAGCGCCAGGCGGACCCTTTCTTTCTCCATACGGAGCGGGGTGAGAGCTTGGAGTTTGATCATAGCTCTCGTTTCTACCGCCCATTCCTGGAGGGGCAGGGGGAGTCTGCAGTTTGTAGGGTGTCTCCTGAAGGCATCCTTTCTCCGCACGCCCTGGGTGAGTGGGTCATTTGCATACGACCCAGTGTGCTGATCTACCGTCGCTCGAGCACAGTGGTCCTTGAACCATATTACCCACACAGGTTCGCCCGCAACTTTGGGTATGACCAGGCTTTTCCGCCCAATGCTGATTTGCCTCTGTCCTCGAGGCAGTACAAACAGAAAGATGTACATCTGGTCGCAGCTTCCTGGCAGGATTTTCTATACAGGCGCATGGGGGAGGATGTTCCCATTCCAGCACAGGCACGCGCGGGCCACTTCAATATACACTATGCTCGTTGGTGGTTTAAAGTGAGCAATGTTTTTTGGCGGGATTGGGTCCCGACTCGAACCACACAATCGTCTGACGAAGTCAGATCGAGCGCACCATGGGCTCTGCGGAGTCCGAATAGATCGTCACCTTGGTGACTGGCACGCCCACGCACTTAATGATGATAATAAAAATCGACCTAATTTAACTCCGTCGGAAAGTGCGTCCACACCGCCCAGCCCAGTCAACTCTCGGGCCACCGTGTTTCGCATCCCTTTGCCCTGAGGTGTCTATATGAGATATGAATTCGTGGAAGAAGTGTCTAAGTGATTCATCGTGATTTTAGAGGTACCGTGTTACCTCGATTTACACATATGTATGTTTGGAGGGTCTTGGTGACCCTATGTGTGTGTTCTGGGTTTTCGTGTTACGCTTGAGTGAGTCCCCGTGAGTCGGTCAGACTGCGGATGGCCTTCCCCACACGATGTGGGTTTCTCCAGAAAGTGGTTTTCAAATGGGCCACGTGTATGGCCTTGGACAGTGAGTCCAGTTAACCAGCCTAGGGCTAGAAGTTTTTCGTGTGTCCTCTGGATGGGGGATTAACTTGGCAGCTTGTGCACCGCATTGAGAATCATGTCATCGTGATTTTAGACCTAAGAATTAGGCCAGATTGATGATGCTGTGTCATCACGTGCAGCGGTCTTGACTCGAATCCTACGACTCAAGGACCATTGGGTTATTTGATCTAGTGGGCTGTCTAGAGTCTGGTGGCTGTCAACCACCTATCATTTTGTGTTACTCGAGATGGGTACATGCGTGATTTTTAGTGTCCACATTCACTGAGCCCCCACTAGTCGTAGCTTTCCTGCGCATGCGTGTGCGGACCCACTTGAGAGTGGTGGAGAGCATGACCTGAGTGAGACAGTTTTTAGGTTGGTTACCGTAGGGCCCCTTGCCTTTGCATCCTGAGTCCGACTGGGGGAAAAACTAGCTAGTGGACCCAACCTGGAGCAGATGGTCTGTGTGTGCACACGTAGTTGGGTGCAGAGGACACACGCTGACGAGCGCAACCCTAACTAGTCCTAGTTCCGTGGTTACTAGTACGGTGTCTCAGTCTCTGCTTGGGGCGTTGTAGGTAGATACCTGAGGCTGTGGACTAAGTCATCAGTGGATGCATCTGGCCTTGCTTCTATGGACAGGTACTCCCGTCACTTCACATGAGATTGTCATGACTTATGTTTTCGTTTCCTATCTACGAGATGTGATTTTGTGCATAGTTTTCGGGTGTTTTCTTGAGGTAGAGGTCTGGAGTTTTTGGTGAGCGTCACGGAGGGTCTCCCCTAGATGGCGTAGAGATAACGACGGTGAGGTCGTGACTGTGTTCTGGACCCTGTGGTTTCGGCGTGGGCCTTCGTGTGTGGGCACAGGCCTCCACGATAGAGGTGTCGTGGCGTTTTCCTAGTAGCATGACTAGGGTGGTTCATGGTCTAGTGGTCCCCTGATTGTGGGATCAGGATGTTAGTTTTCTTTTTGGTAGGAGTAGTTGTAGAGCCATAGTTTCATCAGCTGTCATGTTTCAAGGATTCATGGATGATCATGTCTTCCACCGTGTAGTTGTAGATAATCCTGCTATTGTTATTGTTCTTGCTATAGTTGCTTCTTTCCGTACCACCGTTATTTTTGGTTGGGATTTTGCAGGACCCCTATTGAGCCAATGATAGGAGGCTCACCAGATTTCAGGTGTTGTGGTTCTTCCTCGAGGTTCGAGGGCGTTGTGTGGTGGTTCTTAACTGTCAGTTTGTTGGGCTGAGTCTTCACTTGACATTTGGTACGTTCTCTGTCTCAGAGTGTACTTTCTGTTGGGCTAGACTCTATTATAGTTAGCTATTTATTTCTATTAATTGTTGAATTATCCTGCTTATTTTCTATTTCTATATACACCGCTTGTATATTTGGTTATAGCTCTTGTGGTTAGTTAGTTTTATTTGGCCATCAATTCACCCCTCCCCTCTTGATTGCCGCATTCCAGGACTCAACACCCCGTGTGTGTGGCTTGCTACGTAAGTAGCGTGTGTGGTGTTGGGGTTCATCCCTATGTTGCTATGTCTCGTGGCGTGTAGTGAAGCCTCACTGGGTTTCTGTGAGGGGTGGACGTAGGGAGCCCGTCGTTGTCCCGAACCACCTAAAAATCCTCGTGTTCCGTGTGATTGCCTGTGTGTTTATCCATTTCCTCTATCTCCACTCACAGGTCAATTATATTAGTTTTTATTCACTGCACCATCACACATTGCTTCATAGATTATATGTGCGAGATTGGAAACGTTGAGAGAACATTTAAGTCTCACTTTTGTTTAGGGTAATTAACGTAGTTAATTTTAATTCTGTTGTGTCTAGTTCAGACTATTTTTTAAAATCCGCCATCTCGACTGGGGGACAATTCAACCCCCCTTCTTATCTGCCATCTACTCTTGGCCAACAAGGGTCAATTTTTCTGGCCAAGTCTCAAGAGAGATGTGGCCAAGATAGTGGGCTAATGCCGCACATGCGCTTCGGCCAAACAGGTGAAGCAAAACATCAATCTTTATACCCCTCTCACCATCCCCGACCGTGCATGGCAAGACTTAAGCATGGACTTCGTGTTAGGCCTACCCAGGACTCAAAGAAAACATGATTCGATCTTTGGGTAGTTGATAGATTTTCTAAGATAGCCCACTTCATACTATGCTCCAAAACCTCATATGCTTCCCGAGTAGCCTGATTGTTCTTTGATGAGGTTGTTCGCCTCGATGGGCTACCCAAGACCATAGTCTCCGATAGGGATGTTAAGTTCACCAGCTATTTCTGAAAGATCCTTTGGCATTTGTTGGGTACCCTCCTCAAATTCTCCACAACCTATCACCCTCCAACTGATGGTCAAACTGAAGTTGTCAATCGGAGTCTAGGGAACCTCCTTCGGTGTATTGTCAAGGATCGTCCAGGGAATTGGGATCTCATTTTGCCCCAGGCTGAGTTTTCATACAACAACTCAGTCAACAAAACCATAGGGATGAGTCCATTCAAAGCTGTTCATGGGTACAAACCAAGGAAGCCCACAGATCTCAATCCCCTTCCCCAGCATGCTAGAGTGTCTATTTCTGTTGAGTCATTTGCCCAACACATTAGGGAGTTGCATGAAGAGATACGCAAGCACATCAGCAAGAAAAATGAGACTTACAAAAGGCAGGCTGATTCTCATCGACGCCACTAAGAATTCCGTGTGGGTGATTCTGTGATGGTGAGGACCGAGAGGCTCTTCCCGTGAGCTACCTCAAAATTGAGGTCTCGTGGGGTTGGTCCCTTCCGGGTTCTGAGGCACATAGGCACTAATGCCAATGAGTTAGACCTTCCTAAGGAGTACAGAGTGAGCCCCACATTCAACGTGGCAGACTTGGTGCCATATAAGGGTTACCCGGTGGTACCTAGTGAGGATATTAAGCCCATCCCCTCCGTTGAGAGAGCACCCACCCTTGAGAGAAAACCATCAGCCTGGAGAGCCCAACGTGAGCAGATTGAGCGAATATTGGATGAACAGGTCACTACCACCCGGAGCAAGGTGTATGAGCGCTATCTCATTAGGTGGAAGGATCGGCCTCCTTTGGAGGACTCGTGGGTGAGTCGAGAAGATCTCCAATAGTTGGATCCCGACCTTCTAGAGCAGTATCACAGCAGGATGGATCCCTACTCGACGGAGCCGAGCTCTTCACAGCCTAGGGGATTTGATGGAGGCATCACCCATGACTCCCTCTGGCTCGGGTCGTCACTCCACCCCGGAGTTGTGTGAGATCAGGTGACCCTGACCACGTGTGCACACACTGGCTTTTGCCTAAGCCAGGCCTCTAGTTAGTTTTCTCCCCCCGTAGGATGCAACGGCAACTACGGGAGCTGACGGAAACTAGCTTAAAAATCGTGAACTGAAAATGCCCCACTGTAAAAGCCATTATGCCGAAGCGTGCCGTAAGGCTACGACTAGTGAAGGCTGACAAGACACGGACTCCAAAATGTAAGTGCCGAAGTACATACAGGCAAGAGTGCCCGATAACACGTACTTCGAAGCACCAAAGATAGCACAGAGACTACCAACGGACTCAGGATAAGGCAACTAGACCTAAAACTACAACGGTCCCTGAGTCCTATGACTCTGAGTCAGGATCGTCGCACATAGTGGAACAAGTCACCAATCGGTCTAATCCTAAGCCAGGAAAAACGACGCTCCAAGAAAAATGACACACGGAGACCTGAGGGGACACCAAGAACCCTCAGTACACCTGGATACGTAAGCCGAGGTAGAATGGTACCTTGAGACATCCAGAACCAATGTCTCGAATTGGGCAAAGCCGTCGAGACACAACAAGACTACCTGTCAACCACTAGGTAACCTTAGGTTGATCGGAACCAGACACAACACCGACACACTAACACATCCACCACCACGGCAGCACAAACAAACAGAACGACAAGAACAAGAGTGGCGGATGACGACAACACTCTAGGCAGAGCAACCGGTCAGTCAACTGCTAGGGGAAACCCAACAGTCAAGAGATAGCCGCTATGCAACCAGAGGCACAGACAATGGTAGCTTATAGATTGAGTCGTTAGGGTACTGTCGTAGTCTAGGAAAAGACCATAGCCAGTCACCTAAATCGACCAATCCAGACAATCACTGACAGACAGACACTGCCCTAAACAAGGACCTAAGACAGACAAACACACAACACAGAGCAAGCAAACGGTCAATACGACAAACAGGACTATAACGCACCAGCATAGGGGCGCTATACCGACATAATGCACCAGAGGAGGGGCGTTATGCCAACCAGACTAAACACTACAAGCAGATGATATAACGCACCAGCATGGGGGCGTTACATCAACATAATGCACCCAGGGAGGGGCATTATGTCCAGCAGACACAAACACGAATGACACGAAGTATAACCGACCACAACAGGCACGTCATACAAGTATAACGCACAAGGGCAGGTGCGTTATACCCAACAGACACAAAAACCTATTAACTACAGACCAGGGGCATATGACGGACCACACCTAATCCGTCATAGCCACAAGACGCGCAGGGTGAGGCGCGTTATATCAACCGCCATATCCAGACAAAACATCGGTCAACGAACCATAACGGATCTACACCTACGTGTTATCTTAACCATAACGCATAGGGAGGAATATGTCATGCAAACCGACTGACACAGTCTTCGAGGTAGACACGATCGTCGAGAGGACTGACATGATAGTCAGCCTCGAAAATCACACGACAATAACGCACCTTGACAGGGGTGTTATGCTCCACATAACGGACTAGGCCTGGTCCGTTAAGCTCCAAGACCTCGGAAGACAAAAACCATGAACGATACATAACGGTCTATCGGGGGACCATTATGCACATAACGGCCTCTGGTAGGACCATTATGCCAATCCGATGGTGAAAATAATGAAACGGCCCAAATCAGCCCGTTCCACGCACCATGCACGCTGTAGCGTAGGGGAAACACATCCAAACGGTAGGAAATCCCTCGGTGATTCCAAAAATACCACATGCACGTGACGAAATGCACTAAATCACGAGATCCGGGCGATTCAGATGAATCGACCCAAATCGAGTCACCGGGGTTCCCGGACTCCTACCGGCCCCAAATGACAACCAATCGACACGAAACTGGGACGCCCCTACCCTGGTGCGTCAGAGCAGGTAACGCCCCTATGGTGGTGCATTACAGTCTTGTTGTTGGCCGTGATGGCCTGCATTGTTCGTTGTTCTGTTCTGTGTGTCTGTCTGTCTTGGGTTTGTGTTCTAGGTCGGTGTCTATGTGTCAGTGGTTTCAGGATCGGTCGGTTCAGGTGACTAGGTGTGGTCTTTTCCCTGACTGCGATAGTTCCCTAACGACTTGATCTAGACCTACCAGTGTCCTTGACTCTTATCTTGCAGCGGCTTTCCTTGACTGCTGGGTTTGCTTAGTGGTTGAGTGATAGTTCGCTCTGCCCAGAGTGTTGTCGTTGTCCACCACTCCAATTTTTGCTTGTCATGGCTTGATCTTGTTGTTTGCCCATGACCCGTGGATGTCTGTTGACATCCTATGAGGGCTGTGACCATGATGGGATAGCCAAGAATGCTTGTGTGTGATGTCTGTGTGTGTCTACGTGTGTGTCGTGCCTAGTTCTGGTCAACCCGGTGAGACCAAGGGTCGACATGTGACCTTGTGTGTGTCTCGGCGGCTTTGTCCAATTCGAGATCGTGTTTCTGGATGCCTCAGGGTACTATCCTACCTCGGTTGCATGTCCAGGTCTGTTGAGGGTCCTCAGTGTTCCCTCAGGTCTTCGCGTGTCATTTCCTCCGACAACGTCATTTCCTCTGGCTTAGGAATAGATCGATTAGCGACTTGTTCCGCTATCTATGACGATCTTGCCTTCGAGTCATCTGACTCAAGGATCATTACGTGAGTAGGTCTAGCTACCTTGTCCTGAGTTGTCGATAGTTTCTTGTACTGCCATTGGTGCTTTGAAGTATGTGCCACAGTGCTTTCTTGCCTGTCTATACTTCTGCACTCGTGCTTTGAGTCTCTGTGTCTTGTGAGCCTCCACTAGTCATAGCCTTATGGCACGCTTCGGTGTGACGGCTCTTGTAGCGGGGCACTTTCCCGGTTTACGATTCTTAAGCTAGTCCCCTGGGCCCTCGGTCCAACCGTAGCGTCCTTCGGAGGGGGAATACTAGCTAGAGGTCTGGCTTAGGCAGTGGGCCAGTGTGTGTACACATGGTCAGGGACTTTGGACTTGCATCGTCAGACATGACCCTGACTAGTCACTCACGTTATGGTACTATTCTGGTTCTAGTAGTGTCTTTGTCTCGGCCTAGTCCTTGCGGTAGGTGGCGTGGACAAGACGCTAGTAGGCGCAGGATAAGACGTCAGTGGACGCAGCTTTCTGTTCTTCTGGTGGTGATGCACTCTAGTCACGTGGCACGTGACTCCTCACGGTTCTCTTCGCGTTCCTTGTACGTCCTGACCTTTTTGGGCTAGCCTTCTCTTGGCTTTTTTCGAGGTCAGTGTCTGTCGCCTGCACAACATTCCGGTCATGTATGGGGTAGTGTGCACGACATTGTAGTCATGTTGTCTGAGTCTATCTAGGTTTTTCCTAGGTTTTCTTATTGTTCTTGCAGGTCTTCGCTTTAGGCCTGGCATCTCCTGACTTCGTCAGATCAGAGTCTGCCCTTCTGTCATTGCTTGGAGTAGTTCTGGGAGGCGAGGTTAGTTCGGCAGTCACGCCTGTTTGGTACGGCTCTTTTCCTTTCCTTTTTAGCTCCCCCAGTTCTTAGCTTACTCCCTACTCCTGCACCCCTTTTCTTTAGCTTTGTAGTTTAGTTTTCCTACTTTACTACACCTGTTGTTGCCTATTGCTTACCTGTTATTTACCTACTATTTTAGCATGTTACTGCGTATTTTTCAGTGGGGATCCGTGTGACCCTTACTGAGCTAGTGACATGAGGCTCACCCCTACTTTTCAGGTGGGTCGTGGTTCATATTGCTTCCGTGGTTCCTGGTGTGCGAGTTCGCCGCGCTTCCCTCGCTTGGGACGACGAGTGAGCTAGCATTTCTGTGAGCGATGTATAGTCCCCTAGGAGCTCTTAGTGTCGAGTCTAGTGTGACTCCTAGCCACGCGTTGCTGGTCATGTCCATCTTAGAGTCCGAGGTCCAATGCACGTAGAGTCGCCTCCCGTGCCCATCCCGCATCAAGTGAACACCCCCTCATGACGGGATTCCCCCTCACACGCCTATCGACCATGACTACGCACGCGTCATCACTCCATATCTCTCACAGTTGCGAGGCCATGTCCGATCACTCCACTCGAGCCATGATCGGCCCTCACCTCATCGCTAGCCCGTGCTTTCCCCGGTCACCTAGTTATGGCCCCCTTTCTTGCCAAACCAGGCATGGTCTATGCCATGGGAAGGGCCCTCTGTAAAACACACAGACATCCACTTTGTCACGTCTTGACCCAGGGGCTGATCATTGTATCGGAATTGTCCCACGACTTGCACTTGTTGTACTTCGGCCACCATGGCCCACCTGTAAAGCCCATGCGGCCCTCATAAATTATATTGCCACTTGAACGAATGCGCTCACATCCACATTCGGCCCCTGATTCCCCTCGCACCACCTGACGTGAACCTCCAGCACCTCTAACCTCAACCAACACTGCCCGGCCTAGCGCGAACCCATATTTGTAAAGTGCTCCTTGCTCTCCATCCACGACTTCAGACACATATGGCTCTCTCTTCAGCATGGAACAAAGGTGTTTAGATTCAATCCGATGTAAATAAACACCGACTGCTTGCGGTCGATGGGGAAAGACATCCAGTACATGACTTCCCATAGTCGCCTACGCACTCACACTTATGGAACCGCCCTTCCCTCCACGTGTCTCTCACCTCCCAAGTCCACGTGCCGCGCCCTAGCGGCGCTTCCCCTATCAGCTTTCGGCTCCATAGGTGATTGTGGAGAAATCGACTGGCACGCCCGCAACCCAGCCATGTTTCCCTAAAAACCATAAACCTCCCGTGCCACTCGGTCTCCCCTTGGCTTTCCGTAAAAGGCGAGTGCAGGGTGCCGCCTTGAGAAAGATACGGCCATGAGAGGAAGTGCCCGAAGTATGCTAGATTTTGGCATCTCCCCCCGTCACCTTATCCCACCCCTCAGTCCAATCACTACACACACGTGCGCCCACAGCCCATATCCGCCATGAGCGAACAAAAGGAAGGCACACCCAGTGGGACGTCTCCCGCCTTCCTTCTTTTTGCTGAAGAGAAAGCATGTGCTAGCCCTGAAGTCCTGGTGTCCTTTTCCTGTCCTTGTAGAAGAGGCAGGAGAGAGCACTTGTTCACACTTCTCAGTAGCTTCTAGTTCACGCTTCAGTTGCTAGACTTTGCTCGACGACCGCCAATGGCCGTCGCCCCTGCCCTGTCCAGTGCATTAGCAACTATGGCGGCCGTCACCTACGGTCCCATCGTCATCGCCACCCACCCGTAGGTGGGTTATTTGGCGGTGTCGATTGCCTTCGGTAGCTTTGCCCTAGTCATTGGATCACCCCAATTCTTGGGTGTGGTCCCCGTGGCTGCTCCGTAGCCACCCCCAGCTCCTATGGTGTTTGGCACTATAGACGTGTCACAACGGCAGCCAATCTCAGCAGCTCATCCGAGTGTCAGACTCTGACCTTTCATCACCGGTCCCTCCAGGGGTCCCGGACTAGTTCCCGCCCGGGCAAGCACCAGCCCACGGGCCTAGCCTCAACTGACTCCCGATGTGACTCCCACGCCTTGAGTTTTCGGTCTCTACTTTGGCAGTTCACTCGGGCTTTCAGCCCCGAGCCCCAATTAAGTCTGTTGGCCCGGTTAAGAGGCAATCGAGAGGGGGGTGAATTGATTGCCTCCCCTTTTTCACAGCGCATAAAGAACAACTAAGCTCAGGTAACAAAGTATGTGATCCATTTCTATAAACTGTCATGCATGAGCAACAAAGTCATAACTGTCACAAGCATAAGTACAAAAGAGAAGGTAAAAGTACAAAATGAACACTCTCTAGCTCTCTCCTCCTCCCTCCTCTCTCCTCTGACTGCTCTCTCCGATGTCTCGGTCCGCGAGGTGACTCCGTGGGGGCCTCATCGACCCCTGGCTGGCTGCTGACGCCTCGGCTCGGGCGCGGTCTACCTCCTCCCTCCTCTCCACAGTAGAAGAGCCCGCGAAGAAACTTGAACCAGAGTAGGCACTAGGATGCCCCTTGGCTCGTGCCTGCTCACGTCCTCTGCGGTAGCGATCCTCTGCTATCCTCACCCGCTCCTCCGCCGCACCCAAGCGGAGCCTCAGCTCGTCGCACTCCGCTCTATCATGGTCGCGCTCTATCCGCTCTTGCTCTCGCTGCTCCATCCACAGAAGCAGCTGCAGCTCTAGCACGTCTCGAGGAAGCGCCTCCTCCTCGCGGGGCGGCTCCTCTGCCACTGTCTGCTCCAATTCCACCATGGCTAGGCATCGCTCCTCCCCTAGCTCCAGTGTTGCTCGGTGATGCTCCTCCGCCACCATCCACTCCAACTCCACCACAGCTCGGCGTCGCTCCTCCCCCAGCTCCAATGCGGCTTTATGCCGCTCCTTTGCTATCGCTCGCTCGAGCTCTTGTGCCACTCGGCGCCTCTCCGCGGTACGCTCCTCTATGGCCGATTGCCTCACCACAGTCAGCTCGTCGATAGCTCGCTGCCGCGCCTCCTCGACCTCCGTAAGTTGTCAGTCCTGAGCCATTGCCTCCTGGAGCTCTCGCCTCTACAACACCACAAGAATAAGTTAGATTGATAAACATTTGTAACATTTAAAAAGAAAATCAATTTAACTCTTTCTACTTACTGAGGTCTCTAGCTCCCTCTCTTCCTCCTTAGCTCAGCGGATGGCACTCGCCAGCTACTCCTCCAGTGTTATGACCTGGGTACTCTGGTCCAGGACACTCTGGGGAGGGGCACTTGAGCTCGAAGCACCCCTTGCTGCCGTCGCTACCACCCTCCACCGCTAGGCATGCTGGATCACATTGTGAGACTATCAGTGGCATGAACACTTAACTTCAGGAAATCATAACATGGCATTTAGGAAGGCATATTCACCAGAATCTGAAGATCATGCCGGGCCGCCCCCAGCTACGCCTCCAGCGTGTGTAGCCGTATCTGCATGTCAGCTGCAACCTCATCATGGGCATCCTGCATTTGTCACATATTAGTCAAATCATTCATCATATAGGAACTCTCAAATAAATCAAAGCATGCATTCATAAATATCCCTCGGGGCCTCATCTGAGGCCGACACTCGTAGGTCCTCTAGTAAGTCCATAGGTAGGTCACGCTCTCCTCCGCCTGAGAGACGACCGGTGTGCCGCCCCTCTGCCAGTTGGCGTACTACTCGGGGAAGTGTAGCCACCAGTCTGTCACGATCGCTTGACCTTGAGTCTTCTGCCCGATCCTGCGTGGCTCCTCCACGTCTATCCACTCTTGGTGGAAGCTCAGCATCCTCATCACCAGCCTGAGCCATAGCGGCTCGATCTCATTCAGGCAATGGAGCCAAAGCTCCCACCCGAACAAAGGTCGGCCCGCTACGAACCAGGGTTGGCCGTCGTCTGGCATGCCCACGTAGGGCCTCCACACCACCTGCATTCGCATTTTATATCATCATTTCATATCATAACATCATCATGCATCAATAGGAAATAATCAAATGCATAAACATAAGCATACATACCATGGATGTCGGGAAGTCGTGCAGCTCCCAACGTACTGCCACCAGCTCATAGGCGTGCTGATTTTTTTGGAGTTTGAGATATCTGATTTTTTTTAGAGTTTTGAAAACCAGTGCCTCCCTAGCAGCGGGAGGTATCCCTTTTCCATCGAGAGTTGCCCGAGGTTGGCGTGCTTTGAGAATTGACAATTCCTGGTCAGGACCGAATTGCGTGACTGTGCTTCTACCGAGGCCATACCTAAGATCTTGTCTAGTCCTAAAAAAGAAAATAGAATACGAGGATAAGCTTAGGCCAGGTATAGAAGCTTTTAGGGCTTGACTTCCTCTCCAGGCGACCCATTCAGAGATTCAGTCTGTTGCGCCGGGACTTTGTGTCTGTCATCGAACCTTTGTCCACTCTAGGCACGCATACGACCGGGCTCATAACGTCCCACGGGGAAATTGTACTGCCACTCTTGCCACACCTAGTTTTCTTTATCTTTGTCTTCTCAGAACTTTTGGATTTGTGAGACGGAGATTTTTTGACTTTTGATGTCTTTCTTTCTTTTCTTTTCCTTTTTTTGCTTTTATGTGGCGTCAGGTCATAACGGACTACCCCTATTTGAGACCTTCCCTCATCAGGGTGCCTAGATTGGTTATCGCCCTCTTATTCACCTCTTGCCCTTGGATTCGGCTGAAGAGAGAGACGTACAGGGACCTTGACTCCTCTGGGCATGGCCAAGGAGAAATGGCGTCTACAAAGTGGGAAACCCAACTAGGGATGTCGTGTAGTGTGTGATTGCCGTGCTTGGGGTCCTCTTTGAGACGAAAAAGGAAGATGCCCTGCTACGGGGGCAGCACTAATTTGACTCTAAGGAAAGAAATGTTTAAGATACAACCCATTCCAAGCATGAGCGAGCTCCTCACCATCTGCATTTACTAAGCGGTAAGCATTACCTAGATAAGCTTCTTTAACAACGAATGGCCCTTCCCAGTTTGGTTGCAATTTAGACCTGGGACCTGCAGACCGGATGAATTTACATTTCAAAATCATATCACCCTCTTGAAATTTGCGTTCTATTACCTTCTTTTGAAAATGCTGCGAAACTCTTTTTTGATAAACCGATACGTGATCGGCCGCATTCATCCTCTTCTCGTCTAAGAGTTCTAACTGGACGAGCAACGCCTCTCGACATTCATCAAGATTAAGTTCCTTATTAAGTTGTACCATTAGCGAAGGGATTAGGATCTCATATGGGAGCACTGCTTCCATTCCGTAGGTAAGCGTAGAGGGGGTTTGCCCCGTAGGAGTACGGACGGAGGTGCGGTAAGCCCACAGAGCTTTCACTAATCTTTCTGGCCAATCAGAATATTTGTGAGATTCACATGCTTTCTTTATAATTTTGAGAAGGGTTTTGTTAGTGGCCTCGGCTTGACCGTTGCCCTGTGGATAATATGGAGATGAATGATGCAATGCAATATTGAACTTCTTACATAGGTCCTGAAGATCTTGAGAAACGAACTGGGGTCCGTTGTCAGTGACGATGCTGCTTGGCACTCCGAACCGCAAGATAATATTCTTCATGATGAAGCGATACACCGTGGTAGCTTTAATCTCCGCATATGCTTCGGCTTCGGCCCACTTGGTGAAGTACTCTGTGGCGGTGAGGATAAAGGATTTCTGTTTGGTTTGGGAGTTAGGATCACCGAGTGGGCCAACGACATCGAAAGCCCACATAGAGAATGGCCAAGGAGCAGAAAGAGGATGAAGTGATGAAACTGGAGTGTGAATTTTATCGGCAAGAAGTTGGCACCTAAGACACCTCTTGACATAGAGGGAGCAGTCTTCCTCTAGAGTGGGCCAATAGTAGCTGATGCGGGACGGACCCACGAGACTCGAGACCGACTGGGACTCTAGGCAAGCTCGGGTGCGTCCCACGCGAGGGAAGCGATCGGACGTGCGCGGTGCACTTGGTCGGGTTGAAGTCAAGCTAGCCTTGGGCGACTATGTCACCCAGGCGACATTTTATATCATCAACGCCGATACATCATATAAGGTGCTGCTTGGGAGACCCTGGCTCCATGAAAATTTGGTCGTCCCATCAACTCTGCATCAGTGCATTAAATATGCCAAAGGAGGAGAGCAACATACGATCTTTGCAGATCAGGCTTCGTTCCACCCAAATGAGTGCCACTTGGCCGATGCTTCCCTATATTTTGGGGAGCCCACTCTAGCCATCCCTGAGCCTCTAAAGGACAAAGGGAAGCAAAAGGTGAACTATGAAGTCGAGGAAGGGCAACTGTTCACCGTAAATCAAGACATGTGCACAAGCTAAGTCTCCAGCGCGCCTCCAAGTCGACTCAGCCGGAGAGGTGGAGTGTTGACTTTGGAGCCAACCTCATCAGCCGGGTCATTGACCTAAGCATCTCCTTATCGCCTAAGTGTCTCCAGCTCTTATCCCAACGGGAAGGGTACGAGGTGGAGCAGTTGAAGACCTTCACAGTCTCCTATCAGCGGAGAAAGAGCAACAAGGGCAAAAAGAGGGACAAGGCGATCATCTTTTACAAAGGTGACTTAGTCCTATCGTGTCCTCCTGAAGATGATTTCGGTTGGGATACTCCCACCGATGTGACGCCAGAGCCAGTCCAGGAGATGGATAACATGCCGAAGCACATCAGAGAAATGTGCAAAAAGCAACACATCCTGCAAGCTCAGGACCCCGCGCGAGTGACATACTTTCATAAACCGTGGAATCCTCCGCAGGCCCGTAGGCAACCTCCCTTCTCTCGCAAAGACACGCGGGGGCTCGGCTATGACCATGAGAGGGACTTCGAGGTCTATTTTGCTGTCAATGCCATAGGACTGCTACCTCCTCATCACGGCAAGCTGAAGTTGAGCCCAAGATTGACGACTCTGTAAGGGAGCCCGATGAGACGTCAATGACACCATCACCCTCATCAGAAGTCAATAACGACCGCCCCTCAGAGGTAGGAGCAACCCAGTCTGCCAATCATCAACAAGATGGAGCAAGCCCTCCGACTTCAAACCATGAGTAAGAGTGCTTCGAAGAATTTGAAGTCTACAAAGCAAACACTGATGATGAGGGAGACTTCGTCGATCTCCAACCAGCTCCACCCGAGCTCGAAGACGGCGACCAGGCGACCGTGGACGAGTTGATCGAAATCAATCTTGGAAGCAAAGAAGACTACTGTCCAACCTTCGTCAGTGCTCTCCTCGGTGAGAAAGAGAGGCATTCGTATCGACAGCTCCTAGAAGAGTTCAGGGATTGCTTCGCCTGGACCTATAAAGAAATGCCCGGGCTCGATCCCTCTGTGGCTCAACATGAGCTGGCTATATTTTCAACAGTCAAGTCAGTCAAGCAAGCTCAAAGGCGTATGCGTCACGAGCTGGAGTTGAAGGTCAATGCGGAGGTTGACAAGATGCTCGACGTGGACTTAATAGAGCCTTGCATGTATCCTGTATGGCTCGCTAATATAGTCCTAGTGAAGAAGAAGAACGGTCAAATCCGAGTCTGCATCGACTTCAGGGATTTGAACAAAGCATGCCCAAAGGACGACTTCCCTGTCCCAATCACCGAGACAATGGTTGATATGACCACTGGTTACGAAGTCTTGTCCTTCATGGACGGGTCGTCGGGCTACAATCAAATCCGCATGGCCATCAAAGACAAAGACCATACGGCCTTTCGATCTCCTAAGGGGGTCTTCAACTACAAAAGGATGCCGTTCTGTCTGAAGAATGTCAGCGCAACCTGCCAAAGGGCAATGACCAAGATTTTCGACGAGATGCTGCATGACCTTGTCGAATGCTACGTCGATGACTTGGTCGTCAACAGTTTCTCCCAAGTAGACAACCAGAGGCTAAGTGCAGAAGCTGCCCTGGCCTCCCCCTTGTGGTTCCTGGAGCAAAACTTGGCTGAGACGTACTTCCACAAGTCCCCCATCGCCTCCAGGAAGAAGGAGGTCAATCACCCTCTAGAGCACCCAATTCCAACCGACGGCGTTGAAGCGCGCAGACAAGTCCAGCCAGGCCCAAGATGGACAGGCCCCCACTCTTCTAAGCAGAGATTTCTCCTCTGACCTCTATTCGTGGTACCGTTTGTTCTGCATAGAAGCTGCCTCGACCACAGTCGCGTCAACACCAACTCCACCTCGATCAGAGTATGGGAGCACCCAGAGCAGCTTCTGCAACAGCCATCCAAGACTATGTTCTAGACAGGGTCAGTCCGGACCAGGCCTGAACTTTGAGCTGTTGTGACTCCTGTTGACCACCGAGCGGTCCCAGCCTTCTAAGGTCCATTCCCTGGTCAGCCCCGGACGATCCAGCACTGGTCCCGCCTCTGGCTACCTCTGTAAGAGCTCGTGGCTATCCCAACACCGACACTCTGTCCTGCAGTCCTAGACAGGGCAGAACTGAATAGCTTGAGAAGATGAAGGCGCAGCACCTCGGCTCGGCCTCCGAACGACCACTAGCTCCTTCAGCCGACTACTACCTTGCCCCTAGGTGACTCAGCATCGGTCCCACGTTCCAGCAGCACCGGGTTATGCCCGCAACAGCCCTACTTCTACTTTTTGCCTTTACTGGTCACACCCGGACAGAACTGGCCTCTTCGGTTATTCCCCTCCCCTCGCTTGGCCGGCTAAAGGTCCCTCCCTGCGTGGAGGTAGTTTTGGCTGTAAATCACTTAACCCCCACCCTGAAAACCCCTCCTGTGCGAGGTGTAGTGGTGTAACATTTTAAATTTCAGGTCAAAGCGACACCAACGCGGTGTGCAGGTGCGTACCCACTCCTCCCCGCTCACCCTCATCTTCGGCTAGAATCGGTGTCTTCACACTGATCAAGTGAGCGTCCGGTTGCCCTCCTTGCTGGTTTTTACTTTGCTAGTTTAGTATCGCTTTAGTGCCGTTGGACGGTGAGGTGAGCGCCTGGTCCAAAATTCCATCGAATTGAGTGACCACTACAGAGTGAGTTGAGAGAGCGACCCTACAACCCATGCCCTCGGCGTGCTGGCCGCCCACGGAGTTGGGTATCCTAGCCCCTTAGGGTTCAATCTTAGGCTAGCCAACCCCCCCAGAGCAGTGAGGTTCTGTCCCGGACCCTCACCACCATCACCGGGTTGCCTATGGATACAAGAGTGTGCTTAGCGGGTGAGTCCGCTTGAGTGAAGTCACTGGTCCGTGCATTGCTTGCTTGCTAGGTCTGTGGGGTCTTCGGTCTTGTGGCTGCCACCCCCCATAGTGGTGTCACATCAAGTGGTATCAGAGCAAGTTCATAACTTGTCTCTATCAAGCTGGTCCTAGGGCGCATTTGCATTCATCACCCAGTGCATCAACTTTGCCCACTAGCATGGCTACTTCATATTGGTCGCATCTGTCCCACTCGGCCCTCCACAAGGGTCCGATCGACACCCCTTTGGACATAGTCCTATTTTAGGACCTTATTTTTGACGGATACCACCCTAGTTCATATCTAGAGTGGGAGGAAAATATGGACAAATTATTTAAGAGGAATCCAATGATTGAACCCATGAGAGTCTACCTTACCAAGAGTCGGCTTGTGCGCCATGCCGAGAATAGGTGGCAGCTCATTGAATGCTTAAGGAAGGTTATGAGGCAAGAGCCTATTAACACATGGGAAAATATGAAAGCCGAACTTAGGAAAGTCTACACTCCCCACCAAAGCCCAAGGAGCACTTCAACTCCACCAACCCCACCCGATACGTGTACATTGTAGAGTCTAGGGATTACGACCACTCTGGCAGTTGGAGGTTCAGGGGCACTCCTCCTATCTGGGCCTATAGGAAACCTCCGATTAATGTCGAGGAGCTCAAGAAGGTGAATGCCATCCTCCGATTCCCCCTCGTCGATGCGGACTTTGTGTTGACTCCAAAGTTACTCCGGGAGCTGGGGTTGAGTCCTCCATTGCCGCAGGGTACTGGTCTTGGTTCTCTGTTGGGTTGTACCGGTGGCGATATGCGCTTAACCAGCTTCGCTCTGTTTGTAGGGGTGCCGAAGGTCTCACCGTGGAGCTACGAGATTGTCAGGTTACTACGGTGTGTTCCCCACCCTGTGGATCACGTCAGGCCGGGGGCTGGTCAGGTGACCATTGTTGCCCCTCAGGTTGAAGCTGCATTTGCTCCAGGGAGACTTCATCATCTGGTCCCTGCGGGCGTTCCCCTGGTAAGTTCGGCTACAACTTCTGCGGCCAGTGGAGGGTCCTGCCCCTGAAAAGCTACTTCCGAAGGGGCAACCAGGGTCGAAGGAGGGGAATCCGCCATGGCTGGGGGTAGCTTCCCCCGCTGTCCGTAGATGAGTTGGCGGCACTAGATAGCCAGCGGCGCTCATGGAAGAGAGGTAGGGCCTCCACCCCAACTCAGGGTCGAGTCCCGCCACAGTCATCTGAGTTCCCTCCCGTGGCTCCGCTACCACCGCCGATTAGGGAATCGACCACTCCTCTCCCCGCGCCTGCTTCTGTAGAGCGAAAGTGTGACATGGGCAAGGCCCCCGCGGTGGCAAACGCTGGCCATCTTCCTCCTCCAGAGGTCCCTCCGCACGGCCAGCCTTCGCCGCCTGAAGAGGCGATATTGGGGCTGGCGGGGATCACGACGGTTGTCGATCTCATGGGGAGAAGCATTCAGTGGTATGAGTGCCCGGGGGAGCCTGGCCCCCAGACTGAGAAAAAGCTGACGGCCCTAGCTGTGAGGGGCGTGTGCTCGGTCATTGGTGCCCTCGGTCTGTGGAGGTACCACTTCATAGTCCTTGCTCGAGAACTGGAGGCCAGCCAAGCGATTCAGGAGGAGCTCTCAGCCAACTGCGAGGTGCTAGAAGGTCGCCTAAAGGCATCGGAGGCCGCTAACGCCGGAATCCGCAATCAGCTGGCCCTGGAGGGATTGGTCCTCTTCAGGATGGAGCGGGACCGAGACTTCTTCCGGCTCCAGGCTGACATGGCCGAAGCCCGTGTGATCAAGCTGGAGATACATGTCCAGGCTTTGGAGGCCCAAGTCAACAAGGTCAAGGAAGAACTTGTTGGGCTGCATTCGTTAATGGCTACTGCCAGCGAGGAGGCAGTAGAGAGCTTCGGCGCTTCTCTGACCTACCGGGACGAGCTGACCACGACAGCCTTGGAGATCTTTGGTCCTGCTCGCGATCGAGGATTCCGGGAGGGTTGGAGCATTGTCGTCGTGGCTACGGCCAAGTACCTTGGCCTTACAGTGCCACCACTTCCTCCTCCGTCGGCACCCTATAGCCCGGAAGCTAGTGATGGTGAGGAGGAGACAGGCGATGAAGAGGCCAGGGTCGAGGAGTTGGAGCCGGGGCTGAGCACTGGCGAGCGGGCACCCACTGTCCCTCCAGTGGCAGAAGGTAGTGCAGGGGAGCCGGCTGAGGATTTACCTTCGTCCAGTCAGTCCGTTGCCTCACGTGATCCTGGAGAGTCCGGGGCACGTGATGATGTTGCTGAGGCAAACCCTTAGGAAGGCGCCTCTTGTTGTTCTTCTTTCTTTCTTTTGTGTGGGCAACTGCCCTTCCTCTGTAAGCTTTTTATCTTGAAAATAGAAACATTTCCTTTGCTTTGCAAATCTTGTGTACTTTCCTCCCTTCTGAATAGCCCCATGGGTAGGTCCGCTTAAACCCTCCCTCCCCCACTCAGTTGTGCACTATTCAAAGGGTTTACCTAGGCTAGGCTGAACCATTCACCCTAGCCGACCTAAACCCTTCCCTGACCTTTCAAATTCCCTATAAAAGCCCCTTAGAAGCTCAAGGGGTGGAGGGAGATATAGGCATCAATCAAACAAGGACCTGCAAGCTCCAAGCTCTATAGTAAGGCAACCAGTAAGGAGAATTGTGTGTGGGTGACTTGGTCATCGGCTAAGGACGCTGAGGGTATGTCACTTGTACTTCCCTCGCACAGTCTTTCGCCATGACACACAAGTCTATCCCCACCACAGGCGAGACGCTACGGCATGGGTGCAACCATGCACGTGCATGACGTCACGCTTCCCCATAGTCACGAGGTCATGTCCGACCGCTCGACCCGAGCCGTGATCGACCCTCACCCAGACACCAGTCTGATGCTTTCACCAGTCATCTAGTTGCAAGCCTCGATTTGGCGGAGCAGACACGGCCCACGCCACAAGAGGAACCCTCTGTAAAACATGTAGATATCCGCCCTGTCACGCATTGACCCAAGGACCGACCACCATGTCAGAATAGTCCCGTGACTTGCGCCCGTTGTACCTCGGCCACTATGGCCTGCCTGTAAAGCCATATAGCTCTCAGAAATTATACCGCCATTTGGACGTATGTGCTCGCATCCACGTTCGGGCCCTCAGTCCCCCTTTTCATGTCACCTTGCATGAATCCCTCAACACCTCTGACCCCAGCCAATCTCGTCCTGTCTAGTGCGAACCCACAGCTGCGAAGTGCACCCTGCTCTCCACCCAGGACTTCAGGCACATACAGACCTCTCTTCAGTGCAGAACGAAGGTGTTCAGATTCAATCCGATGCAAATAAACATCGACTACTTGCGGTCGGTGGGGAAAGACGCCCTGTACACGACTCCCCACAATCGCCTGTGCACTCGCACCTATGGAACCGACCTTCCCTCCATGTGTCTCCCACCTCTCGAGTCCATGTGCCATGCCCTAGCGGTGCTTCCCTGGTCAACTCTCGATTCCATGGGTGATTGTCGAGAAATCAACTGGCACGCCTGCATCCCAGTTACGTTTCCCTTAAAACCCAGAAACCTTCCAAGCAACTCGGTCCCCTCTCGACTTTCCATAAAAGGCAAGTGCACGGTGCCGCTTTGAGAAAGATATGACTATGAGAGGGAGTGCCCGAAGCATACTATATTCCCGGCATCTCTCCCGTAGCTATATCCTACCCCTCACTCCGGTCACCGCACACCCGTCACGCTGGTGAACCCCCTCCATGCGCGAACAGCCATCAGGCAAATCCTTTCTTCTTTCTCATTGTCAAAGGAGCTGCTCTGAATTTCTTCTTCTTTGTCACTCCAGGTGCTGAGCATAGCTTTTCCTTTCTTGTTCTTCCACCTGGGCTACTTCTCTTTGAGTTTAGGACAGTCTGCCTTGAGATGTCATGCTTTCCTGCAATTATAACAAACAATGGCATCAGTTTTCTTTGTAGGTTCAGACTTGTGTTTGGGCTGTCTTTTTCCAGAGAAGTACTTCCTTCTCAGCCCTTTCCCTTCTTTTCTCAGGAATTTCTTAAACTTTCTCGTGATCATAGCAAACTCATCCTGATCGTCCTCAGAACTAGTACAACTGTACTCACTGGATGACCCTTTGCTAGAGTTGGCTTTCAGTGCAAGGGGTTTTCTCCTCTTCTCAGTTTCATCCACCTTCTTAAGGTTCAGCTCATATGTCATGAGAGAACCGATGAGTTCATCTACAGTGGTTTTAGCTAGGTCCCTAGACTCCTCAACTACGGTGGCCTTGGTGTGCCAAACGGGTGTCAGGGACCTTAGAATCTTATGAGAGTGGAATGCAAGATGCAAAAGTTTATTTCTCATACTATTTTGGCAGATTCCACAAGAAGACATTCAGTTTTGAACAATGAATAGTAAGCATTTTCTATCACATGACCTTTATGAACAAGGGTGCAAATATGATTAAAATAATACAACGCAATTTTCAGAAATTGTTCAAGAATAGATTTTCAAAGGCATTTCACAAGTTTAAACAACCATTCACAAGCCAGTCAAAACTTTTAGGATTTGGTACGATGCGAAGAGTTTAGTCCAAAGTCCCAACTCGCGCATAGGGAATGCTTCCAAGTGGACATAATCCACCATTTCACAAATGTCATTTAATATACCAGTTATGCAGTTAAACTCAAGTATGCTATCAAGCATGCAGTTCCAGGCATGAATCATTGAAAAATAGATTTCATCACATCAGAATAGAGGAACAATCAGTTCAGTCATTTAGAAGTAATATCTATCATAAGAACAACATCACCAAGTGTCACAAGATAATGCATGAATTTTTATTTCTATAGCAAAAGGTTGAATTACCTTAGTTCAGGAGACAATACTGGAAGCCTTCAAGCACTAAAATCACTAACCTCATGAAGGTTAGTACTTTAGATTTTATTTTCTTACCTTGGCCTTGAGAATCTATTTTCTTCCAAGCCTTCCACCTACAATCCAAGACAAAAGTAAAATTCAGTTCACCCATTAAACTCATTTCAACTTCTTCTTGCGTAATCCCTACAAATTAATCACATAAAGTATTATTAGTAGCTCCAACAATGATATCATCCACATAAACTTGAACCACTAAAATGTCTTTACCTGATTTTCTCGTGACAGGTGTTTGATCAACCTTACCTCTTGTGAATTAGTTTTCAGGTAAAAATGAGATGAACCTCTCATATCATGCCTTGGGTACTTGCATCAGCACGTATAAGACTTTCACCAGCTTGTACTCAGTAATGGATGTTTAGTCGATCCTGGAGGTTGTTCTACAGGGACATCCTTACCCATCTCCTGGTAACAGTTGAGGGAGTTCACATCATCTTTATCTTTGGGATATGCTCCTTTCATTGACTCAAGCTTGGTCATGGCTGGCCCAACATCATTTGGATGTTTGGGAATGTAATCTGCATCCAAGTTAAAGAGATTTGATTTGTCAATTTTGATTTAGATCTATTAACAATGACATGAAGAGTTCCTTTGACAACTAACATTCCCTTAAGAGCTCCAGACTTGATGCATGACTCAGGTGTGAACCTAAGCATTGAGTTCATGTGACGAGTTTGATAACTCCCCCTCAATATGTGCATGAATGTGAATTGTTCCGTAAAATTCTAATGCCATATGCAGTCATGGATGTGATCAAGGCAAGAGAAATGTAATGCATTATGACATGAATTCATTCTAGCTGGAAAGTAGATTCTTCAACTTTTGTGCATGACAGCATGTGAAGGTGTATGCAAACTCAATATATGTAGTGAAATCATGATTTGAAGAATCTTCAAGCTCCCCTACAACAAGATGCTATATGACGAGTGATATACACAAAGATATGTAATTGACTATGAATTAAATGCATGTATAGACATATGCATGGTCACATGACTATTCAACACAATATGAATCAAAACATGACACAATTACTGGAGAGAGTAAGAGGGATATCACCTGAGTGTTCAGATTTCAGTTTTGATTTTTCTTTCAACCTTACTTGGATCACTTGACTCATGTGCCTTACCTTCTTGACGAAAATAGATTTCATACTTTACATTCCCATGGTACACCTGCAAAATAGATTTCTCATTTGGCATTCTTAGGTACCCAAATCCTTTTGGGTTCTTGTGGGTTAGCAGCAATATGGGCATGTGATTTCTAATTTTTGGCCGGTGCACCTGCCCTGCCGTAGCCGGTGGAAGAACAGCCGGTACGGATGCCCCCCCCCCATACCTAACCCTGGCAGCCCTCACCAGCACCCCACGCCCTAGCTCCCTCTCCCTCTGCAACCCACATTCTCCTCCCCTCTACTTAGTGTGTCCACAGCAATCCCCGGAGTCACTCCGTCATCGCTCCTTTCCCCGTGGATTAAGAAGCTTCATTCTGCTACACTCTGCTACAAGTCAGCAGTAGAGACTCGGCTGGTAGGCATTCTAGCGGCATCCACAGTGAGATTCGGCTCAAGGAGTCTTCAGCAAAGTCGTCCACCTTCGATTCGGACACGATCCTGAAGTGGTCCCGCCTCCTTTCGTCAACAGCATCAACCACTACAGGTGTTTCCGTGCAACTGCACCCGGACCATGTCTGTTTCTGAGTGCCACTTGGCAACGCCAACATCGACTTCCCCTATGCGAATCGGCTAGAACTCCCTTCCCGAGAGTTCTTATTATTAGAAGCGCCGACAAACCAGAGGTGGTCCCGCCTTCTTTTGACAATGCCTCCGCCCGGGACGTCCATTTTCCCTCGGTTGCACCAGACCCAGAACTCTCTGTTTGCCCAGGACAGACTGCCACCTAGTCGGCCCCAATACTCCATCCTCCACTCTGCTTCAGGCCGAGCAGTCTTCTGAAAAGTTGTGACTTTCGACAATACGAAACCAACGCAGGTGGTTTCGTCTCGTTCTGACATCAGCACAGGAGATTCCACCTCAGCCATCATCAACCTGTCCTACTGTTTGCCCAGAAATCTGACGCCGACCATTTCCGCGACCACGACCGACGAGGTGATCTGAAGGCCACCAGATTTTGAGGGTTTGTAGTACTCTCTGTCTGCTACATCCACGAGTTGGTCCCGTCACTATTGGAGTTCTACAGCAAGCGTACCTATCGACGCACCACGATCGCGCCATCTAGTCCTGTGAGGCAGAACTGCTAAGGCCATCGGCTGCGACCTCCTCCACCCTCCAGCGACATCGGCTCGACGTCAGACTTTCAGGCGTCCTTCGACATCCCCCCAGACTTCGTCCAGGCATTGACAACACCTCGATTGGACGTCTGATCTAGGCATACGATCGGTAGTTTGGTTTCCCCTCCCTTTGTTCCCCCCTCCTGCGTGAGGGTAGTGCATGTAATGATTTGCCCATCCCCATGATCCCCTCCCTGCGTGGAGTGTAGTAATTGTAATAGCAGGGATCATCGCCGAGCTTCCTCGATGCAGCGTGTCCACCGGGTGCGCACGCTCCCCAGCTCACCCTCGTCTCCGACCGGAGCCGGTCCATCGAACGGGCTAGGTACGTGTGGCTGCCACTCCAATTTGCTTGCTTAGTATTAGTTCCAACTGCAGCGCCCGCGTGAGGAGTGTCTGATCCAAATTTCCACTTTTCGTGAGTTCTTGCTGCCGGTGAGTGAGCGTACATTTGAACCAATCCCCTCGGTATCGGTCCGCCCGGTTGAATCTGGTGCCCACGACCTTGTTCCCCGAGTGGTTCACCACCACTCTCCTCGCTACTCGGACCGTGTCCGACCCTCTCGCAAGCCACAGCTCGCCTAACCATCACTACGAGTCCCGTGTGGAGTCCGCTACTCGTGTGAATATTTGCCTTGTCGCTTAGATGATCTGTGCTCGTTGTTGCTGGCTTAGGTACCAGTGTTTCGACCGGGTTCGTCCCGCGTCAGATTTGGTATCAGAGCAAGTTCTCGGCTGGCTTTTGCAAGCTGAATCCTAGGGGTAGTGATGGGGACATCACTTACCCTCCACATTTTTCGAAGCCCGAATGGATCGTCGTCAAGTACCATCATGTTCTTACATTTCTTTGAGTCATGTCATGTAGCTTTTTTGTAATTTTTTTTAGATGAATAGGGGGATTTTATTAATGTGAAAATAGCAATACAAGCGGGGGGCAAATCAAGCCGAATAATACCAAATGGATGGACATTGCAGCTTATCAACCTTTAAATGTCCCCTTACAAGATGAGGAAGATCAGCCTAGTTTGTCCAAATAACAGAGGAAAGTAAAGTACAGGCCCAATTTGCCAAAGCATCCGCCACATAATTGCCCTCCCGCAGAGTGTGCTTCACTAAGATCTGCAGAGTGTTGGCAAGCTGTAGAATGTCGCGAACAATGGGGAGAAGCCGCCAAGGACAGGAGAGGCTCCTCTGGATGATCCCAACAAGACCAGCTGAATCCGATTGAAGAATGAACTTGGACAGCCCATAGAACTCGCACAACTGAAGCCCATTACGGATGGCCGAAGCTTTCGCCTCCAAACTAGAGACTAAGGTATAGCGCCGAGCGAAGGCCCAAATAATATCACCAGAGGAGTTGCGCAGAACCCCACCACCACCAGCAATACCAACACTCTTCTTGAAGGCCCCGTCGATGTTAAGCTTAAGGATGGGAGATGGTGGACGAACCCACTTAACAATGACGGGCTTTACCGAAGAAGAAGGGGGTGGAGATACACACCATCTTTGTAGCGCCTGCAAACTACGCCAGGGAAAGGTAGAGGATGAGCAAGTGACAAGTGGGATGAGGGAGCAAATGTGAGCCAGCACATCATGAATAATTTTTTGCACTGACATGGGCTGTCCTTCATGCATAGTAGTATTTCTCAATCGCCAAAGCTCCCAAGTAGTTGCTGCCACAATGATGAGTGATATAGTACTCTGAGCAGAGGTGGGAGTGAGGTGGCGTAAAGCTGCTGAAATGTCAGGGTCCGCACCCACCTTGCTCCAGTCGATGCAGCAGTGAAAATCTTCAAAATGTGCCCAAACAACAGAAGCCGTGACCCCATTGAAGAAAAGATGGCCTGTTGTTTTAGAGTCACCATTTGGACAACAAAGACATTTCGAGCAGAGAGCAATGCCACACCTGCGAATATGATTATCAGTAGGGACAACTCGTTGCTAGATTTTCCAGAGGAGGATGGCCCATTTAGTGGGGAGAGGAGCTTTCCAAAGCTTCCTTTAAAAACTAGGCCAGGTGCATTTCAGGGACTGGGAGGCAAGGCGAGCAGATTTAGTAGAAAAAGAGCTGCTCGCCGTAGGGCACCAAATCCACTGATCATAAGGGGCATTTCTGATTAATATAGCTGAAGAAATGGACAGTGGGGTATGCCTTCGCGCCAGCAGTAGATGGGGATGAAATGGATCCAACAGGACTTCCACGATAGTAGACAACTTGTGATTGATGGCTGCCCATTCATCTTCAGGAATCACTACAAGAAAATGCGAGATTTCAGACGAAAATTTCAGATGGATTATTTCCGTCTGAAATATAGTCTGAAATATTCAATCCATGCGACGGATAAGTTTTTCATCCGAATATGCGTCTGTAATTTCAGACTATTGGCCCGGTTAAGAGGCAATCGAGAGGGGGGTGAATTGATTGCCTCCCTTTTTCGACAAATTTAAACTTAAACAAATTTATCCACAGAGATGAAGAGTGAAGACAGGATCAGACTAGACTAAATGATGAAGCAACAGCAATCAAGCTCTCACAACTCTCAACGTTTGATGATGATCACTCGAATATCGAAGAATGAACGGACAATTAATAAGTGCTCATCTCACCGTATCAAACTCGTAATATAAACGTGAAGAAAGTTATGGCAATCACACAAACATCAAACCACAAATAGACTATGCACGAAGAGTTTTTAGGTGGTTCGGGACCTTGCAGGCTCCCTACATCCACCCCTCACCAATCGGTGAGGCTTCACTTTTTAATTCACTACACTGTCACACACCGCTACCTCCGCTATCTGGGTTGAGCATAAGTTTATCCGTGTTGAGCTTATTTCTCTTGATTAGTCGTATTGTGTTTACGAGTGAGATCGGAAAGCTGGAGAGAATGTTTTAAATATCACTTGAGTTCTTGTTAATTAACGTTGACAGTTTAATTCTACTGTGTTAAGTAAAGAAAGTTTTTAAAATCCGCCATCTCGACAAGGGGACAATTCAACCCCCCTTCTTGTCCGCCATCTCTCTGGGCCAACAATTGGTATCAGAGCTTCGTCTCTGATTTTTTAGTCGACCTTGCGGTCGTAGAGAAAAGATCATTTGCATGATGGCTAGCTTGAATTCTATTCCTATTTTTAATGGTTTTGATTATTCCTTATGGCTAGGAAAGTTTTGTGTTTGGATTACTAGCTTTGAACTGAAACTCATGAACTTGATAACTCTTGGTCCTCATGTGTTACCCAAAAATGAGTTGAGATGGACCGATCAAAGAGGGCCGGGGTCACCTGCTCAGTCGAGGATGTTGCTCACTTGGCTCTCCCCTCCGCCGAGCTAGAAGGGGCTGAGCCTATTCGGCCGGCTCTCCCTTCCGCCGAGCGAGAGGGGGTCGATGAGGTCGTGGAGGTCGCAGCAGGGGTGGGTGACTCTCGGGCAGTGGTGGCCGATGCTGGAGCGTCGAGTGAAGCCGGAGGGGCGCAGAGTGGAGGCATCGTATCCGAGCCAGTTTAGGTCTGGGGGCCGCGAGGAGACGCGACTCAACCCCGACCGTCTGAGGTAGGAGAGGCACGAGACGAGGCGGCCCAGTCTGAGCTAGCCGGTGGGGCTCCCGAGGGAGTATCGCTCCACATTTCGGCCACTCCAGAGGGGACTGGCCCTCTTCCCAGCATCCAGGGTCCCCTATATTGGAGGTGTCATAACATAGCCTCGGGGGTAGTGAGAGGAGGAGATAGGCAGTGTCCTCCGTCTGCGGTCCATGAGATGATCATGGAGGGTGATTTATTTCTGGCCCAGATGGGGGCCGACATAGCTGACGCCTACACTCGGGTGGAGTTAGAGCGATCGACTTTTGCTTGGGCCGTCGACGTGTCCGACAGAAAGATTGCTTGGCTCACTGTCGATCTCGAGGAGCTTTGGGGGGAGGTCACCCTGCTTCAGGAACGGGCAAAGTTGAGCCAGGCAGAGGCTCGGGCATCCGTTGAGGAGCTGGCTCAGGTCCACGTCTCTCTCGAGCTGAAGAGCAAGCTTCTGGAGCAAGAGCATGCGGCTCAGACCAAGCACGATGGCTAGTGGGAGACCGAGCATGCAGAGCTCGGGGGCCAAGTCGAGGAGGTTGAGCGACTTCGGACAGAAGCTGAGGCAGTGCGGGCTGAGGCAGAGAAGAGGTCAACTGAGGCGGAGCAGAGGTTGGCCGAGGAAGAGTGGAAGTCTACTGAGCTCGTGAGTAGGGTGGAGTCGACAGGAGTGGAGGCGCTCGAGTAGTATAAGCGCTCAGAGGCCTATCAGGCTGACCTCCAAAATGCTGCCCTCCCCTACTACTAGTCGGGCTTTCGTCGAGGCATCCGGAAGGGATTTGCCCAGGGCTATGACCGAGCCATCTTTTGGACTGAGGGGCAGGCGCCAGGGGTGGTCACTTTTCCATCGGGGAAGCGCTATGACTCGGATGCGGTGTCCTCCAACTCTCCTAGCTCGGTGCCGAGTGAGAGTGCCAGTCAAGGAGGTTCTTCCGTGTCTGAGGGATCGCCAACTCCGGCTGCCTCGGGAGGGCGCACGACCGAGGCAGTTCCCACGCCGGTGGGGTCAGTGCCTGGGTCGACCGTCACGGGGGGAGCTGGGGGCAGATCATTCGGCGCCGAAGAGCCTTCGTCTCTAGAAGCTTGAGGTTCATTTTGGTTTATTAGTTCAAACGAGGATGACAAAATTCATGTTTATTAGAATGCTACAGTGTTGTTGAATGAATCCGGCAGCATGTCCCCTTAATCTTGGACTATGCCAAGTGGGGATAGGAAACCATCAACGTAGAGGTGGGATGGAGTCTACAAAAGAGCGGGCTATACTGATGCCCGAATATCACTAGATTAAACAGAATCAAGATAGTATGTGCGCATCAATGTGTTTGATGCTTATTATTCCCCAAGGAAAGGGAGTCAGTAGAGACCATACAGAGGCAGGACTCTCTAAACTCGGCGGGGATTCAGAGGTAAAGCGATATGGCGCAGATCGAGTTCATTCTGGCAGCACCTCCCTTTATTCTGGATGATGCTAGGAAGATATAGGACATCCACCCACAGAGTGCCGGGATAGAAGCCGAAGAAAAAGGGGTGGGCATCTAGCCCGAGATCCAAAAGGATCGGGTCATGGTGATGTTCACCATCCTAGCGTTTTGTTGATATTCTCCCTTTAAAGGAACCATCGGAGTACATGCAGTGGCAGAACTCTGTAGGCCATTAGGGTTGAGAAATGTGGGGGTAAAACCCCATTGATCTAGCTCCTGGGTTCATGAGTGCAGAACCATGGTCCCCGTTGACATATTCAAAATCTGAGGGTAGCCTAATGGAATTGGGAGGTTAAGCCTAAGCTAAAGCTCACCAGGGTGGAATTTTTAAGGTTTAAAGGGCTATCGGCTTGAGAAGAGGGGGGATATGAGGTCTCGACGCGAGCGGGGTTCAACCCTGGGGGCCTCGGTGTAATGCGGGAGATGGCCTGGGCTCGGTGCAATATGGCCTCGGCTTGGGGAGTAGCCCTCGGCACGTGAGTTTTGGCATCGAGGGGAAATGGGTGTGCCGAGAGGAAATGGCATCGAGGGGTTGTACAAAGGGTTGCAGGGGTTGTTTTAGGCTTTTTAGGGTCTTTATGGAGCTCTAGGTTTTTTTCAGCTTTGATCATGGGGAATTTTAGAGATTCCGGGACGACATTTGAGGGGTTCAGTAAGGTATTGGCTAGGGGGGTTGAGAAGGCTTGGAGGGCGTTCTAAATCTAGTTTCCAGTGGGTTGTTTTGAGGGAAGGATCACACCCGGAAACGTTACGGAGAGAGGACGATCATTTGGGTAGCATAAGCCATGGCCATGTCACTTATCCAACCAACCCACGGACGAGAATCCATGAGATGGTCTGTCTCAGGCACTCATCGCGTTCTTGGGGTTGAGAACAACGGCGAAGTGACAAAATGTAGGGAGCTGAACTATTTACATAGTAGCACCATCAGGATTCAGTCGGTGTCACATGACTATATCCCTCGTTAATTCATGGGTGAGAAGCCATGAGATGGACTGTCTCAGGCTCTCACCATGACTATGAGGTCAAAAAAATTGTCGGAGCGATCTCGAGGGAAAACCACCTGAGATACAACTCACGCACTCTGCACAATCGATTCAGCTTCAAGAGCATCGAGCACAGAATTTCAGATGAGAGAGACAGGGAGGACAGAACTCTGAAAGCTACCACTTCACATCATTCAGCAAAAAGGGAACATACATCAGGCATAAGCCGTCGTCGACGACACCCAACTACCGGCCGCTCTCCCTGACCAGGAGTGGGAAGGGATCGAGCAGGCCATGCGAAACTTTCTCCGAGGCCCGGGCAGCACCCCCTCGGGTCGCCAGAGACTACTGGGGGCAATGGCCTCCGCTTTCCAGGAAGAAGAACAAGCCCGACCCCTGCCTAGCGTAGAGTCGGGGGACCAGCCGGAGAGGCGACACCAATCTCTCGTACGGGAGGAAACACCACCCCGACGATCGGTCTTCGACAGGCTGGTCTCTCCCCCACACTCATCCACCCCCTTTCCCCTCCCATTTACCTCATTCCCCACCTCCCCTCTTCAACCTGCAGTTCTCAGTTCGCTAGCAGTAGAGAAGGCACAAGTTGTAGAGTCTGCCTTAGAGTCTTCGGGCATCTTCAAGTGGCATGCATATATCACCGGAAAGCTCGTCAAGGCAGCTTCGCAGCTGTGGTGGTCCTGTCGGCATCTGATGTTCCTACTGCCCGGAGGACCCGTTCTCCCCTGACTGCGCAGATCAGGCCCAACCAGTGACCTGAGGCAAATTCTTGGAGCTCCCACGTCCACATCCCAGGGCTTCTGGAGGCGCCGCTTGGCCGAGAGCTTCTAAGGCTAGTCGACGTGCATCAGCAAAAAGCGGTGTCCCGTTCGACATCCAGAGGAGTATTTTTTTAATTTTCTCCCTCAGGTGCTCAGTTCTATCCGTTCCTAGACTGAACAGATGCCCGTTCACCTCTCAGACTGCACCGGACTGCTCCAGACTGCTCCGACCTCCACCGATGTCACCGCAGGCGCCGTTTTGAAGAGGACTTGAAGACGGTTGCAACAACCCCAGCCACGTTCGATTTTGAGTTTGGGGGCATTCATGGTGACTGCTCCTTCCTGCTACTGATGTACCCTCGCTGTCAGAACCAGGAACCTAGGGCCCTGTTGGCGACCCATCCGCGACCAGCATCGGTGCCCAGTGGATTCGAAAAAATTCAGGCATCATCCAGAGGCAACCTTGAAGATAATCCAACTGATCTCATCACCGACAAAATTCAGGAGTGGCCGCAGCTGCTACATCTCCAACAGCCTGTCCCCCATTCCAGAAGGCAGGCAGAACCGACGTCGCTTACCGGTTCGTTTCATTTAAGCCTTCCTCTTCCCCACCTGGCCGGCTTAGCACCCCTCCCTCCGTGGAGGTAGTGTTTATTATAATTCACAATCCCCACCCCTTGTCAAACCCTCCTGCGTGAGGAGTAGTGCATGTAAGTTATTAAACAGGGAGGAGCTTCATTAACGCGGTGTACGGGGAACCCACACTTCCTCGCTCGCCCTCATCTCCGAACGGGGTCGATTTCTTCAAATCGACTGGGTAAGCTCTAACTCCTTGCTCTCATTTCAGTTCTTGTTCATCTAATATCCATAGAATTACTCTGCTGGTGGTAAGAGAGTGCCCGACCCCGGAGCACCCAGCTTTCATGCGGTCACCGTGGAATTGTGAGAGAGAGCGGCCTAGTGCCCCAGTTGGCACAAAGCCAGCCCCTTGAGTGTGGGCATCGTACCCTTGGGAGGGCAACCATAGCCCTGCTGGCCCTCTACCAGCAATGGTCTTATTCCACTACCTCCACTCGACATCACCGAGTCACCCCAGGAATCGTGTGTGCAACGGTGGTTCGAAAATTTACGTGTTTCTCCACTCTTGGGCATTGTGTTTGCGAAGTAGGTCCAAGGATCTTTCGCATAGTTTCTACATTGATGAAGGCATCTCACAATGATCTCTTTGGCTCAGATCGCCTGCATCACTTTGAGGAGGTTCGACTATATGATCACATGTTATTTTCCTTTTTACTAAGTCTTATTTAGGTATTTTCTTTATTGAGTCATGTCGTCATGAGTCCAATTTCCCTTGTTTGTATTAATTGGGCTTTTGTATCCTAGTTTGGGTCCATGTTGATTGTTTAGGATAGCATTTCCCTTGTTTTGTATTAATTGGGCCTTTGTATCCTAGTTGGGCCCATGTTGGGTGTTTAGGATAGCTTTGGTCTTTTGTGTAAATGCTAAGGGTATTTTGGTCTTGTAAGAGAGTTGGGTGCCTATAAATAGGACCCAACCCCCTCCCACTTGTAACACTTGATGCATTAGTGAATGGAAAAACTCCAAAGAAAGAGAAATACCTAAACACTAAATCCCACCCCCTCCACTTAGGCCACCCCCTCACATCTCCTTCCTCCACAAACCAGCGCACCCCCATCAACCCTAACCATAGCCACCAGCATCCCATGTCCCAGCCCTCTCTCTGTCTCCAACCCAGGTTCGCCCTCCCCTGCTCCGTGCATCTACGGCATTCCCGGAGTCGCCCGTCGCTGCTACGACCACCCGTGGATCAGGAAGACCCCTCTGCTGCTCTCTGCAACCAGCCTACAGCCAAGGTCGCATCTGCAGAGACTACCCCAGCATTCCCATTGCAAACCAGCCAAAGTTGTCTTCTGTGGATTCGTTCTTCGTCGAGCTAGCTTCGTTCCACAGTGGTCCCGCTGTGATCCGACCTCGGCACCATTTGCGTTGTCCATTCTCGTGCAATTGCGCTAGACTCGGGTCTGAACCTGAGTACCATTTGGTAGCAGCTCCACCGCCCACCCCTGCATGAATCAGTTAGATCTCTCTTCACAAGAGTTCTTCCTCTCCAAAGTGCCGACGCACAAGAGGTGGTCCCGCCTACTTTTGACAACTTCTCCGTCCAGGGCGTCCATTCTCCCTCAGTCATGCCAGACCCAGAGTTCTCTGTTCGCCCAAGACAAGCTTCTGTCAAGTTGGCCCCGACACCCCATCCTCCTATCTGTTTCAGGCCGTGATGTCTTCAGTAAAGTTGCGGCTTTCGATGATACGAAACCAACTCAAATGGTTTCGTCTTGATCCAATGTCAGCACTGGAAGTTCCACCATGACCATCGACGTCCTATCCTACTATACGCCCAGAAACCTGACACCAGCCATTCCAGTGACCACGTCCAGCAAGGTGTTTAGATGGCCTCCATCTTATGAGGGTTCGTAGATCTTCCTGTCAGCAACGTCCACAGCTTGGTCTCGTCGTGTTTGGAGTTCGACAGCTCCCGTACTCGCCGACGCACCACGACCGCGCCAACCAGTCCTACGCGGCAGAACTGCACAAGCCCACAGCCATGGCCGCCGTCTCCATCCAGCGACATCCACTTAATGCCAGACCATCAGGCATCCTTCGGCGTCCCTCGGGCTTCGTCCAGGAGTTGGCTGCACCTCGATCGGACGCCCGAGCTCGGCGTACGGTGGACAGTTGTTTTCCCCTCCCTGCGATCCCCCCTCCTGCGCGAGGGTAGTGCATGTAACTATTTTCCCCTACCCGTGAACCCCTCCCTGCGTGGAGCATAGTAATTGTAATAGCAGGGACTCCACCAAGCCTCCTCGATGCAACGTGACCATCGGGTGTGCATGCTCTCGGCTCGCCCTCGTCTCCGATTGGCACCGGCCTCTTCAGGCTTGGCAAGGTACGTGACTGATCACTTGCTCCCCTGTGGTTTGTCCCTTCGTACTTTCTTTGTGCTCGCACCGACGGTGAGAGAGAGCCCGATCTCGTCCCCCGTTACATGTGAATTTGCTGCCATGCGAGAGAGTGAATCCCATTGTGCCCTTGGGCGCGGGCGCGAGGTCTGCCCCGGCTAAATCCGGGTGATCCCACACCTTCAGGTCGGCCTCCCACCGACCCAACTCACGAGTTTTAACCACGTGGATGGCTTGTGGGCCAAAGCCCATCTTCCTTATTGCTGGGTACACCCGAATTCTGAGTGTGCCGCGTGTTCGTCCGCCGTGTCCAACCCAGCATGTTCGGCCTTGCTTGCTATCCATTAAGTCGTAGTTCTGACCGGGTCCCGTCCCGCGTCAGATTTGGTATCAGAGCCAGGTTTTCGACTTGCCCTTGCATGTCGAGTCCTAGGCCAACTTCCATTCCCTTGCATAGCCCCTCGCAATAGTAGCATGTGGTCTAGTCTCTTAAATTGCATGATTTGTCTAGTTATCATGGGATCCAGGGTTGACGGGATCTGCATCTCTCCCGAGGTCCCTTCAGTTACATCAATGAAGGGGTTATCTTCCTCTTCTGTGGTCACCACATTCACTGCCATTGTAGTGACTCTTGGTACTTCATCAGCAGCTATTATTTTCTCTTTCGCCGCCCGGCTTCTTCTAGTAACAGCACCTGGCCTGTTCGCCAGTCTTATCAGCTCCTCAGGCTGGGTTGGTAATGCACCATGCCTTCCAGCAACACCAGCCATGTTGCAGGCGAAGATCTTCATGTTTCCCTTCTGCCTGTGAACTTTTCTTCTCAGCCGGTCAGGATATCTGAGGCGGTCAAAGACTGAAACTCTTTCTTCTTTTTCTTCCCTCTGCGGGCTGTCTTCTTCATATACGGCCCTGCGGCCTTCTTCATGGTCATTGGAGTCGGAAGAGGAGACTCCGAACATTGCTTCTTCTAGAGTTTCTTTTTCTTCTTCATACAAGGTGCCCAGGGCACGAGACAATCTTCTCTGCCCCAGAGAGGAGTTTCCCAGGTAATGGAAGTAGTCCTGCACTACCCGATTCATTTCTTCTTGACTGCGCCCCTGCAACTCTGATCGGGGCGACAATCTTTCTTCAATCTTCGGTTGATAGGCTAACCTTGACAAGTGGGCAGCCGCATGCTCGGCTTTGGAATATCTGAAGATATCGGCCTGTCTGGCACAGGCCCTAGGTCTCTTTTGTGCAGCAGTAGAGACCGGATCTCTTGTTCTTATTTCTTCTTTCTTTTCAAATCTTCTGCTCCCACCTGCATAGTGGCTGGCAGCAACAATCATCCGCCCCAGTCGGGAATTCATCCTTCCGACCCGTGGGTAGTCAACGGCAACGTATTCCTTTCTTTTCCATCTCTTGCCCCCTGCTCTGAGGCGGGCGACACCAACATTTCTTTCTTGTCTCTCTTCCTCTCTTCTGCCCCCTGCTCTGAGGCGGGCGACATCAACATTTCTTTGTTGTCTCCTCTCATCCCTCTCTTGTTTGTCATCATCTCTCCTGCCCCCTGTTCCAGGGCGGACAACAGCATCTTCAGCTTGAGCTGGAGCCCAGCTCTGTATTTTCTTCGGCCTCCAGACCTATTTGAACCTCGTCGGCCTGGGTGCCAGCGGCTCTCTTTGTTTAATTTCTATCTCGGCCCTCCTAGTGGCCAGCACTTGAAATCTGTTATCAGTCTGGATTGCCGGGACGGTCACGTCCGGCCTAACGTCTCTCGGGCGACCGTCAAGGTTAACCCTGATACTCCCGACCATCATGGTCTTTCCGGAGTTCGATACCCAGCGGTTCGTAGCAATGAACCGGCCTCTTCTGTCAGCTCCCCTTCTTTTTCCAGCAGTGGCCGGAGTGACATTCTTCCTCACCTCGTGGTGGATGAGGCATGTCACGACCACGGGGGTAGTCCTTGTCATTCAGTTCTTCCTCGAACCGGCAGCTTTCGTCACGGTCTTAGTAGTAACCTTCGACAAAGATCAGGCCCAGGCAGTTGGGCAGTCCAACGGCAGGGGGCATGGACCTGAACACGACGGGCACCGCCAGGTAGCCCTCGCGGACATGAGCATCGACTATTTGTTGGCCGAAGTGAAGGGAGACAAATCCGCTCATCATTTTCGATTCCCGCAAATAGGATTAACTCACAATTAGAATTTAAGAGAGGCCGCCGGGCCTCCTACTTTGGCGTAAAGATGAAGGGAGACTTTGTCCCATCGGGCGTGCCTGAGATTGTTTGACACGATTTTATTTTATTTCTATTTTATTTATCTTGGCATATTTGTTAATTAATTATTGATTGACGTGCCAGTCACATGTGTGACAAATTTATTATGCGCTCGATCTGACAGATCAGACAATCGTGGGTGAGCTCCTTCCGTATAAGGCCTCAAATGGCACCATCTAAATGTTGGACTAGTAGTTGTTGTACGCGAATTCAATCAGGGCTAAATACTCATGCCAACTACCTCCGAAGTCAATCATGTAGGCCCTTAACATGTCTTTTATAATCTGGTTGGTTCTCTCTGTCTGCCTGTCAGTCTGAGGATGAAAAATAGTACTAAAGTTTAGATGGGTTCCCAAGGATTCCTGCAGTCCTTTCTAAAAATGGGAAGTGAACCTGGGGTCTCTATCAGACACAATATTTATCAGAATGCCATGCAACCTTACTACCTCCTTCATGTATAAAGTAGCTAATACATACACCATCCACTTTGACTTGATAGATAAGAAGTGTGCAGACTTCATCAATCGATCAATAATTACCCAAATCACATTGAAGCCACCACGCGTTCTAGGTAAGCCCATTATAAACCTCATGTCAAGGCTCTCCCACTTCTACTGTGATATTTATAGAGGATTTAACTTCTCGACATGTCTAAAATGTTCAGCCTTCACTTGCTGACATACTAAGCATCTGTTCACAAATTCAGCCACTTCTCTCTTTATGCTCGGCCACTAGAAGGTCCTCTTAAAGTCCCGGTACATCTTAGTAGCTCTCGGGTGAATAGTGTACTTAGATCTATGGGCTTCCTCAAGGATCTTACTCTTCACTTCAGTTGAATCGGGGACGCAAGTTCTTCCTGGATCAATAATCTGCCATCATCGGCCAATAGAAAATCTGGTCGACTACTTAAACTTCCTTTAATCTCTACCAACAATGGGTCATTATCTTGTAGGGTCTTGATCTCGGCCAACAGTTCTGGATGAAGCTAGACGTGGGCAATCATAACCCAATCTTTCTCCTCACCAACATTAAGGTCTAAACCGGCTAACTGTTCCAATATCCTCCACTCTTGTAGCATAAGACTTGACAACTTAGCCATTGGCTTACTGCTTAAAGCATCTGCCACCACATTGCCTTTCCCAGGGTGATATTCAATGGAGAAATCAAAATCCTTTAGATACTTAAGCCATCTCCTCTGCCTCATGTTAAGCTCTTTCTGGGAGAACAAATACTTTAAGCTCTTATGATCAGAAAATACAACAAATGTTTCCCCATATAAGTAGTGTCTCCAAATCTTTAAGGCAAACACCACCGCAGCGAGCTGTAAGTCATGGACAAGGTAGTTCTCTTCATGCTTCCTCAACTATCTAAATGAATAGGCTATTACTTGATGTGCGAAAGGATCAGATATAGAGGGGGGGTGAATATATCATCTGATTAAAAAATGGTACTCAATTAATAATCGGGAAACACAATGCAGGCAAGGATCGCACAGAACAGATGTGATGGATGCTTCAACTAGAACAAATGATGAACACTTAACAGATAGAGACTAAAATGACTTAGAATCAGAACCTGTGAAGAGGATAGATGAAATGGATCACACACATACATCAAACCACTAACACTGGATATTTTTAGGTGGTTCGGCCAGTCACTCAGTCTGCCTACATCCACCCCTCACTGGACCCAGTGAGGATTCGCTGACTAATAGCTTGAACCGCTGAGCATCATAGCTTGCTAACACCGCTGAGCTTCATAGCTTGCTGTCCGCTGAGCCTTACAACTTTGCTAACAGAGGAACAAATCTCCCTATAGCTGAGCCTCACATCTTGCTTACACGTTGACTAACAGCTTGATGAAAGAAACTAAGGAAAACGAAAGACAAAAAGTAAGGAAAAGGCATAGCAATAGTAGCTATGAAGATAAAAATCACAATGGCTTGGATTTGATCTAGAAGCCAAGAAAAAACACACAGATCTTCACTGTAAGCTGGGCTGCACACTTTTCTCCACGGACTCTCTCTTTCTCTTCTTCTTATCATTTTTTTCGCTACTCTATTTTCTCTCTTGCTCTCTCTTCTCCTCTCCTCATCTGTCAAGTATATATCGAACTAGAACACTTGATACCCTTCTATCATGGTGAATACGAATCTTGTGGTCCCCACGAGATTCCCTTTGGGGCGTGTGGAGGGAACGCTCCCGCCAAAGGAATCCTCCTAAAAAGATTTCTTCGACGGTCCACGTGTCAAGTAGAGGTGAGAAGCTTTCAAAGATGTGGCCACGTGGTGGATTCTTTCTGCTAGACTGTTCACCTCAAATCACGTGCCCATCATATGCTCCCTGGGATCACGTGCCAATATTTTAAATCGACTTCATGCGATTGCCTGCTAAGTATTTCTGATGTCACCTAAGTGTTGCTGCTATCTATCTTGTGTTCACTCATTTGCCAACCTCATCTACTTGAAGGTTCTTCACAACATTAGCTTTATCAATTCCTAGTGCATCGACAGTTTCTATGTACAGATGCAAGATGCATCGACCTGTCTTTGGAATGCTCTGACCTTATTCCTGAAAAGCTTCAGGTGCATCAACCTTTCTATTGAATGCTCAGACCTTAGTAGTTGGAATCTTGTTCTTCTGCCTTGACCTTCTTCTTAAGTGCCCCGACCTTATACAGATATAGCACTTGATAGTCTTGATGCATCAACCTGTTGGCTTTGAAGAGATGATGTGCTTTGACCTGAGTTGCCTTGGTGCATCGACCTTACTTTTAATATGCCTTGACCGGTGTTCAATATGTATCGACCTAACTAAGAAGATACATCGACCTTATGCTTATATAAGATGCCAAAATAGCATCGACCTGATTTGGCTCAAGATCCACTATGCATCGACCTGTTGAGCTTGAACAACAGATGTGCATCGACCTTACTATAGAGAAAACTTAAGGTGCACCGACCTTTAGTTCTTGAAGTAGTGATGTGCATTGACCTCACTTCTTTAGTTCTTGAAGTTGTGATGTGCATCGACCTTACTTCTGAGAAGACTTGAGGTGCACCGACCTTACTATCAACCATTAGTACAGCTTGTACTGACTGGGGCTTTGACTGGCCGAACTAGGCTATTGACTTTTCTCGTTGACTGTGTATTGAGTTCATTGACCATGTTGACTTTTCTTCATTTCTTCTGATTTTAATTAGCTTTCAACCTGTTCTTTGTGCAAGTGTCAACTTGTTCTTTTGGCAATTTGGACACCTCAACATCTCAAGCAAAAGCATAAGAGCATATGCAAGATTGTTTATCAACAAAGCACATGAACATCTTGATGCGTCGAGGCATATGATCTTGAATGTCTTGATGCGTCGAGGCATATGAGTGTTGCTTTAACTTTTCGGCCTTCTTTAACCATTGCTGCACCGATTTGATCATTATGAAGTCTACCTATTGCTTAGACATTGTGACATAATGTTGCATTGACCTTACTTGTTGGAACTGGCCTATTGCATCGAGGCACTGCTTCATTGCATCGAGGCAGTGTTCTGGAATCTGACTCTTCGAGCTCCACTGCGTTGGCATTTGGCCAACTACATCAAGGCGGTTTCATTGAGTCTCTTTCTGATAGCTTCCCTGCCGTGTGGAAGCATCGACCTTGCTAAACACACATGCTTTAAAGCATCGACATGTCAGACTTCATCCTTGCTTTCTTTAGCTCAATCTGCTAATTTCTTACTGTCATCAATTCTCCACTGTCTGACTATCTTGCCACTATCTTGTACCACACTTTATAGTAAGCTCATGAAAATGCTCATGTAGAGCAAGACATTAAACACTTGTCATTATCAAAACCACAAACAATAGTGTTTAGCATCATCAAACCACAATGAATCAATGCAACAAAAACACAAATGACATCACGCACAGATGACTCATAGTGTTTGGCATCATCAAAACCACAGGGGTACAACACCCCCATCCGTCGTCACCCACCCAATTAGTCTTGTGCATGAAAGGTACACTTATGGGTGTCCTGGTCCCCAACATTGGCCACACTTATGCATGATAGGTTCACTTGTGGGTGCCCAGGACCTCCCATGTCTAACAAGCCTGATAGTCACCACATGCCCGATAGGTCCACATATTGTTGTCCCAGTCCACCCTTGCACACTATAACTTCTCACACCCACACATCGCATCATGATGCATGGCATGAGCACTCAAGCAAGCAATTAGCAATGAGTTACAAGGTACACGAAGAGCGAGTACAAACTCACTTGCATCACTTAGAGTGCCAAGTAGACGATGTGATGATGGTGATATCGGAGTGGCTCTACCTTAGGGCTATCTCCAACCTGAGGGCACGAGGACTTGGACCTTCTTGAGTTCCGAGTGGCATTGGCTACCATGCTTATGGGATGAACTTACCAAAGAATTTTGGGATACACCTGACTTTTCGTGCGCCAGATCTAGCACCCTATGAGGGCCCCGCGGTGGAACCTAGTGAGTGTTGACACTCATTTTTTGCCAACGAGTCGGGTCATTTCTCTTACTATTATTTGTTGATGCCTCGAGATTTCAAAGATGCTCCCCCTGACAAGATGCAATATGTAGCAAAACTCCATATGAGCAGCAAGATGATTAAACACAAGTAGTTAAACTCCACCTAACTAACAACATGGTATACAATGAAAGCACAGCACATGATTTTAACCATTTATGCTCAAGAGAATTCATGCTGTTCAATCAGAAAGAAGGACTACCAAAGCATCAAGTTCATTTCAGATTTTCAGGAGATTTCAATTAAGCATGAATCATTTCAACAAGATACTCAACCATCTCACACAAGCACTTTCACATGATGGAATTTAAACAGAGTGTTTAGAATTAACCTGAAATGTAGGATCCTGGGGTTTTCACCTTTGAGTGCCTTGGTTCATTGACCCCCTTTATTTATTCCAAGGCACACCTGCAGCAGAACAATCATTTTGATCCTGCAGGGACCCAAGCAGCCTTGGGTCCTGCATTAGTCCTAACAGGTGTTCTAAACAGCCTTTTAGCAATATCATCATCAAAATCCATCATAAAATAATTGTCCATGGAATGACCTAACTTGCCACAATATCTGCATGAGATGACAGGTTTCTGGTTTTTCTGATGCATATCAACAGCAGCATGAGATCTATAAGCATGATCATGAAATTTTCTATTGTATGCATGAACATTCTGTCTTTTAAAGTTAGTTTGCCAACAATTAGCAGATTTGTGACCTGACTTACCACAATTAAAATATTGAACATTTATTTTATTGAAACTTCTACCAAACACATGTCTTTTTACAGGGAATTTAACAAATTCAAAGTTAACAGAATTTCCCTGAACATGCCGGTAGTCCTTGATAGTGTGGCCATGCTTCCCACACTCGAAGCACCTGAGGTGCTTGGCTTTAGATCCATTGTTACCCCATGAAGACCCAAACCAGCACTCAACAGCTTTATGTCCACGTTTATTACAATTAAAACAAAAGATGTGCTGATTTGAAACAAACATTTTTCTGTTGAGGTCATGATGATTTGTAAAAGATTTATCATGCATCATATCATCATTTTTCATTACACTGCAATCATCCATATAATGACCATGCCTACCACAGTAATAACATGATGCATTAGATTTCCTAGTGGCATGGCTTCTAACAAGGAAATTCTTATAATGCAATGTCTCATTGGCATGCTCATCTTCAAACATCAAATGACAATCATCCATTATATGGCCTACCTTGCCACAGTAATGACATGAAACATTCTTATCGGATGCATGGGAATGAGTAACTGAAGCATGAGCAGTATGCATCGACCCATCAGAATCAGCAGAGCTAGCAGATTTCAAGACACAAACTGAGACATTTTTGACCTTATTTTTCTTACCATTCTTATTTGATTGTTTACCCTTGTCCACAGCTTTTGTTTGTTTTCCAATTTTCTGGGCCTTGAATTGAAATACAGATGATGAAGGTGACTTAGGAGGCCCAGAACAGCTAGCAATATCTGAGCTGCGAACGAAGGTGGTATACAACTTGTTTCTTATGGATTTCTCAGTTTGAGAAGCACACCTTTCCTCTTTACTCAGATCAGAATTTTTATCACTCAAGATGGCTTTCATTTTCTCTTTCCCTTTAACAGATTTAGACATGGAATTAATTTCAGATTGCAGAGAGGATATTTTGAATTCAGAATTTGTTAAATCTTCTTCACATGTGAGAATCTATCTCTGCAAAGCATCATTCAAGTTTTTAACCATTTCCAGTTCTAGTTCAAGCTTATGCTCCTTCTCAGACTGAATTTCTTTATTAACAGTTTTTTCTTTCTCAATGTCCAACCATTTTCCTCCCATAACAGTGTTCAGGACCATGAGTTTTTTATTTTGATTTTTTAACTCTTTAATCTCCTCAAGCAATTTCACATAAGCATACATGTACATGAGTAGCATCTGAGTACACTAGGCCTGTCCCTCACGACCGTCGCTGTCCCCTGACCCCTCGTGTCTCTTTGATAGAGGGGCCATCGCAGAGCTAGCCTCCCCCCAATGTCGCCGGCACCGCTCCTCGTCCTCGTTCCTCCGACGGCCGGAGGAACTCATAAAGTAACCATGGTAGGAGCTGTGGGTACCATGTGTACCATGTGTGCTACCGCTCGGAAGCCCGCTGCGCTCGGGTCTCTGGCTCATCCCCTCCACAACCCCTCCAGCATCGCCGTCTGAATCTGGGCTCACTTCACCTCCGCTCGTTAGCGCTCTGCCTCCACCCGGATCTGCTCCATCTCCGCAGCCTTGGCCCTAAGTCACTCAAGCTCCGCTCTGAGAAGTGCCACCTCGACCACATCGGCCAGATGGCTCCGCTCCATCTCCTCCCTGAGACGGGCGGCCTCCTCCCGCACTGCTACGTGGCTCTGCTCGAGCTCCTCCTGTAGTTGGGTCAGCTCGATCGTCTGCATGTGCAAGCATCATGGTTAGTCAATCGCATTTGATAATCATAATCAACTGGGAAAGCATAGTGCCCACTTACCCTCTAGGTGAGAGCAGCCTCGGCCGCCTCGGCTCGTGCCACCATCTGCGTCCTGCTCAGTACGATCTGCAGGTGTCTGGGAGGAGGAAGGAGCGTCAGCTCCATGACGCTAGGCCCCCTCGACTCGCTACATTTTAGAAGCCCAGGTTAGCCACATAAGAATAAACATGTGCATAATTAGGTCTCATGGTTGGCAAAACTCACCAGGAGGTCCAACGCCTATCGGAGCTCATCTCGCTCCTAGACAGTGGAGTGGAGGAGGCCTTAGAGCTTGGCGATCCACGCCTGGGGGTCGAGCTGCATATAGGAAGTTAAATGTCAGTGCATCATAACCATAAAAGCATATTAGAAAGCATAGAGTTTGGAGTCATACCGGTCATCAAGAGCCACGGAATACCTGGTCCCCATAGCCTCTAGCGTAGGCCGTCAGATAGGCCTCCTAGCTCTCTGCTCGAGTAGCTACCACTCACCCGAGTCCCGTCCAGTCTGCTATCTGCTCCACCACATGGGTAGTCCAGTCTGTCTCCGTCGCCAACCCTCGAGCGTGCCTCCCGACCCGCTCCTCCAGCTTCTCAGGTGCGGGGAACTCGACTGCCGCCTGGTGGACGCCGATCATCCTCATCACGAGCCTATGGTAGAGTGGCTCTACCACATTCATGCAGTAGAGCTAGATGTCGCGCCTCGCATAAGCCAAAGCCTCCACGACCCATGGCTGGCCCTCATGCCCCTCGCTGGTAGGGCATCCACCAGACCTATCAAATAGGACAATTGCATCAGTATACAAATCATATAGTTGCATTTAACACAAAGTCTAAGTTTTAGATCTTATCGAGGCATAGGGTAGTGTGTCTAGGTCATCCTGGATCGCCCGGACCTGGCATCACAGGGACCCGACCTCCGATGGTGCCATCCACCGTCGCACGATGGGCAGTCGGTCCGGGTAGGTCTCCTCTGTTGGGTCCCACAGTGTAGTGACGCGGATCTAGAGGGGGGGTGAATAGATCCCTCTCTAAAAACTAAGGTTCAATTAAAATAGTTGACCGCTTTTCAACAGATCCTCACCAAACGTGTGCAAGAGACACAATCACACCGGAAGAACTAGCACATATAATTAACCACAAGCATTGACAAATTTGGCAAAGATAAACGGCATAATATCCAAATCAACCTGTGAATGATGATAGAGGATAAGGATCAAACACACAATCAATCACATGTGAACATTGATTTTTAGGTGGTTCGGGACCACGACGGGTACCCTACGTCCACCCCTCACCACCTCGGGTGCGTCCACGCAGAGAGAGGGGCAAGAGGGTGTACCGGCGAAGGAGCCAGGAGAGACTGCGTCTACGCAGCCAAGGCGATGCGTAGACGCTGAAGGCAGTGGGGGGCGCACCGGTGAAGGACGAAGGAGGCCACTGCGTCCACGCAGCCAAGTGCTGCGTCGACGCTGAGGGCAGGAGGGGGGGGGCGTACTGACGAGGGCCACGAAGGGAGTGGCCACTGAAAATCACACACACACACCCATCGCGAGTAATGTGAAGTAACAGGTGGCCCGAGGCCACCAGACTTTGGACAACCCACTAGACCTAATAACCCAACGGTCCTTGAGTCACAAGACTCGAGGTCAAGATAGTTGTACCGAACGGTTCCATGCCGTCAATCTGCCCTAACCCTAGGGTCAAAAACTTGGGCATGATGACTCACGGGTAGTTCACAACCACCGAGATCATTCCCTCAAAAGGGAACTGAGAAACCTCCAGCTCTAGGTTGGGTGACTAGACACGTAGTCCAAGGCCTTACGCATGGGCCACTCGGAAACCACCTTTCGAAGAATCTCACAATGTGCGGGGGAAACCTCACCGCACTCACACTGACATGGTGACTCGATCAAGCATAACACAAGGCTCGGAACATGTGGAGTCAGCCAGACTCCCAAACTCATGAGCACCCTAATCGAGGTAACTCGGTACCTCTTGACACCATAAAATAGAGACACGAAAACCCCAGGGTGCCCGGGAGACTCACGAGATCGAAAGTCGACCACTGGGTCACAACTGGGTCGACCAGAGGCCAACATGATGCTCAAACGATCACAAAAAACACAAATGCCAATACGCGGTCCTAACTGGGCCGTCCAAGAGCTAGGCGGTCTGGCTAGGACCGCGTAGCGAAGCAGGGCGGTCCTACTAGGACTGCGCAGCCCCAGGCGCCTCCAAAAACTAGAGGTCCATCCAAGACTATCCCATAGGTATGGCGGTCCAGTGCCTGACCGCTTAGGGTCACCCAGCGGTCTGTCATGTGGCCGCTACACCTCCCGAGCTCATACGACTAAAAATAGGTAAACGGTCGGACGATGGACCGCCTCAAAACTCAAACGGTTCGTCACAGACCATTTGACAATTTTGGAATGATCACCCCCGAACAGCCCTACGACAGATATACATGGTCCACCCTAGACCATGTAATTCATAAGTGGTCCCTCTTGGCACCGCCCCAGACATTGAACTGCCCACCATAGGACCGTCCAACCCTTGGACAGAACGGGAACTCAAATGGTCATGCGTAGACTGTTCAAAGCATAAATGGTCCAACGATAGGCCGCTCGGGGAACTAAGAGGTCCACCTTGGGCCGCTAAGCCACCCAACAACACGAAAAGCAGAACGGTCATCCTCAGACCGTTGGAGAATCAAACGGTCTAACCTGGGACCGTTCAAGGGATTAAACGGCCATATCATGATCGCGAAGCCCCAAAATCGAGCAACACTCAAAAACTCAATGGTCAAAAATGCCTCAGGAGTCACGCTGACTCCACGGGGTAAACGGTCAGCCACTTCGCCGCCTAGCGGTAAAACGATCATACGATGGACTGCGAAACCTGTCGACAATACAGTAACCAAGCGGCGGCCTCTAGATGGCCGTTCAACTCATAGGCAGTCTGCCCACGGCCGCCTAGCCATTTGGGACGATCTGACTCAGACTACATCACAATGGTAGCGGTCTATCACGAGACCGCTCAATCAAAGCACGGTGATGCGAGTGAAACGCGGCCTCCGTGATGGCCGCCTAAGATAGAAAATCTAAAAAGGGCACTGCAGGCAAAATCGGGTACCCCGCCACGTGAAAACACAAAAGGGCACGTGGGCAAAAGCAAGAGGGGGCTGGCTCCGGGAAGTATCCTTCTGCGCGCCGATAACCGGTGTATGCAACAGGGCATATATATAGCCCTTCTCCCGTGAACAAAGAGTCTATGAGGGCGACGGAGATATACATACAGAGAAAGAGAGAGATACAGAAGAGAAGAAGAGAAGAGAGAAAGAAAGAGAAACCTCCATCCCCCGTTCCAGAGAGAAGAGAAGCCTGAGGGAAAGAGAGCATCAAGCAGAAGAGACCCTTAGAAGCCAAGGTGGGCACTGGGGGAGGGAGTGGAGTCAATGCTCCGCCCTCCCCCCCCCCATCTCTCTATTCTTCTCTTTCTCGTTTTAATATCACTGTATTTTGTTCTTCAATCTTCTGTGGATCTGTGATTTGCAAGAAGCAGTGTTAGTTATGCATATGTTTCTATCTTCCGTTCGTCATGTTTGCTCCTGTAGCTGGGCTGTACAACAGTATGTATTCTTCCTGCTGAATAATGAGAATAAGATGGTCTTCTCGACCCAGTTGTTGTCTCTACTGTATCTGTTATACACAACGTTAATGCTACATCTTCGCTCATCGGATTTCCTTCACCGTTGTAATCTGTTTCACCCGGGGACGTGAAAATCACTCCCAGAGCCGGATACAAGCCATCTCCTGGCTTCTGGGAGGATAGATCATTCACTCTGCCATCATGGACATCCTTAGTCCATTTCATATACCGTCTAATGCGTCCCTGGACCAGAGACATCAATCTCTTGGTTCCAGGGCCATGAATGATCACGGTAAAATAAACCTCCAGGGCCGAGCTCTGATGACCGGATCCTTAGCTTAGGTTCCCCTCTATTTTATAACACCTCAAGATCCCCTTTAATGACTACCTGTAGATCTTCCCCTGCAATTGCCATTCCTGTCCTAAAATCCCCAAAATCCTCAAATCCGTGCCACCATCCACTACATCCTGTCATACACCTAATTTTGATCCTAAAACCCTTAGAACAAATCATCGTTTCCATACTCAATTCCCTGGAAACCCAAGACCCTCAAAACAGAGCATCGCACCATCTCGGCGCCGGATCCTCCCGGCGCCATGAACAAGTCCCGGCGCGAGAGTTCCCGCGCCGAGATCCTTTCCAACCCTCGCCGCGCCGAGAGCCCAACCTTGCGCGCCGAGACTCTTTCCAAATCTTGTGCCGCGCCGAGAGCTTCATAACCCCAAAGCCTCCCGCGCCGAGAAGTGCTTTACATGCCCATTCAGCCCCTATTCAATCCTATAAACCCAGTCATAGGAATCTCCGGTACCATTCATCGGAATCCCAGGAGGTACATTAACGGGGAATGGCTCCCCTACATTTCATCGTCCCAAGTTGGACACTCATACATATAACCCCACAGATTCAAAGGGCTCTGCCTCTGCATGTGTCCCGATGATCGCTAAGGGGGATATTAAACGTCACCGTTACGGTGATTACATCATTTCAGGAGTCTTGCACTCCCTCTCTCTGACTTTCACCCCGACTGTTCGTGGGTGATAGTCTATTTCGCCTTTGGCATAGCCCAAAATAAGGGGAGATGCTGCCGGAATTGTCCCCCGACCGAATAAAGCCCAATAAGCCAAGGGAACGTTATCGATGCGTACCCCTTTCGGCTTCTGTCCTATGGGAAAACCAACTGGTCGGACCGTTAAAAGGGGCGATGCCCCGGCTATTATTCGGATTCCGTCCCGCCACTGCGTGGACAGTTTCCTATCTCTACTTGGCACAAGTCAATGCTAAGGGGAGATGCTGCCGGACCAGATCCGTGCATTTTAAAATAAATATGTCATTTATCCGTTCAATTGTTGCACGCACATCATTCTTTTAAATGCCCTCCAGGGCCTCCTACTTTGGCAATCAATCAAGGGTTGTCCTTCTTAGGAAGAGTACAGGTGTTTGATAAAAAAAGCGACCAGGCCACCTTTACAGGCGTAGACGATGGAGAAAAAACAAAGACCCTGAACCTGAAACTGAAAGAGAACAAAAAGAACGGCTACTTTGGAAAAGTTGAAGGCGGCCTTGGAACGGATAAATTTTACAAAAGCCAGGCTATGTTTAACGCTTTTAAAGGTAAGCAGAAATTCTCTGCCTACGGGATAGCCGGGAATACCGGACAAACAGGACTGGGCTGGGGCGACAAGGATAGCGACTATACCGAGGCGGTGATGAAGGCTTGGCCAGGCGATCACTGGGCCTGGTCGGTGGAGGGGCTCTCCATCCACAGCTACAGCGTCGGCGGCAAATGGCCGCCCCATTTGAAGGGGACCGGCTTCGGCGAGGATGATTATGCGCTCCTGCTGAAGGAGACGCTGGGGATGGACGAGCTGATCTCCCGCGAAACGGCGATCATGGACCGCTACGATCCGGCGAAGAAGGTCGGCGTGATGGTCGATGAATGGGGGGCGTGGCTGGCGCCGGCGCCGGGCAGCAACCCGCATTTCCTGGTCCAGGAGAATTCGCTCAGAGACGCCATTCTCGCCTCGCTCAACCTCAATATCTTCATGCGGCATGCGGACCGCGTGCGGCAGACCAACATCGCCCAGCTGGCCAATGTGCTGCAGTCGATGGTGGAGACCGACGGGCCGAAGATGTTCCTGACCCCGACCTATTACGTCTACAAGCTCTATGTGCCGTTCCAGGACGCGACCCTGGTGCCGGTCAGCTTCGAGGCCGGTCACTATCGCGATATGCCTCGCTTCGACGCGGTGGCCGCCCGCGATACGCAAGGCAAGCTGTGGTTGGCCGTTACCAATATCGATCCCAATCAGCCCGGCCATATCGCCGTCGGGCTGGCGGGAACGGCGGCGCAGGCAGCCTCCGGCCAGGTGCTGACCGCGTCCAAGGTCGATTCCGTGAACAGTTTCGCCGCCCCCGGCACGGTTGCGCCGAAACCGATCGAAGCCGTCGTCAAGGACGGGAAGCTCGATCTGGTCCTGCCTCCCAAATCTGTCGCCGTGCTGTCGGTGCGTTGAGATGGCGTGGCGTTGCGCGGCGGTGCTGGCGGCAGCGTTGGCCGCTTTCGCGGCCGAGGCGCAGCCGGTCGCTATTTCGGTCGATCTCGGGCATCCGATCGGACCCGACAAGCCGATCTACGCTTGGTTCGGCTATGACGAAGCGAACTATACGACGATGCGCGACGGCAAGGCCTTGCTGGCCGAGCTTCACGATCTGTCCCCGGTCCCCGTGCATATCCGCACCCATCATCTGCTGACCTCCGGCGATGGCGTGGCCGCCCTGAAATGGAGTTCGACCAATGTCTATTCCGAAGATGCGGAAGGGCGGCCCCACTACGATTTCCGCCTTTTCGACGGCATCTTCGACCAGTTCCGCACGGCCGGCGTAACGCCGATGGTGGAGCTGGGATTCACGCCCAAAGCGCTGGCCGGCGAGACGGGCCGCTATGAGGACGTCTATCCCGGCTCGGCTTTGGGCGGGGCGGCGCAGAGCCCGCCCAAGGATCTCGGCAAGTGGCAGGCGCTGATCCGCGCCGTGGTGTCGCATCTGGTCGAACGCTATGGCCGCGCCAGCGTGGCGGGGTGGTATTTCGAGGTTTGGAACGAACCCGACATCCCCTATTGGCACGGGACTGAAGAGCAATATTTCGACCTCTACGACCGCACCGCCGCCGCGGTGCGGGCGGTCCTGCCGGAGGCCAGGGTCGGCGGCCCCGCCACCACCGGCCCCGCCGGCGCTTCGGGGGCGAAGTTCCTGGAGGATTTTCTGCTTCATGCCGAGCGCTCGCGGCCGCCGCTCGATTTCATCTCTTTTCATGTATTTCGTATAAACCGCGGAATACGACAACTCCAACGTGTCACCATTAAGTAAACGTATCCATTTCGTGAGGTATTGATCATCCGTATGAGCCACAATACCCTGATGATGATCGACACGGACTTCGACACTACGACCTACAGTGTTATCAATCGCCTTGACGTTACCAGTGATCAATCCGTGATCTTGGATCATCTGTCCACCGTTAAGGACGTTCAGAAGTTGACCACCCCGGCAGATACCAGCACACGGAATCCCGAGGGAGACGGCCTTTTCGTAAATCGATTTCTCGAGTTCATCCCGGATCGGGTCGCAACCCCTTGCTCCATCGGGCTCTTCTCCGTAAATGTACGGAGAAACATCGGAGCCGCCGGTGAATACGACGAGATCGACAGTCGGAAGAGTTTCGGGGACATACGAGACTTCGTGCCCACGCCGGGCAAACATCTCACCTACGGCAGTATACGAGTCCCCTTTGAGGACAAGAACTTTCCAGCTATGCATCGACGTCTCCGTTAAAAACCGCCACTACCTTGCGGAGGACGACCCTGTGTTGCGTATTGTCTTCGTTCCCCCTGTCCTCAGCAATTCTCATTGCTTCTTGCAGTGAACGGCAAGAGCAAAGCGGTGCCCAAATTTGAGAGAAATCGCCGACTATCGCAACCTCCACAAAGTACTCTAGTTCGTCAGAAGTTTGGGGTTGTGACACCGTAAGTCTCCTCGATATACTGGAGGTGCGTCCGAATCGTCCCTTCCGGGATAACTCCTCCTGCCTGAACGGCCGATACAAGCCCCTCAACAGCCGTGTCATTGAAGACTTCAACCCCCTTGTTCAACAGGAGGTCTGCAAGAGCCCTCGTCGTATCGAAGACATACTCCTGAATCTTCTTCGAGGAGAGATAGGCGTTCGACAGGGGTCGATACTCTACACCATAAGAGCAGGGACGGAATGCACCGATCTTGCCGTAGAGCTCCCGACGCTTTTCGTCACGATCCCAGAGCAATGACGCAAAGTAGAGAACAGAGTCGAGCTGCTTCACCACGTCACGGCAGAGGGCGAAGTGCTTCATATTCGAGCGGACGAAGCCATCCCCCCACCCGACATGGATGTGACCCGATCCCGTACGGAAGGGTTCGGAGGTCTCGGGCGGGTTATTCTCGTATCCCGTGTATGCGTTATAGTCAGGGGTGCACCCGAGTTCCCTTGCGTGCTCGGGGAGTTCGTCGAAGTACGCCTCCGTGAAACGGGCCGTCGGGGTGATTGCGATCAGCAGATCAGGGCGGATGGATTTGACCTGTTCGGCAAGCTGCTTCATCACCTCAGCGATATTCGTGACGAATTCCTCGGAGTTCTCGGCGGGATCGATATTGAACTCCGCCGCAACACCATCGGGCTGTAGTGCACCCTTGTAGACGGGGTGCGGATCATGCTTAGACCCCGGAATGAGGTCGTGAGCAGAGACATAATTACCTTCTTGATCCCTCAGAAAGATTTCGGGATCGGTTCCGATTGTCAGACTGAACATTTATGCGAACACCTTCTTTTTCGAGGCCATCTTGACGGACGGCTTCTCGGGTTGAGGAATCGTTTTGGCAACTTTGGGGGTATCTGCTAGCTTGGGATTAGCCTCCAACGCAGCCTTGGGATACGGGAGGGTTTGACCTGTCGCGTCCATGTATACGTATTTGTCGGAGATATCCTTCGGCCCCTCGTTACGAGACATCTCGAAGAACTCACGAGCTGCTTCCGCGAGAGCTTTGAGGCTAAAGCCACTCGTTTCCCCCAGAATTTTCTTCATTTCGTTGAGCCAAATGAGCCCGGTACTTCCGTCCTCAGTCGGTTCACCACCGAAGATGTCCTGAATCCTTGTCCTGTTGTAGTCGACACTAGAAGTCAAAGTCAGTCAAACTCATAAGCATCTGCATAATTAAGTCTAAGGTTTAGTAAAACTCACCAGAAGCTCCAACGCGCGCTGGAACTCATCCCTTTGCTGCACGGTGGAGTGGAGGAGACCCTAGAGCTCCGCTATCCATCCTGGGGGGTCTGGCTGCATATAACAAAGTCAAGGAGTCAGTGCATTAGGAATCACTAGAAAGCTTAAGTTTAGGGAGTCGTATTGGTCGTCAGGCACTACGGAAGACCTAGTCGCCGTACCTCCAGGCATAGTCCTTTAGATAGGCCTCATCACTAGTAGCTTGGGCCTTCACCACCCAACCTCTGCGAGTCCAATCTCGTACCTGGTCGATTGCCTGGGTGATCGAATCAATCTCACCGTTGAGTCCCTTCGACGACCGTCCCACGCACTTGTCGTCCTGCACAGGGAACTCCACCTCTGGCTGGTGGACACCCCTGGTCCTCATGATCAGGCAGTGATGGAGAGGCTCGATGATGTTCATACAATGGAGCCATATCTCTCATCCTACATACGCCTGGGCAGCCTCCACCTAGGGCTATCCCTCGTGACCCTCATCACGGTAAGGTGTCCAGCACACCTGAAGGGCAAGCATTTAGGATCAAGTCAAGTGTCAGCATCTAGAATAAGCATTTAAGAAGCATTTACGTGCATTTAGAGAGCTCAAGTCTAGAGAGTCTTACCGAAGCATAAGGGAAAGCATCCATGTCCTCTTGGATCGCCCGCGATAGCCGCCGCAGCGACCCCATGTCCCGAACCGCCATCCATCGCCTCGCGATGGGTATCCGGTCTGGATGTACCTCCCTCCCCCGCCCTTGGCCAGGGAGGTATAGGTAGCTCCATACCTGCATTAGTCAAATGTCAACATATAGCAATAGCAAACATAACTAAGCATAAGCATTTAGCGTCAAGTATTGTACCTAGAGTAAAGGCAAGAAGCTACCCAGCATCGTCTACCGGTCGGTCATGCTGAGTGAGTCAAAGAGGAACACTAGTACAATGGCTCTAGGTGTACTCTCCAACTCCGGCTAAGTCTCTCAGCAGCAGAAGGAGCTTGCAGCTCACTCCATCTGCCCTCGTAGCGAAGAGCACCTTCCCGAACAGTAGCATCAGGAAGTGGCACAGGATGATGTCTCCCTCTGGTCCCAGTCCCACGGCTACTCTCCTCCTGGATCAATCTGTCAGCAGGCCCAGATGCTTCTTAGGTAGCTCACCCACAGCTATCGTCGCTCCCCTCAGCCCTAGGCTCTCCTGGAGCGCTGCCCTCGCCAGCATCGTCCAGTGATGTCCTAGCCGTGTCAGCTCCAGATCCAGTAGCTCTCTCGCCAACTCTCGATAGTCGGTGTATGTGGTCCCCATCATCGGTGCTCCATGGACTCGAAGTCCTATGATCCGCGCCACGTCCTCGAGCGTGGGGATCATGTGTCCCCATGGAAAGAGGAATGCTCGACTGACCGCATCCCATCTTTCGTGCAGTGCATACAGGAGGGCTGTGTCGATCCTTATCACCTCCATCCCTAGGAATTCTGCGAATGCCATCACTACTAGTCTCTCCCTATGGTAGTCCGGTAGCGCCTAGTACACTGTCCAGACTTGTAACCAGGAGATCCGTGTCCATTGTTTCCCCTACATACATTTAACACATTTAATCAGTCAATTCATGTAATAATAATTCATTCACAAAAAACAAAAAATAATAAAAATAATAAAAATATTTTTTCCCAAAGATTCCATCCCCAAACGGTCTTTTCTAGACCGCTTGGCGCCCATACAATCACTGGAAGGACCGGATGGCATTCACCGCCATGGCCAGTTTCCTCCGTTCTCCTAGGTCTGTGAAATGGCCTAAAGGCCTTCTGCATCGCTTCAATGGGTCCCCAGACCCATTCCTAATCCTATTCTACCCACATGCATGCACTAAATTTTTTTAAAAATAGGGTTTTGGAGTTCTCGGCCTACCTCCAACGTCCGACGGCTGGCCACCTTCTTCAGGTTCCCTCCGCTGTTTGATCCCCTTCCTCATCCCCAGGCACTTCTTCGTACCCTTCTTTAGATGCAGGAGCATCCTCTGTCGCCAGTTAGGTCGGCACGTTTTCTCCCTCCGGTGGGTTCGCCGCCGCCACATCTTCCTCTTCAAGAAGCGTTGGAAGCGGCGGACGGCCCTGTTCTTCAGCATCCTCATGTGGTCACCGGTCGCAGTGGTCACCGGTCGCAGTGGTCACCGAAGTGGGCTTGTGGTTGAAGGAGTCGCTCGGGTGGGATTTTGGGTTGTTTTGAGCGAATGAGAATGAGAGAGGGAGAACGACTGATCTATTTTTTTTAAATCCCCAAGAGTCATGCGGTCTATTGCCAGACTGTTAGAATTCTTAAGCGATCTTTCTCTGGACCGTTTATCATCTGGGTCAGTCTTATTGGAATATGTGAACCGCCCTTGGTTAGTGATCTATCTCTAGACCGTTAGGAGATTATTTGTGGCCATAGACTGGTCAATTTTTTGGTTGCTGAATGTCTTGATGGTTTGATAATTAACATATTATCCCTGCTCTATCCTGCTCCATTTTTATGTGGTTCATGTCTCATTTATGCCTCACACTTATTTTATGGATATAATTGTTTATGGCTGACCCTTTATTGTCGTAATCATGAATGCCATCGTGCCATCACATTGCTTCTCGCTAGGCAGGTAAGTCAGGTAAGTATCTTGATCCTTAGTCCCTTAATGCATTACTATGTTGTATCTATGATATATTACCTCGAGAACCAGATGGTCATTCATGTATTCTGTGATCTGATGTTCTCCTTTAACAAAAATGATGATGATCTTAGTGCACATGTTTAATCGTTGGATAGGCCGTTAGGTTGGAAAAATTAGGAGACAATGGTTCTATCTTGCACGCCATGGTTGCAGATGGTGTCCTGACCCTGATTCGTTTGGTCTAGCAATACTATTCTCAAATATCTTCCTATTTTTGTCCTTTCTTTGCATTCGTTTTGATGATTTCTTTTCCTTTAGCCCAGCATGTATCATGCACATTTTTGAGCATTCACGTGCCCTCATCTATCTAAAATGTCTCAGTAATGGTGGATAGCTATGTATCCATGGTATTAGATGAGGAGAGTCATTCCACTCTGAGTTGGAAGGTTATCTTCGATCTATTTTGCTTGGTTTGCTTAGCTGAGGATTCCTGTCTGGAGTTTAGCTGCTCATTTCTTTACTTTTCTGTTTGCTCCGATGGCCTATCAGCTGTGCGTTCCAGTGAGGAGGTTGGTCATGTTTTATTTCCCTTAGTTGTTAGTTCCTCCAAGCATGCATCATTCGGTTTGGCCGTTCCTTGTGATTGGTTTGAAGCTTTCCGGAAGATTCCTATCGCTCGTTGGTTGAGGATGGGTCGTTTACCTTAACGCCCACTTTTCAGTCCGCTCCGCTACATTTTTGCTTCATCTCCATGTTCCATTTTACTTTCGCTTCACCTCCACTCGCTCCCCTACAAAGAGGACGTTAAGGAGAGGTATCTGTTGACACCCATTTTATGACCAATGAGTTGGGTCATTTTCTTATCCTTTTTTATGATGTCCCAAGTTATTCACCGATTATTGAGCCATTTTTTGTCACTTTTGGGCTTATTTCATGGGTCGTTCTCCCTGGTTGGGCCTCGTTCCTTGTCGTCCTATCGCTTTGGGCTTAGTGGGCCTTATCTCTTTTTTGCCACGACAAATGTCCCTTACGGTCTATCGCACGACCGTTAGGGCTTGTTGGTGGTTCTTTGCTGGGCCGTTAGGCATCCAGAGTGTCCTATTTCATTATCCTTCTCATGAGCCTTATCTTTTAAAGCCCTTACGACCTATTGCAAGACCATTAGGGAAACATTGGCAGTCCTTTGCTAGACCGTTTAGGTACAGAGAGTCCCGTTAGGTCTCTTCGATCATATCTCTTCTAGACGATGGAGCCTTGCGGTCTTTAGTTGGATCGTTTATCCCTGTCTTGAGGTCTATCGCAAGACTGTTAGTGCAGACAGAGAGTCCTGCTCTGACTGTTGTTTCTCTGCTTTGCTGTGGATGAACTAGAGTCCTTGTTTTGTTGATTTCACTCCGAATGGAGATCCTCAGAAGCTTCTATTTGTTTCTTTGGACTCTTGGGAGTATTATCTTCGAGAGTTTGCTTAGTTCAGGCCCATTTTCGTGTAAGTTTCCCTCCAACTTGACCAGAGAGTTTGAGGGTCTATAAATAGAACTCTTAGCTTCATGGCTTGAGGAGGAGATTTCTGGAGCTTACGTTGAGGTGCTACTACATCTTGGAGCAAGTACCAACCAGGGAGAAGTTCTTTCTACGTCCATAAGGCTTCTGGTCCAGGGAGTACTTGGTTTCAATTGCTTTAGTTTGAGTCTTATTTCTTTTAGTTCTTCG